>CM062809.1:1267313272-1267793586 GCA_031772625.1 Pinus tabuliformis
CAAAGCTGCAAGATCGATGTGAGGAATGAGCTCTGTAGTGTCTGGTTGATGAGTTTCGATAAAATTGAGGTTGTGACGTGCATGCCACAAATCTAGGGAAAGCGACACTTGGTGGGAGGTTTCTGAAATGATCCTTGCATGTAACCTCCAACTGCTAAAAATAGATCCTTGAAACAAGGGATGTCTTTGCATGCTGCCTTGGGAGGAGTAGCCCATGCATGCAAATCAGTTTTTCTTGGTCCCGGAGGGAACCAGTCAACTCAACTGCACATGCAACAATCTGCTCAGCTGGGAGGAAAAGAATGTGCATTTCTGGGAGGGAGCTGGGCTGGCTGCCTAGAGGGATTGTGCAATTTCTAGGCAGAGTAGCTGACTGCTGCCCAGAATTATACAATTTTTGGGCTGAGCAACCCTGCTGGGAGGAATTGCACAATTTTCTCAGTGAACAGTGACAGGAATATTTACGCAATTTTGGAGCCCAGCAAGCTGCCAGACATAATTGCACAATTTTTGGAGGGAAGGTTGGTTGCCCTCCAAAATTGCGCAATTTCTTGAGGGAGCTGCTCAGCCTGCAGCTGGACTAAGTCCGGTGAAACAACCTGTGAGGGGGATGCAACAAGCTTTGATGGACATGCTATCATTCTATAAGAAAATCATTGAAGCTTGTGTATTTGACAAGGCAAGACATGCTATTATGAAAGGTTCGTAGGGAGGCTCCAAAACAAAGCTAAGGCAAAATTTTGGAGGATGGTTGTAGCCGCTACAACACTTGGTGACACACTGGTAGAACTCTAGCTCTCTGAATGAACCTTGTTCGTGAAAAGCAAGTCTAACACCTCCAGAAGTATTGTTTAGTTCTCAGTTCATCTTGGTTTCCACACTAGTTTGATTGTAAGATGTAGCATTTGCCAAGAACTTGGTCGATTGACACACATTCCAAGCCAAGGCAACACAGTTGTTTCAATTGGGGTTAAGGAGTATATGATGCACAAGCAGTATAGTCATCAGAGTCTTAGTTTCATCTCTGGTGTTGCTCCGCTGCCAGCAGGCCTGGACAATACCCTGACAGAGTCACGCAGGAACACAAGCATGGCTCCGCTGCTAGCAAGCCTGGTCAGTACCCTGACGGAGTTACTTGCATCACCTCTCTGCGCAAGAAGCCTTTCTCTTCTTTTGCCTTATTCATTTTTCATTTTTTCAAACTTTTTTCACTTTTTCATTTTTTCATTTTTCATCTTCATAACTGTGCATAACACTTATTCATTTCAGAGGTGGAAGAGGGATCTCAACTTATTGAGAGAAGAAGAGGTTTTTCCTTCAGAGAAGTAGTTTATGTATACCTCTGACATGCTTGTTAAGGTTTTCCCCCTCACCTTACTCTACTTGACTGAGCTAACAAGGATTAACCCAAAAACAACCAACTAGAGTAGGTGATACTAGTTAGTGCGCAAGCGTTGTGTTTTCACCAAGGTTCACTTCGAACAATACGTATTTTCCGTTGATATATCATGGACTAAAGACAATAAGATTACATAAGAGAGTGGACAACAGATAACCAAATGTTGATAGTTGTACAAGTCCTCTTTCAATTTACCCAACTTGTTTCAAGAGTCGCACATGGTCCATGAAAAACTAACCTACGGACAATAACAACCAAACAAACCAAAAAGCAAAACAAGAAGCAGAAGCAAATTTGGAAGCAAAGCGAGTAATAAAAAAAACAAGAAAGCAAACAAACACGCAAAGAAAGAAGCAAACATGCATGTAAGAAAACAAATCAAAAGAAAACACTACTCCTACTCCTAAGCTAATAGTGCATGGTTTATCTCACGTGAAGTGATACTTCCAATGTAGCCACCGACGCATTGGTTAACCCATGTTGGTGAAGGCACAATTTGCGAACATTTCAGTTGAGAAAACCAGCAAGCATGAAATATATAACGATGAAGATGGACACACTCTGAGCTTACAAGCACCACAGAACAAAGATGAGTGAAATCACATGACATGCACTCTGTGGAGCTGCCATGGTGTTGTGCTACACTGCGTGCAGATGTCGAGTGTATGCATTCTCTTGACTGTGACATGCAAGAAAATGTGAGAAAGGTAGACCACTTACATTGTGCATGTGTGCTTGCTGTGTAAGATTCCTCCAATGCATGAGTGATGGGATCGTGTAGTTCGAGTGGAGGAAGTGAAATCTGGGTGTTTGGTTGATCTTCAATGCAAAGCAGAGAGTGATGAGGAGCCTTGAGTGTTTCAACAATTTCTTGACTAGAAGTGAAACCAACCTCAGGACAGCAAGGGCCTGACATAACCATCAGCTCGGGTTGAAGTGCCTCAACAGTCTGTGGGGTTTCGACTTCGTTGACAGATAGATCATCATAGACCAGTGTCTTAGATAGATTAACAATGATTGAATCAACATCATGATCAGATGAAGAAGTAGAGAGATCACGACAACCAAGATCAGAAAATTCAGGATGTTTGTCGGCATCCTCATGATTTGATGAATCAGGTAGAGGGGTAGATGAGAAGCAAAGATGTTCACCCTCTGTGTTTTCAGAAATGATAGATGACAGATTGGACGGATTTTCGGAGGAAGATGTGTCCTCTCCGCACTATGATGATAGACTGACATCCGACGTGTCCTGTGAATGATCGGAAGTAGAAACATTCAGAAATGGGTTTTCACAGGGGAAATCAGCAGTGGCAGAATCACAAGGGATGTCAGGATAAAGTGGATGAGGCGCAGCTAGAAGGGAGTCATCCTTCACTGTGAGTTCTTCTTTAGATTCTCGCACACACTCATCATGAATGATGGCGCGGGTTGGCTGCATAACACCAACTCCGTCGACAACTTAATCCTCGTTCACAACAGGTGAGGATTCTTGAATGGAAGAACATAAGATAGTACAATCCGGAGGATCAACAGAATGTGGGGAAGGAGGTTGAGGGAATGAATCCACGTGACAACCAACAGGCTGGGAAGCCAAATCTGTGTAGATATCAAGAGAAGGTGGGGTGGGAGGATGTGATAGTTCAACAAATGTGTGTGCATGATCTCCCACATCACTCCGTAGTGTTGGAACTGTTTGATGAGGTGAAGGCGGACAATCACTTGTGACAACAACTATGCCTACCTGTGATTGCGCAACTCCATCACCGAAGTGTGTTGAGTGGGGTTCGGATATGCGAAGAAGGTTCTCAAATCTTCCATAAAGAAATTCCCAATAAATTTCATCTTCGAGAAAAAGGTATGCAAGATTACAAAATCATGTATAAAACTGATCAATGGATTCATCGAGTGCTTTTCGTAATTTTAGAATTTATTGATTGAGTGCCTTATGGTTAAAGTGATTGAAAGCACGATCTATCTCTGTGACCAGATGAGCAAGAGAATGAATATATTTTTTGGGCAGCGTGGCACACTAGTGCGTTGGGTGCCCTCAAAGCCTGTAGATGAACAATGTGCAGGTCATGTATTCTTTAAATATTCCATGTCTTTTGCATGAGCCTACAACGCCGACTGCATGCCTAACCAAGGCTACCTGGCCTCCACCATCATATGTTTCATGTGACAAGTTATTTGAGAGCTCTTCCGAGATAATGAAGTAATTTCCATAAGACATACACTCCAGAAGAGGAACTCGATAGTTAGTCATTGATCTAATAATGAAATCTTAGACAATTATTAAGGTATTACAGACTCATGTGCATGGATTTGCCTATGTTACTTTGTGCAATGGATCGATAAGATTGCGAAATACATAGACAATGAAGCAGTAAAATAACATAATAGCCAAACACACATAAACATAGCAAGTTTAATAAGGAGTTCACCCAACAATCCTGGGCTACATCTCCTGGTCTAGCCTTCATTGATGACCTCTCTATTATGTCTTCAGAAGCAGATTTTTTACAAAAGTGAGCTCAATTTGAGTCTCACACAACAGATACAAAACAACAAGGCTTTACTTGGATCCCCCAAGTCTTTTTGAGTACACAGACTGTCCTTACTGACTCTCTGTCTCTATTTGTTCTCTATCTCAGCAATCCTTGTTTCTATTTCTGTCAGTCTATGGCTTTAAAGCCAATCGAAGTTGTCTGTTCGTTTCTTCTTCTTGGGCTCTTTGGCTTCCTAGCCTTTGTCTGCTCAGATCACCCTCTGAGCGTTAGCAATCATTGCTAAACACTTTCAGGGATGGTGGCCACCTTTTCTGTAACAGAATGGGTCATCGGGCCTTTGAAATCCAAAAAATGGTCGTTTTCTATTTACACAGAGAAATGCTGCAAAACAAAGAAAAAATCTTCCAAAAACTATTCATTGGACTTCAAATATTCATAAATCCGCACTATTTTTCTATCAAGTCTACCTTTATATCGTGATTGCATCTCCATCGTTGATCTGAGGGATCTTGATCCAACGACTGAGATTCATTTCGGGCATTGAAGGCATATGGAGGTTACCCACCCAAAAAGGCGGTTTTCTCATGCCAGGGCATGGACACGTGGCAGCCAATGTACGGGCTTGGGCAGAGCCTGGCCAAAACCACTTACCGCCTACGGTCGCCCAAAATCCCGCTTGTTTCCTTTGTATTAAAAAAATACATTAAACACTGAAAAACCCCATAAAATGGCTTTAGACAAACTTGAAATATTATGCATATGCATTCACAAACCCTTTTGGGTCCGGTTCATCGCATCGACGCTTTACCCTTTGTGTTTCGTTTATTTAATGAAAAACACAAATACAAAGGAAAACCCTGTTTTCTGGGTCTCAAATTATATCAAACATTGTTTATAATGTTATCGGGTCTGGCTATCGCGAATCATATTTATATCGGCCCTGCTCCATTGTAATGTTCTGATGCAATGTTGCGATATCACGCATTAACATGGGCCGTCGATCTATGCGCTTGATCGACGGTCCTCGTTGACCCATGTTGATCGCGATCACAAGTTCCATATGGTGTGCTATGATTTCCTCCGCTTGCCACCGCCGATTTCGATTTGCCGATTGAATCTGGACCGTTGATCAGCTAGATCCGACATCTCTGATATAAAGTTGTTTTAAGCCTCTGATAAGCTTGTTTTCACTGTTTTCTCCACGTTTTTGCCTCCCAATAGTGTAATTCAACTTTTTAACAAGTTCTTCTTTTGTGATAGTTTTGAATGTTTTAAGACTTAGAGGGTTTTCTAGGATCCATTTGGATCAGTTATGATAGATATGTAGAGATTCAAAACAAATGTAAGGACTCAGCTTGTCATTTGGCCCTCCTTCTAGCACCAAAATGTTGATGGTGCTAGACCCACCAACATGTAAGGGGATCTCTCCAGTAAGAAGTCCTAATTAGACCTCAGACTGTTTGGTGTAGGAGTCCTAGAATTAGGTCGTACAGCAATACCTTGACCATGGTTTCGCATAAAGGCAAGTAAGATGTTCCTGTTGGTAGCCAGGGTGTGACAACTGCAATAAGTCAAGGAAGGTACATGAGAGGTTCTAACACATGGGGTTTGAGATGAGTGTGCCCCTTGGAAACCTATGATAGCATGGGGTTAAGAAGGGAACACACAAGGAAACCTGTGATAGTGGTTGGACATTCATACAATGCATCCATGTCCAACCACTACTGACAATGGAGTGTTACAACCACAACTGCCTGCTCCTCCAAAGAGATGTACTAGCTTTGGGCAGTGGAGAAGCCAAGGCTTGTTACAATACTGTCCAAGCTTTCTCTAAGATAGTCTTATTGGAAGCTTGGTTGACCAAAAGCCTTTACAATGAGTTATAAGGTTCTATTTATAGGAAAGGGTGGGGTGACCCTTGAAATTCCCCTTTGTGACAGTTCATCTCATGACTCTTCATACACTCTATGACTGCTACATCCAACTATCGACACTTGAACTTCCACTTGACAAGATGTTACATTACAATTCACATGTGCCCATGTGAGACAAAATGTCTTGAGCAAGCCATGCAATACATCACTGACACTTGGTCCATTATGATGAGACCAATTCTTTTACATGCTCGTGATGGTGAAGGTGGTGAGCTAATGCCAAGCTTGGTTGTCCGTGATGGTGTGCATGCACTCCATGGTGACATCTTGCTGAAGAGAACTCTTGCCTTCGTTGCATCCCGATGCATTGTTGTGGCTCCTTTAATCTAGGTGGATATTGGTGTCCACCCGCCAATTCCACTTGGACCCCCACCATTGTTTCTTTCAGTTTTTCAGTTTCCTTAATTGTAGCATAGTTTACTATATTTAGCAGTTTTTTGGGTGCTAAAATTTCAGAGCCATTTTGAGGCCCTAAACGACATTTTTTTGGCAATCTTGTACCAGTGATTTATATCTAAAATCATCTTTTTTGTCATAGTCCTCGGAGAGATCTTTCCAACGGGGCATCATGCACGTCAAACAGAGATAATATGACCAAGTCGCGACCCCGGGAAGTTGGTTGTCCAACTAACCCCAACGGGCCCATAAACTCTTGGTGTTACATCTCCTCGGGTTAGGGTTTTTCATTGTTTAGGGTTTGCTCTTATTGTTCAATAATAAAAAGGCCCTTGAGCCTCATTGTAACGCAGTTCAGAGGCATGTAGCTACCACATCTCTTCTCAGAGATAAGCTACCATCGCCCAAGCTAGTCTTATTTCCATTCTGTTTGTAAGCATATTTCAGTATTTGACATTAATGAAATGAAGTGTTATTTCTACTGCATATTTGTATTTATGGTTATATCTGTAATTTGTTGTGTTCCCATTTAAATCTAGACCAGAGGTATTAGAGTGGTCTGCTCTTTCTTTGTTTTTCTTTGCATGTCCCCAACGGGGTCGGGATATAAGGAATTAGGGCTTGAACTGGTCGAACCTTTGCAAGACTAGCCTCGCAAATCCCGACGAACTCCCATGGAAAATGAAAAGAAAGATGAGGGGGTAGGAGATCCTATCAAAATATTGCTCAAAGAAGCCCTTGAGCAACAAAGGAATGCGATGATGGACAACTTTGCCTAGATCCTTCAGCGGCTACCTAAGGGCGACACATCCACTTCTGGAAGATACTTTGGAAGCACCACACCCTTTAAGGTACAAGTTAGCTTTGACATTCCCATATTTGAGGGTTAGATAGATGCAGACATTGTAGATAAATCATTAAATCTGCTAGAAAGATATTTTTCTGTTCATGGTTTTTCTAGCGGGGAAAAGATCAATTTTGCACTTCTCAAAGTAGCCCCCCACGTCAAGGACTGGTGGGAAACCTACTGTGAGCATAAGGATGAAAGTACAAACTCACTATTTTCAGCCGCACCCACTTGGAACTCATTCCAGGGTGCCATCAAGGAGCAGTACTACCATGTCGGGAGCTATGAGGATAAATACATAAAGTGGACAACGTTGTGATAGGGAAGGGACCAAGATGTGCCAATGTTTACCAATGTTTTTCATACCCTTCGAACAAAGTTGGGTATCAAAGAGTTTGAGAAGCTTTTGGTTCTCAAGTATTGCAGCTACCTGCACAGGTACATCCAGGATGAGATGGAATTCTGGGACATATCCTCACTCAGCACAACATACAGATATGCCATCAAGATCGAGCAAAAGTTTAAATAGAAGAAGCGAGACTTTGGATTTGCGAATCTGAAGCAAGGGAAAGGTGCCCCCAAATTGTAGAAAAAAGGACAAATCCAAGGCAGAGTGCCTAGGACAACCCGCCAAATCCGCAAGCAAAGAACAACGCCGTAAAGTTGAAGAAGGACACGGGAAAGTGGTGTGAGTTCCATAAGAGCTCCACTCACAACACAAGTGATTGTCGGGCCAAGCAGTCACTGGTGGCCGAGCTAAAGGCTTCAGAATCACATGCATGTTCCAACTCTAAGTCAGAACCCAACAAAGGGAATGAAAAAGGGAAGCATATTATTGATGTAGAGCCCAATGCCACCGTTGCCAACACGAAGATCCAGAAGGATGAACCCGAAGATCTAGAGGAGGAGGAGCACCTCTTCCACTCCCAGATGTGGGTAAAGGATTCCCTGCTACAATTCATTATCGACAACGGGAGCCAAAAGAACCTCATTCTAGCAGAGGTCGTGAAGTGGCTAGGCTTACCAACCACAACACATCCACAACCGTACACCATCAGGTGGCTTCACCAAGGACGTGATCTTCACATGAGCCATCAATGTTGCCTTCCATACAACATCAAGCCCTTCACAGATGAGGTATTATGTGACATTTCTCCCCTTGATGTTTGTGATGTATTATTAGGCCAACCATACTAATGGAAGAGACATGTTGTGTATGAGTCAAGGCGCCATGCTCTTATTGTTACTTTGGGAAATAAGTTGTACAGGATACTGGAGGTAGCACCACCTACCACCATCTCTTTGGTTACTGCAAAACGATGCAGTAAGCTCATTTCCAAAATCGGGATTTTTTTTTTCTTGATGATATGCCCTCAGGAAAAGAAGAAGACAATGGCCACAACCTCCAGACAGGGCCCCTCCACATGACAACAACAGATGGAAAAGGTCGTGGAGGAGTACGAGGACATCTTAACCTCCCTCGTAGGGGTGCCTCTGCACTGTTAGGTCAAGCACTCCATCGATTTGACCCCAGGTGCCTCGCTTCCCAATGGACCAATCTATTGGTGCTCCATTTTGGAGAACGATGAAATGAAGAGGTAGATTCAGGAGTTGGTGCAGAAAGGTCACATCCGTCCAAGTTCATTGCCCTATGGGAGCTTGATCGTGTTGGTACAGAAGAAGGATGGGACTTGGAGACTCTGTATTGACTATCGGGTGTTGAACAAGATCACTATCCGGAATAGGTACTCGATCCCACAGATTGATGACCTTTTGGACCAACTGAAGGGGGGAAAATATTTTAGCAAGATCGACTTGAAATCATGATATCACTAGGTACCAATTGAACCCTACGATGTGTGGAAGACTGCCTTCAAAGCCAAGGAGGGCCTTTTCGAATGGTTGGTTATGCCCTTCATGTTAACAAATGCTCCTGCAACCTCCATGAGGCTAATGGATGACATATTGTAGCCATTCACCAACTCATTTGTAGTTGATCCAGGTCCGGGTGTGACAAAGGACCCTTCCAAGACCTTTTACTTTCGTGATGTGTTAAATTTAATTTTTAAAAGAACATAAATGAATACATCTGCATGCTATAAAGAAGAGGAACATGTAAATCATCAACATATGAAAACATAAGCCGTTGATAATGGAGTTCGTCCAGGAGGGACTACGTCTCCGGGCCCCGGTGTCAAGATGGTGTAGGCCGATGCATTAAGTGCTGTCAATAGTGATGATGTACATAAGAGGTGACGTTGCTATCACACAAGGAAAATGCCCTCACGCAGGAGTGGCGCCCAGAGATGTTCTGCTATAGGAACTCTCAGTCAAAAGGACTCCTATTAGTATGACATAAACTCATGCATGATGATAATGAACATCCTGCCAACATGGCATAAAAGGGATTTCAGTGCAAACATGCATGGCAACAACATGAGTATCCCGTCAACACGATGACAAAGGGATCTTGAACAAAACATGACGAATCATGACAACAAGTACATCCCACAAATTATTCCACATCACATCAAGAAGGAATCATGAAAACAAGTACGAAACAAGATCCCAAATCAAACATCAAATAGGGATCTGTGCAACACAATGCATAGCAAAAGAAGTACATGAACACACTGCATATACCTCACATCCAGGGTCCATCTGAAGAAGTGGATGTCAAACTGCTGAAGCTGTTCGGACCATCGATCTCATGGCATCGAATCGCATGGAAATGACTGCTCACTTATGAATGCTAACACCTGCACTCCATTTAGAAAAGTGGTCAAAAAACAAAATGAGCAAATGGAAAATCTGAACGCACCATCAGATTTGTGGCGTTGAATAGTCTAAAATCGACTGTCAAATTTTTGAATTTTGAGAAAGTGGAAATCTGGGGCTCAAGGAATTTTTAGATTCCCCCTAGAGTCCTCAAAGGTTCCCTCCTCCGGGTCATCTGCAAATCAGTTACTCAGATCAGGAAACTGACTGTGCCATTGGGTTTGTGTCATCAAGAGGTGTAAGATCGATATAAAGTTTTGTCCAATTTGGACACTGCAAAAATTTCACCCTCCTGGAAATTTTGCTTAGTCATGGTTCCACCCGTGTTAAAAATTAATTAAAAATTCTTCCTTGTTTTCTGTGCCCACTCCTGGTTCCTCCATGCTTGTGGGTGCACTAAAAAACGAAGTTTATTTAATGTTTTGCTGGGCGAACTTAACAATAAGTCAGTTTGGTGAAATGGAAAAATTAGAAATTAGTTGAGGAGGGGTCGCCCCTCCTGAATTATCCATGCAATATTTTTTTCATAGTTTATTTGGGGCGGGTCCACTAGTCTCGGTGGCCCGCTCCCCTATTCCTCCGCCAACTGTTTTGTTGCAATGAAAAGTTCCAGGGGCCGCGGGGTTGACAACCCGTGCACCCACTATGTTTAGTAGTGTCATTGGGTGGAGCTCCGTGGGTGGCGAGGTCATGGCTACCCACCCCTTGTTTGGCTACAGTAGTTTAAGGGAGGAGAGGTGTGGGGTGGTGGGGATGGTGGCCCACCACCCCCCATTTTTATATATACATATTTTAATTTTTAATACCATAGACTTTTTTTTTAACTTTCCTAAATTTGAGCGTAGGAGTCATTTTAACTAGGTGAAAATTTCACCCGGAATCTGGCCGGAGTTGGCCGGATTCCATCCGTTGGAAAAAGTCCAAATTATGTCTCCATTAACTTGCCCAGTCAACAAAAGTCAACCAAAACTTTGACTGCCTCTATCTTCCTCATCCAGACTCAGATTAATGAACTGTTTGCACCACCGCGATCACGACAACGAGATTTTTAACATGAACCTGGTTCGAGCATAATCCAAACACTTTGATTTTTGAGCTTTCATAAGCTCTCTTTGTCTTGTGTGTGTCTTTGGAGCCACCTGGATCAATCATCCCCACTGAGGAGCTTTTGGTCCTCCAAAAACATGAAAAACAATCTGCAACTATTCTATACCTTGTCTGTATCACAAGCATCCTGAAAGGCCTCATTTCCATCTTCTTCACCTTTGTTCTTCGGAGCCTTAAGCGATGAGCCGACACCTACAACCTCTAGTACATTGTTTTACAAATTACATGCTTGAATTTCATGACAAACTAATGACCCAAGCATCCCACACTTGCCACGAGTTTATAACACATACTCGGTAGTCAAGTTTACATCAAGATGGACACAATACCCCAGCTATGACAACAAGGCTGAAATATCATTGTTGCTTCAACAAGTGATGGAAAACACATCATCACTACAACACATGATTTGCAACATTAAGGCCAAACACTATTTGCTTTGACAAGTGATGGAAACACAACATCACTTTCAAAGTGTAAAATGAAACTCAAAATAAGACTAGACATCATTGTTGTTGAACAAGTGATGGAAAACACATCATCACTTTTACATTTTAAAATGCAACAAATGATTTACAAAAGTACGACCATGAAACGCTAACATATCTAGAAACCATTTTTCACTTATCAATGTGAATGGGTCATCCCCCTGTGGTGGTTTTGCTTGTCGAAAAATTGTTTCACCTTGTTCATGCACCAACACTTTGACTTTAAGGCGATTCTCTGGATGGAGCCTCCAACAAGTGGCTCTTTGATGGCCACTTCTGTCGCAATGACTGCAATAGGTCTTCTTCCTCTAGATCTTCTTAACATGTTTCTTTACCTGCTGTTGAGAGGGTCTTTCACGCCTCTTCTTTGTTTGTGCTGCTATTCTTTTCCAACACTTAGAAAATGTATGGTTATGTAATCCACAAAAGGTACATGTCTTTCGATGCCATGTTTTATGTTCATCATTAACAACATGATCATAATTGAAATGAACATTCGAATGTCAAAAGTGGTTATACCTTTCCTTGCCATCTCTGGTGTAATTATGGTGATGAGAGCTTGCCTCAGCTCTTTCCCTGCAATGGAAATTGCCATGGGATGATGGGGATGTGTTTCCATCATTCTCTTTCCTTGACGATTTCGACGATGTCTCGAAATCATATGACACCTTTGATCATTCTCTGTTGGTGTATCCCATGCCTGCAAATTGATGTTTATGTACAACCTCCAAAGGTTGAGTTATGCCTTGGTTATTAACACCAAGTTCCTTTTCCTCCTTGTGCCTCATCCTGGTAAGGAGCCTCATGTTTGTCCCCGTAATTGGGATCTCCAAATCTCCAACAGAAATCATACTATGTGACAACGAAACCGAAAGAAAATCAACATATTTTACCTCCTCTGTCAATTTGGAAAGAATTGATGAGGGCTTCTCATCATCTGTTGCTGGTGATTCGCTCGCTGTCTTGGCGCATTCCCCAACTTCTTTTCTGATATACCAAAGTCCTGCATGATGGGGTAATTCCTCTAGTTTGATGGGGTTGAAAATGCCTTGGCCATTAATGCCCAAGCCTTTTCCTTCATACCCCATTTTCTTCAACAGTTTGGAGCCAATTCCTTGGTGTGATTTTCAAAAACAATGAAATCATCATCATGACACATACATGAATTCGAAGAATTACATTTTACCTCACATGGGTCACGCTGCAGCTTTTCCAAGGCCACGTCCTTTGCTTGCAGTTGTCGTAGCAAAATATATTTTTCCCCTTTCTCTTCATGTAGACACATCTTCAACTCAACGTTCTCTGTTTGAAGATTATGTTTGTTGTGCTTCAGTTCTTCCAGGGCCTCTTTCGTGGCTTGCATCCGAAGTTGCAATCACTCCTTTTCCTCTATATCTTTCTGTAGAGTTTCATACATCATTTCCACCCTTTTGGAAATTTTGAGCATGGTCTCATACATCGTTTTTTCATCCTCTGTTGCTGCACATTCCATTGTTCACATTGCAATTCACATCTGTTGGACACCTAATCCTTTATGGGTTGGTGTAGAATGTGAACAACCACGAGAGTCCAAGAGACCTTGGGATGTGGAACCAAACGATCACACGAATGTACTATAAATGTATATCATTATCAAATAATAGATGTACTCTCCTTCTTATCTTTAATATTCTATTGCTGCCATGTGTGTGTTTGACATGGTATCAGAGCGGACAATCTCCTGCCCTCTACAAGTATGAGCCACTTGTTTATATGAACTTGGTTTTTTGTGGCCTTTCTTACATGCCAGTCCTGTACCTCTACCCATTGTCCAGATATAGAAAAACTAGCATTTTTTCCCTCATACGCAAGGTTGCATGTCTTATATATTTTCTTTGTAACTTCTCTACATTCATAAAACTATTAGTTTTACAATCTGGATGTAACGTACATTTCAGAAATCTGAAAATAGAGACCTGGGCATTTTTAGTGTGTCATCTCTACCTCATTGCTAAAGCCTATCAGCGCTACATTTGTCAGCTCTCCTACTCTTATTTCAGAGATTCGTCTTGTTTTTATACAAATTCATCAATGACCTGATTATTTCCCTTACCTAACCTCATAGTTCCCTACAGATTCTTCACACCTACCATTATGTACATTACTCTCCTTGTTATTCTCTGATATCATAATTAATTTTTGTGCTAGTTTATGAGCTTGTTTGTCCGCTCGAGAAGCCCTTTCTCTTGCAAGTAATTATCTCGGCTAGTTGGGATGAAACTTGATAGAGGTTAAGTAGTCTCATCTCCTTGAAGCAACAATCAAAAGAAACCTCTATGTCTATGGAAGAGTTTATCAAGAACAACAAGATTGTTTCCTTAAGGAAGGTGTTAAGTGAAGCAGTAGCAGAGATTCCTTGAGAGGAAGCTCAAAGAAAACTATAGTAAGTAATGAGGGAGTATCTATTAACATATGATAGAAAGTTCATGCCTTCGGTTTTGTGCATTGCAACATATGAGCTCGTTGGAGAAGAGGATAATCTCACTATGCCTGCTACTTGTGAACAATCTGTATAATAAATCTTGAGTTGCAAGGTATGAAGAAAATTCTGATGCTCCCACCAACCTGGATTCTAATTGTCTGGAAGCCATAGGTATTCTGGTGATTGGTGCCCACATTGAACATGCATTCACCCATACTAAATCATAGTTATACAAACTCTGCCATACCATCTTCTCCATACCAGTTTCTCCATCGGTTTCTATGTTGTGTTACATGCTCGACCACCCATACTTCATTGTAGGTTGCAGGCTACACAATGTTGCACGATGTATATTGCATTGTTTGTTTTTGTTATATTAAGCTCCCACATACATTAACTCCAAAAGATGTCTACCCATATGCCTTAATGCCATATGAGTTAATACTCAAAACACTGCCCACATGTTGAATGCGGATCCATACTCCACGTTGCAAGCACTGCAAAGCATCAACTCCCACATACTACTGTTGCATCAAACTCCAAACCTTCTTTGCCTCTCTGCCTTCTTTGGCTTTGTTCCCTGTGGGAATCAACCTCATCTTCTGAGCCATATATGCTTTTAAATGACTTGTTCCATGTTATAATGAGCATTACCTATTTTGAATGATTAATTGTACCTTTATTATCTGTGCAATTTGAGTGATAATGCAAGCGATTGGCTTCCAACATCTTTGAGACCTCGTAACCGCTCTCGGACGCAGAAAGGAAGTGATCATCAAGTTCCTTTAATTTCTTTCCCCCCTGGCCATGACAGTATTTTCTGGCATCTTGACGGGAGAATCTTCAATGATCCCAGTTTGAGTGGTGTCTATCCTAGTATTCTCTAATCTCCCGAAGAGATTTATGGCTACTACCACTTCTAGAGTTTGAAGAACCGTGCTAGAATATGATTGGTGAAGAGGAAGGAAAAAGATTTATTGTCTACTGAAGGGCCATTTCAATGTATGTGCTGGACTAAGGTTGTTAATCCATTTTCATTATATTGGCTACCTCACCACTCATAATTTCTTTGGATTGCAATGACATCGGCCATGGGTGTTGGTGTAGAGCTATGCATGATGAGATGGTACACACCTTTGCAATTAGCATTCTATGATCTTGTAGGGATTATTCGAGAAAAAAAAATACTGAAGGTTGATCAAGTTGTGAATATTATTATGACTATTGAAGTGAGTTCATTGACTGGATTTATGCATTAAAATGTATTGGAGCTAATGCTGGTGCATCCCTTGGTGCATTAATATTTTGAGGACGGAAAGCACTCAAAGATATGTTGGTGAAATAATTTGTTAATAGAACACAAGAAGTCGATTGCATAGATTGTGATTGGCAGAGACAAGGAATTGATTTACAATTGGAATGATTTCTTTATACTTGATAGCAGCACGGCGGCAGAAGATTCCAATCCTTCAACATCAATTTTTTGAAGACTTGTTGTTAGAGGCAGAGTATCGAAAGCTGATAGTAGACGTGCCAAGTGAAGACAATCTCGTTTCATAAGCTTGGATCTCATGCTTTTATAAGCTTGCATCTCAACATTGGTTATTGTATTGTTGAAGTCCAAGGGAACGACAAAGTTCAGGTTTCTACCTGCAACCATATTGCGCACAGGCCAAATTTTCAGATTTGATACTCTGGAAAGCTTCTCTAACTAGTATAATATTGATGCTCCTCTAAGTTTCCACAAGTTTAGTAAGTATTTCAGAGTGAGATTGTTACTCCTATTAGTGATCCTAGAACCCCAGGTGTTAATGATCTTGGTGCACAACTTTCATAAGCATTAGGCACTATTTATATTCTTTAAAGTTGCAGCAATTTGGCATTATTTAGGAGTTCAGTGGAAATTGTTTCAGGCCAAGACTATCCTTTGTGGATCGAATTGGTGTATTTTCTTAAAGGTTGTTCATATCAAAGATTGTTATTGAACTAGATTGAAGTTGTTGCCAAGAAAAGTTCTCTTGGATTCAAGGCTGGTACAGGAACATATCTTTTTGAGGCCTGAATTGCTTGTTGCCTTGTTGGAAGTTAAATTCTCAGGTGAATTGGAGAAAATTCATTTTTGCATGAGGAGTCTATTTTCCGGGTATCACCATTCTTTGTGCGTTGAATCTATTGCAAGCTGCCAAGATTTATTTGAAGTTGTTGCCATAAGTTTATATAAAAGAGCAATTGGTGTCCATATTTTCCTCATTGTTTTACTATTTTTTTGAGATTGACTTGCTAAAAAATGGCTCCAATTAGTGCAATCTTAGAGTTATTGGACAATCTAATACTCTCTACTATGGATAATACAGTCAAAATCAACAAGGATTTTCTCACGGATATTCATTGTTGTTTACAAGATGTACATGAAAAGATTGATTTTTTGCAGCTTGAATCACAGCTACAACAAGAGGAGTTACAGAAGTATAGTCATGATTCTGAACTTGTCTTCGTTCAGGACAATTCTTTGTTTGAGACACACTCCCATCAACAACCAAAAATTGATCAGATCATTGAGCCTCTCTCAGGAGCAGTTGTACATGCAGATGCAGAAATTCAGTTTGCACTTCCCAAGTCGGTCATCAGACCTTGGGAAGAGCTTGTCCATAACAAGCACAGAACTAGTATTGGATATGGCAGGGACGTGTCCTTTCACATTCCAGACTACTTAAAGCCCATTCAGTTTCAGAGTGCCAGATTCCTTCATGACAGTTCACCTCCAGCTGTTCTAGATTCTTCCCCTCTTCCACAACAACAAATTGTGAAATGCCAACACTGTGACCGAGTTGGCCATCTAAAAGATCACTGTTTTGATCTTCATCCATGTAAGCACTGTCATAAAACCAGTCATTCTTCAAACAGATGCTTCAGAAACAAACCTCCTGCAAGAACAAAAATTCATCTTGGATGGATCACTTCTTGGCAATGGGCTTCAACAACCAAGAAGATATTTCGCTCATACAACAGGATTTGTTCTCGAATATTGAAAAGTCTTGCAGTTGAGTTTTCTCCATCATCTCACCTTGTATCTGACAGGGGGGGAAATGATGGTCATCTACAAGCTTCAAAGCCACATCAAGTGAGCCTGAGCCACAACCTGCCATACCAGATTCAGAGTTGTAGCCAGAGACAAAGACTCCCTTGAACATGCCTTCAGTCAGTGACACCTCTTCAAAGAATTGGGGACACTTCCTCTAGCAGAAGACTTCAGCTTCTTGCCAGTTTTGGAAGAGTTCCAAGAATTGCATCAAGCATTCCAGAGTTGTTGATCATCCTTAAACCATCACAAGTTGAGACCTCCCTTTTTAGGTTGAGGTTCTCCCTTTTATGTGGGGTGAGACCTCCCTTTCATGGTTGAAGGTTTCCCTCTTCAAAACATTAGGAGCACTTCCTCTAGCAGAAGACTTGAGCTTCATGTCAGAATTGTAAGAGTTCTGGGAACTGCACTAAGCATTCCAGTGTTGGTGGTCATCCTTAAAATATTTCCCTTTATACCAACATTTCAGAGAGCACATTCAGCCTAGTGCTACCATGGTTTTTGCACATTTTGTATTACAACTCTCTTCTTGGACTCATACATACCACTTTGGATTAAGGGGGGGAATGTTGGACACCTAATCCTCTATGGGTTGGTGTAGAATGTGAACAACCATGAGAGTCCAAGAGACCTTGGGATGTGGAACCCAACAGTCACACGAATGTATTATAAATGTATATCATTGTCAAATAATAGATGTACTCTCTTGCTTATATTTAATATTATGTTTCTGCCACGTGTGTGTTTGACAACATCCACGCAAAGACCGCTCTGATACCACTTGATCCAGGTCTGGGTGTGACAAAGGACCCTTCCAAGACCTTTTACTTTCGTGATGTGTTAAATTGCATTTTTAAAAGAACATAAATGAATACATCTGCATGCTGTAAAGAAGAGGAACATGTCAATCATCAACACATGAAAATATAAGCCTTTGATAATGGAGTTCAGGAGGGACTATGTCTCCGGGCCCTGGTGTCGAGATGGTGTAGGTCGTTGCATTAAGTGTTGTCAATAGTGATGATGTACATAAGAGGTGATGTCTCTATCACACAAGGAAAATTCCCTCACGCAGGAGTGGTGCCAAGAGATGTTCCGCTACAGGAACTCTCAGGCAAAAGGACTCTTATCAGTATGACATAAACTCATGCATGATGATAATGAACATCCTGCCAACATGGCATAAAATGGATTTCAATGCAAACATGCATGGCGACAACATGAGTATCCCATTAACATGATGACAAAGTGATCTCGAAAAAAACATGACGAATCATGAAAACAAGTACATCCCACAAATGATTCTGCATCACATCAAGTAGGAATCACGGAAAAAAGTACGAAACAAGATCCCACATCAAACATCAAACATGGATCTGTGCAACACAATGCATAGTAAAAGAAGTACATGAACACACTGCATATACCTCACATCCAGGGGCCATCTGAAGAAGCGGATGTCAAACTGCTAAAGCTGTTCGGACCATCGATCTCACGGCATCAAATCCCATGGAAATGACTGCTCGACCATGAATGCTGACACCTGCACTCCATTTAGAAAAGTGGCTGAAAAATAGAATGAGAAAATGGAAAATCTGAATGCACCATCAGATTTGTGGCGTCGAATAGTATAAAATCGACTGTCAAATTTTTGAATTCTAAGAAAGTGGAAATCTGGGGCTCAAGGAATCTTTTAGATTCCCCCTAGATTCCTCAAAGATTCCCTCCTCCAGGGCCTTTGCAAATCGGCTGCTCAGATCAGGAAACTGATTGCACCATTGGGTTCCACCCGCATTAAAAATTAATTAAAAATTCTGCCTCATTTTCCGTGCCCGCTCCTGGTTCCTCCATGCTTGTGGGTGCACTGAAAAATGAAGTTTATTTAATGTTTTATTGGGCAGACTTAACAATAAGTCAGTTTGGTGTAATGACAAAATTAGAAATTAGTTGAGGAGAGGTCACCCCTCTTGAATTACCCACACAATATTTTTTTCATAGTTTATTTGGGGCGGGTCCACCAGTCTCGGTGGCCCTCTCCCCTATTCCTCCACCGACTGTTTCATTGCAATGAAAGGTTCCGGGGATGGCGGGGTTGACAGCCTGCGCCCCCACTATGTTTAGTAGTGTCGTTGGGTGGAGCTCCGGGGGTGGCAGGGTCATGGCCGCCCACCCCTTGTTGGCTCAGCAGTTTAAGGGAGGAGAAGTGTGGGGTGGTGGGGGTGGTGGCTCACCACCCCTGTTTTATATATATTTTTAAAATTTTTATTACCATAGCCTTTTTTTTTGAATTTTCCAAAATTTGAGCGTAGGAGTCATTTTAACGAGGCAAAAATTTTGCCCAGAATCTGGTCGGAGTTGGCCGGATTCCATTCGTCCAAAAAAGTTCAAGTTGTGTCTCCATTAACCTACCCAGTCAACAAAAGTCAACAAAAACTTTGACTGCCTCTATCTTCCTCATCTGGACTCGGATTGACGAACTGTTCACACCACCGCGATCACGACAACAAGTTCTTTAACATGAACCTGGTTGGAGCATAATCCAAACACTTTGATTTTTGAGCTTTCATAAGCCCTCTTTTTCCTATGTGTGTCTCTGGAGCCACCTGGATCAATAGTGGTATACTTGGATGACATCCTGATCTTCAGCCAAAGTTGGGAAGAGCACCTCCACCACATCTGACAGGTTCTCCAAACACTTTGGCAACACAAGCTATGTGCCAACTTGGAGAAATGCACTTTTGGCATGACCTAGGTTCAATATCCGGGATACATTATTGATGAATGGGGGGTGCATGTGGATCCAGCCAAGATTGAAGTCATTCAGGATTAGCCAACTCCAACCACTCTGACAGAGCTTCGTAGCTTTTTGGGTCTTGCCAATTTTTACCGTAGGTTCATGTTGGGATTCTATCATATCACTTGGCCCTTGAGTCAAGTCACCAAGGGAGGAGCGAAAGAAAAATTCTTTTGGTTTGAATCTCAACAGAAGGCCTTCACAGAGTATAAACATCGCCTCTGCTCTGCACCAGTGCTCACATTACCAGTCTTGCAACAACCATTTTAGATCGAGACAGATGCCTCCGACTATGCTATTGGGGCTGTCCTTACTCAACAGGGGCATCCAGTGGCATATCACAGTGAGACACTTTTAGACACAGTCTGTAAGTACCTCACTTATGACAAAGAGATGTATTCCATTGTGCAGGCCTATTAACAATGGAAGCATTACATTTTGGGGAAGGAAACAATCATCCACATAAATCACCGGCCCTTGTAGTTCATATAGACACAAGGGAAGTCGCAGAATGATCGCCATCAGAAGTGGTCCACATACCTACAACAGTTCCATTTGAATATCAAGTATAAGAAGGGCAGCAATAATAATGTTGTAGATTGCCTTAGCCGACCACCGATCATGGCGTTAACCATCGTGCAAAACTCTTGTGAGCACGAGACTTCTGATTGGCCACTTCTCTACAAAAGCGACCCAGAATTCGGCCACACATACTAGATGCTCTTGGAGGGTCAGCAAGTTCTAGATTTTCACCTCCAGGATGCCCTATTATGCCACCTGGGACACCTTTGTGTTCCTTCAAGCGAGCGTGCCAAGATTATTTGGGAAGCACACTACAGTTGGGCCGTTGGGCATTTCACAGTCGAGAAAATGGTGGTAGTACTACAGAAGTATTTCTATTGGCTGAATCTTCGACAGGATGTCAGAAATTACATCAGATCCTGCACTGCCTGCACCATTGCTAAACCAACCATCAAGAAGCAAGGCCTCTATATTCCGTTACCTACCCCTAGTCGACCTTGGGAATCCATCTCCATGGATTAGATGTCAGGCCTTCCTTCTACTAAGCATGGCAACGACTGTGTTTTGGTGGTCATCGACAGATTCTTGAAGATGGCCATTATGGTTGCCTGCAAGAAGAATATCACAGCGAAATCCACTGCTAAACTCTTATTTGAATGAGTGTGGGTACACTTTGGGATCCCACAGTATCATCTCATATCGGGACAATAGGTTCCTCAGTACATTTTGGTCCAGTCTCTAGTCGATGCTGGACACCAAGCTCACTAAGTCAACATCTTTCCATCCCCAAACTGAAGGCCAGACAAAGGTCATCAACAGGATGATCGTACAAATTCTGCGCATGTACAACTCAAAGCATCCACGCACATGGGATGAGAGCCCCCATTATGTACAACAAAGCTATAACCAGGCTCTCCATAGCTTGACTGGCCGCAACCCTTTTCAGGTGGGCTTGGGATTGCAGCCACTATGTCCCATTGATGTGGCCATGCAATTTGCAGCTACTCAGGTAGATTCGGCTCATGTCCAGTCCGAAACCGAGAAGGCAAACAACTTCATTGAGCACATCCAACATATCCTCCAACAGGTCCATGACATTCTGGAGAAATCAAATTCCAAGTATAGGCAGTGACATGATCAACATCGGGTGCCACACAAGTTTCAGGTGGGTGACAAAGTCTGGTTGCATTTGCAAAAGGAACGCCTTACCGAAGCCTATCAGAAACTTAGACCACTCTGATATGGCCCTTACACCATTACCAAGGCTGTGGGAGACAATTCATTTGATCTTGGCATTCCCCCATTCCTTGGCCTACACCCAATGTTCAATGTGGACTGCCTTTGACCATACTTTCCACCATTGCTAGACACATCAAACATTGCAGAACAACTCACACCTATAGAGTTAAATCCATATTGCATGGAACAAGCCACAACTGATCAGATCATGGACACGTAGATCAAGCACACTTGCCAGTAGAAGATCCAACTGTATTATGTTGTCAAAGCAGGCCAACTGCTTCACCAGGGCTAGTGGCTCACTAGGGACCAAGTTTAGCAAAAGTTTCCCCATCTCATGGAGGAACTCAATGCAATGGGGACCATTGCTTCCTAAGGGGGGAGGAATGATCTAGGTGGATATTGGTGTCCACCCGGCAATTCCACTTGGACCCCCACCATTGTTTCTTTTAGTTTTTTAGTTTCCTTAATTGTAGCACAGTTTACTATTTTTAGCAGTTTTTCAAGTCCTAAACTTCTAGAGTAGTTTTAAGGCCCTAAACGATGTTTTTTTAGCAATCTTGTGCCATTGATTTTCTATCTAAAATTGTATTTTCGGTCGTAGTCCTTGGAGAGATCTTTCCAACGAGGTATCATGTGCATCAAATGGAGATAATATGACCAAGTCGTGACAAGTTGGCTGTCCAACTAACCCCAACGGGGCCCATAAACTCTTGGTGTTACATCTCCTCGGGTTAGGGTTTTGGTTGTTTAGGGTTTGCTCTTATTGTTCAATAATAAAAAGGCCCTTGAGCCTCATTGTAACGCAGTTCAGAGGCATGTAGCTGCCACATCTCTTCTCAGAGATAAGCTACCATTGCCCAAGCTAGTCTTATTTCCATTCTGTTTGTAAGCATATTTTAGTATTTGATATTAATGAAATGAAGTGTTATTTCTACTGCATCTTTGTATTTATGGTTATATCTGTAATTTGTTGCATTCTTGTTTAAATCCAGATCATCCTCCATCTAACTCGTTTGCTAACATGCACATGGTCTTCTTGGGTGCGGGCGAACCGACAACACACTGATGCATACTCTCTGTGTTGGTCTTCTAGTGTGTGCTAGTGGTCATGCGCATCAACTGTCAACTGCATGTTCAACTCCAGTCAGACTTGCTTCTTGTCTTTGCCTCTGTGAGTGTGCCAAAAGGGTTAGATCGCATGCGTGCACAAAATGACATGCATGCTGTTGAAGTCCCTTGCATGCGAACAACAACACTACTCACTAGGTCTACTCCATGCCAACTGTTGGGATGGATCTATAACTTGTACGGGTGTAGTTTGATCTGTAAGGGCATGTTGCACTTGCTGCTATAACTGTTCCTGCTACAACTCATTCTCTCGTCTATGCAACTCCTGTTCTTCCTTGAGTTGCTGCTTTAGAACATGCAACTCCTTCTCTATTCCATTCTCTATCTTTGCACGATCTTCATGTCGCACCATCACCTCATAGCCTGAGTCTCCAAAGTGTCTTTTATCACAAGTAGATCTGCCTGAGCTTGTGGCTTTGTTCCACCTCTATGTTGTTAACAACCTTCCTCTTGCGTTCGTTGCATCCAGTATGTTGCCTTCAACTGCTATTGATGGTGTTTCTTGCTGTGATGCTGCTACCATCATATCTTGATGTCCTTGTCTACAAACAACTTGATGTCTTCGCGGGTAGGAAAGTTCATAAACACTTGATTGACTGCATCCCCAAGTGTGCTTTTAATGTTGTCTTCGACTCTGCTCTCCTGGAAACCATTGTACCTATGCTGCTGAGAGGCAAATGAACACTTGTGATACCTGGAGACATGGCAACACTTATGGCAAGCAATTTGTCAGTCGAAAACCAAAATGAACTTGAGAACTAACTTGCAACATACCTGTGTGACTGATCATGAAGGTTGCGTAATTTCCACAGGGAGGTTGGGAGACTGACTGCCAAAACTGCACAAGGCATAGTCCAGGATGTCAGGAGGCTGACTAACTACTGGAATTGTGCAATGCACAGTCCAGCTTGGCCTGTTGAGGACTGAAATTGCGCAATGTGAAATTTCACTCAGCAGTGACATGTAACCAACGATCTGCATTATGCAGTTTCTAGGGCCAACATGACACTGCCTCCAAGCATTGCGCAATGCAAGCCTGGAGGTCAGTGCCTAGCTAGACTTGCACAATTTCTGGGGGAAAGGTAGAGCCCTTGCTTCTGGAAATGCGCAGTGCTAGCTGGGAAAGGCACACTATCTAAAAATGGGTCTCTTAGGTTTCTTGTCTAGCTTACAAGAACCTCTCCCACTTCTAAAGCTTAAATATTCCCACGTCTTTAATGATTAACCAATGAAGAATTAAGAAATGCTTTAATATATAGGTATATACTTGTATTTATTGTTGGCTATTTATGTGCTTTAAAATTTGTGGTGTATGTTGATATTTAAATGTACTTGAACGTATACATAAATGCATATAACAGTGAATAAGGCAGCAGTAACAATACACATAAGACAACAAATTAATATGGAGTTCACCCTAATATCTTGGGCTACGTCTCCTTGAGCTCTAATCAACTCGATTAGGCTATTTGGGATTATGGCTAAATTATTTTACAAGTCTGTGACTCAACTCCATATGGTTTACAAATGAACCAATGGGCTCAGAATACCATCTTACCCCTGGCTGTCCTTTAGCTGCAAAACAGATCTAGGCTTCTCTGGACTAATTCTTTCAGTCAGTGCTCTGAGACTCCTTTGAGCTTTTGGCTTCTCTGACTCCCTCAGAATTGGTTACTGTCTCTGGAATCCTTCTTCTGTCTTCAACTCAAACAACACCAGCAATAGCTCGAGCATTCGGTCTCTTTGCTATCTGATACTTCACTGAAGCATTTTGGCACTACCTCCAACCTCTTGTGGCTGCGCTCTGTTAAGTGTTTTGGCACACCAAGCCTCCCAATGGGTTCCTCAACGCTCCAACTTTGCCCACACATTCACTGAGCATTATGGGCCTCCATGAGCTTCTCGGAACTCCTCCTGAGCATCATGCTACCTCCACGAATGAGCATTCACCACTCAACTATGTTATCAGTGCTTCGCTCGACCTCCAAGCAAATGAATCAATTGTGCTCTCTGACTCCGCCAACCCAACAATCTTTGACATTCATGGCTTAAAAGCCAAATCGGGCTGCCTGTTGGTTTTCCCTTTCGGGCTCTGTAACTTCTGGCTTTGGTCCCTTCACCTTCCTTCTGGAGCGTTTAACAGTCATTGATAATGTCCCAAGGTATGGTGGCCATTTGTTTTGCACGGAAGGGCAATCAGCGCTTTAAATTCTTCTGAAACAGTCGTTCTGTGTTTTACACAGAGAACGCTGCAAAACACAGGAAAATCCGCATACAACACTGCTCTGGACTTCAAAGTTTCGTAACTGCGCTTTGTATCCCTATCGGGTCCACCTGAAATCACCATCGCATGCCGAAATGGCCCGTCCCTTTGTATTTTGGAAATACATTAAAAACGGTGAAATTAACGTAAAAATGGCTTTGGGCGGATTTGAAATTATATACATTTCCATTTCGGAACCCTTTCAGGTCTGGTTTATATCGCATTGCATATCGCAATGGCCCTTTGGCTTCCCCTTTGGTATCACCAACGCCGATATATATATATATATATATATATATATATATATATATATATATATATATATAACATGGCCGCTTCAGGGTGTTCGCTAATGGTGATCTGCCGATTTCGGCGATCGCTCCATCACATCGTCCCGGTCCATCGCACTATGCCTTCGATCAGACCCGCCGATCACCATTGATGCAATATGCTGATCGGATCTGGACCGTTGATTGACTGGATCCGACAGTCCCTGTTCACCCATCGTTTAAGCCTCTGATAGCTTTATTTTCATGGTTTTCTTCAAGTTTTTAAAGCCTGATAGTGTAATTCGTTGATGCAATATTCCCTCTTTAATCAATCAAACAAGGCCACGTGGCCCAATCCCAACTTGCCACATGTCAGCTGTGGATTGGCCTGTGAGCCTATACTAAAATAAAAATTTTCAATATAGTTCAAAATTTAATGAAATCGCCTCCTTTTCTAAGGACATTGGGAAATTTTCATTTTACAATAACTCCTTCATCCAGGGTCCGTTTTCGCCCTTTCAAGTTGCGTTGGATTCAAAATGAGGAGATCTCTGCAATGAGACTATTTCCAGGAGGAGCATGCAATTTTAATTTTCCTCTAGTTTACAAAGGATTTGTGCTATTTGGCACCTTTTACCTCTCGCATGAAGTCTTTTAGACTTAGAGGTTTATCCAGGATCCATTTTTGGATCACGTCTTCCCACTAAAAGAACTTTTGGTCTCCAAAAGACTGATATACTGATCTGAACAACAAATGAGAGTGACTCGCCCTCTTCTTTTAGCCTCCCTACACTTGCCTTTGTGTAGTGCCTTTGAACCAAAGTTTCTAACCACTTCCCTTCTCTGGATGGGTTGGTCTTCCTGAGAAGAACTGTCTTCCTCCTTGCCTTCCTGCAGAACTTCTACTGAAATGGTCATAGAAGGTAGTTTGAGCTTCTTTGCCTTGATCATTGATCCAAGGTGTCTCAACAAATGTGAAGTATATCTAGTCCACAAAACTTTCATTTGTACCTGTTTGACAAGCTGCCAACAACAACTGTTAACAACAACAAGCATACAGACAACAACTGGATGGACTAAACTCCTGCTTCAACAAAAGAAACATATTTCACATCTTGTGAACACCTCCATGTCTTACATCTGCATACAAATGATGGACTAGACAACAAGCCCACAAAACATGCCTTTAAAGCAAAAGTGTTGAGCCCTAAAACTACCTCTCTTCTACATACTTTCCTAGACCTTTTTCCCCTCACCAGTGCCTCATAAGCTATCAAAGATCATTACATATTGATTATAAGAGTGCATTTAAGTGGTTTTCTAACTATATTTTTGTGTTTTCTATTTGACTTAGATTTTGTTCATCAGCTGCGGAATGCAGCCACTTTCCGCAGCTGACTCGTGATTCCGCAGCTGTTTTTATTGATCTCTAGGTTACAGGTGTTGGCAAGTAAAACGAGGCACGTGGGCAGTTCAGGAATGATCTGGACATGGACCAGGTCCTATCGGTTCAGCCAAATTCGTAAAGGAAAGCCTTGGTCAAACGATGGTCAAACGAGGAGTTCTACAACAAACAGGTCTTTGTTTTCAACACGTGAAAGGTCTGAGACCATTCCTAGATCCATGGATCCATTTTGACAGCTGTAGACTGCCTCCACAATGACAATCCAACATCCACCTTTTGGTAGATTGAATGATCATGGCAACCAAGACGCTAAGCTCATGGGTTCTGTCTTTTTACGTGTCCTCTACTGAAGGTGTTTTATAGGAAAAACAGTTATGTAATTTCCTCTATAAATAACGCGTTTGCAAACACATGTAGCTAGTTTTTGATATAGTCTTGCTGTTAGTTTATATATTGTTGCCATGACATTGGTCCTGCTATTGTAACGAGAGGATCCTTCCTCTGTTTTGCAATATAAAAGACCCTGTTTCTTATGACTGTGTGAGTGTAGTTTCGGATTGACAGTGTGTTAACCAAGCCCGTACAGAGGGCCCCTGCTGGCGGAGGTTTTAATTCTTTATTTCTGTAAAGTCTTCATGTATCGTTTTCCTATTTCCATTGTAAAATTTTCATAGCTTGTTCATCTGTGTATATATTTCCTAATTCATTTATGATGTTAACGTTTCATTCCTGTACATGATTTTCCAACACTGTATATTTTTGCTGACATTGATCAGTGTGTTTCAGGATAGGTTACACTCGAGCATTTTCATATAATTTTTGCATCAAATAGTGACATGTGATTGGTCTCTCTGCTGACTCTGTTTTCTTAGCTTTTCAATTTCAGTTATGCTTTGATTTCAGTCTTATTTATTTGCTGTTTGTTAGTTTAGATATCAAATTCTTCATGTCATTGACGTTATCTCCAGAGCCATGGCTTAACCCCGAAAAGCTACTTGGCGAGCTATCGGATTATGAGTGAAGTGATTTGATTTTACTTTCATTTTTACAATTAGATATCAGGTTCTTCATGTTATTGACGTTATCTCCAGAGCCATGGCTTAACCCCGAAAAGCTACTTGGCGAGCTATCGAACTATAAGTGAAGTGATTTGATTTTACTTTCATTTTTGCAATTAGATATCAAGTTCTTCATGTTATTGATGTTATCTCCAGAGCCATGGCTTAACCCCGAAAAGCTACTTGGCGAGCTATCGGACTATAAGTGAAGTGACTTGATTTTACTTTCATTTGCAAGTAGGTAATTTAGATATCAATTCTTCATGTTATTGACGTTATCTCTAGAGCCATGGCTTAACCCCGAAAAGCTACTTGGTGAGCTATCGGACTATAAGTGAAGTGAATTGATCTTACTTTCATTAGTCTGCAATTTTTGGTTTGTTTGAGTGCAATAGTTTAACTTTTATTTATGTATTTAGATGAGCAGCAGAGACAATGATTTCATGATCAGTAGTTCATCATTTGTTTAATTTGAATAGCTGCACATTTACATTCTTGTTCAAGTACTAATCTTATCACTAGTATGTTTTGAGATCCTTTGAAGTGTTAAGCTCTGGAAGTTATCATAAGGGACATAATTGTCTAAAAACTATATCCATATTTGCCTTCTAAAGTATTCTTAAAACTTAGGAATATGATTTCCATTTGCATTAGGAGATAAACAAAGATAAAACCCCAAAACAAAATAAAATTGAAAACAATAAAAAGTAAGAAAGAGGTTGTCTTGCACATATAGTGTGCCACACTTCATCAGTTTATGACTCCCGGATTGATAATTAATGTAACAATTTAGGACATACTAAATTGACTAAACAAAAAGACCCTTCAAGTCAAGCATGTAGAAAAATACCATTAAGATTCTTTTCAAAAGATGAAACAATTTCATCACTACCTCCACCAAACCAACTTTACATGCATGTTTACAACAAAGCAATCGAACCTTCAAGTCAATCACACACATGTTCCGAAAACAAGGAAAACATCAACATCCCTGTGTTCATGTATCTCATGCTCATGCATGCATTTCATCCTTCAACTTTCACTTAAGTACACCGTACTTTCGAAGCTGAAATGAAATATAATGTTGCAACAATAAAGTGAGTCTCCTACTCAACTTTTCCATTCACCTTCTTGGTAGAACCCTGCAACTTGCATTCCATTGACAAAGAAACGCAAATAGATGTGATACATTTCTGTTCACATAAAGATATGGAACTTTAATTGGATAAGAGCTCTAACCATTTCTTACCAATCCATTTCAAAGGTCCTTCCTTTGTCTGTACATCAACATCAATATGTGGATCATCCTGAGACACATCATTCATGGAATCTTCCTTTCCGTTTCTGCCATCTTCTCTTTCCACCTTCTCCCTCAGCGTTAATGGAAGCATTGCTGGATTCAGAGTCCAATACATTTCAACAAGATGCCCTTACTTATGGCAGTAAGTGCAACACATATGCATCCTCTTGACAACATGAATTGCCTTGTCCAATGGACCTTTGGCTGCTTGCTTTTTTTCCTTCAAAAGTTTCATGTATGTGGCCATTCTCTTCCAACATCTAGAAACATGATGGTTATCCAAACCACAAAAGGAACAAGCAACTCTTTTTCCATATCTATGTGGAAATTTATCATGTTTTGCAAAATCAAAAGGACTATGGTTAGCACCAGATTTACACCTGCCTCTTTCACCTTTATTTCCTTCATGAGGAGGTGAAGCAAGTGAAGAAGTGGCTCCCTTTGGACTCCCATCAATCTCTTCAAGGCTGTTAGAGTTTCCACAACCCTATGGTTCAAGGGTGTGCTTCTGAACACATACACCCTGCAAATGATGTTTCAATCCATTACATTCCTCCTGAACACAATCTTCACACTCTTGAGATAGAGGACTTGCAATGAAATTGCTTCATGGAATGGTTTCAATGGCTTTCATTGCAGCTTTGGAACTCTCTCCATAAGACTGTCCATAGCCAAGACCTAAATATTTAGGCATTTCCTCAACCATTATTGGTTCAATAATACCTTGTGCATGCTTTCCCAAGACCTTGCCTTCATAGCCCATCTTGGACATTAGCTTGGAACCTATGCC
Organism: Pinus tabuliformis; assembly: GCA_031772625.1. Taxonomy (NCBI): domain Eukaryota; kingdom Viridiplantae; phylum Streptophyta; class Pinopsida; order Pinales; family Pinaceae; genus Pinus; species Pinus tabuliformis. The sequence goes on from CM062809.1 coordinate 1,267,343,043, forward strand.
TTTAGTATGTTTTTCAAAAGAACCAACACAAGCATTCTCAGAAGAATTTGAAGACAAACTAGAATGCCTTACCTCTTCTTCAAGCTGATACTTGACTAAGGCTTCTTGGGCAATAAAGAGCTGTGACTCCAACTCATGCATCCTTTTCAGGTTCATATTTTCAATATGAAGTTGCCTCTCCATTTCCTACAATTTGTCAGCAAGCAACTGCTTCTCTTCCTTCAAGGAATTCAACTACTTTCTAAATATGTTGCTCTTCCTTCCATCCTCATACATTTCTCTCACCATATTCATCATGGTGGACAATTATTGCTTCATGTCTTCATCAAAGAGTCTTGTGAAGAAAGAAGAATTTGAGGACTCACTTGTAGAAGTTATCATTATCAGAATGAACCAAAGAACTTCAAGCAAGATTAACAAAGAGCTTATTCAAGTAAACTTTTGCAGCAAACCTCTTGTGCTTCAAGGATTGCGTTGAGGTCCTTTGGGATGAGAAGAATGCCTTCAACCCTTCTTCCTTCTTGTCCTCTCCTAGACTTAGCTATCAATAGCTTTCCCTTCACCTCTGCAAACTCAAACAACAGTTAGTTTACAAACAATCAAACAACAAAATCCTTGCTACTGTTTGAACACCTTTCAAGTCAAACAAGCATATAGATTGCTCTGTCAATCAAGCATTCTGATCTAATACCACTTGCATCATGATACTGTTATGGCCTAAATCTACCTCAGGCTGAGAAAGGCAAGATCTAGGGTAACATCAAACCACGCTTAACCTGGTAGCTAGCCCTACCAGGTCGGGAGAGGGCTCTCTCCTTGTCAATCTCAGAAAAGATGGCCAATGAAGCTTGAGATGACTGATGTAATGACTGATTTTAGGCTAGGTATGTGTACAGAGGTGTTTGATTGAATTTAAGATGGGTTTGCTGGCTCAATTGTGAAAGGCAGATTTGGGTGTGGGGAATGGACACAGTTTTGCAGAGATCTCTATGGGGCGAGGTAGGCAAATGGTTTAGCACTTCAAATTGAGTGAGATGGAGAGATTTTAGACTGGTGAGGAGTTGGAGAGGGCATGAAAGACTCAGGGATCCTCTTCAAACAACTGAAAACATAAATAACTAAACAAAACCCTAGGTAGAGCACTGCAATTTCAATGTATTCTACCTTTATCCTTGTTTAATTTAGTTAATATGAAGCAAAGAGAGATGATGGCATACATAAAACACATGTAAACTAACAATTACAGAAGGAAACACAATACCAAATCAAGATGCCACAAGAATCCCATAAAGTGCTGCAAACCCTGGTCAATTCCTTTGCCAAACTGCTGAAAATGAATGTACAATAATGCTCAAAGCATTCACAAGAGTCCAACCTTTCTCAATGACTGAAAAACTACTAGATATAGGCATCAAACAAATCATGCTAGGCTTTAGGAGTTGAGTTCATGAGTTTAGGAGCTGTTTCAACAAGATCTAAACTAAGAACTGAAAAGTAGGCAGTGGAACAACATGCCTCTAAAACCTAGGAAACTGATTCATTTAGTTGCAAACTACTTTTTCATGATGAATCTACCTCTATGAGTGAAAATTTAGCATAATTACATCAAAATCCATCAAGTCACATTAAATTACATCATGAGTTTGACTATTAGAAAGAGAAAAGTCAAACTATGAAGAAACTAGGTGAAAAACAGAGTTTTTTGGCCAAAATGAGCAAATTTCACCCTATGCGCCGCGCTGATTTCCCTATGCGTAGTGCCTTTTTGCAGCTGATTTTAGAGGCCTTCCCGTGCACCAAATTTGCTCCAAGTGGACTTGTTGGAAAGGTCTATCTGTCTACTTTCCAAAACAAGTGGAATTTCTGCATTTAGTCTTCATTTGCCCATCCAAAATTGAGTTCTCCCAACACTGTTTCTTGTGTGACCAAAAAGGGGTAGAAAGGTCATTTTTGAGGTGTTTTTGACTTTTTTGGAAGCTCAAAACCTGTCAAAATTTCTTGGCCATGTGAGGGCATTCATATTTTTCCATGAAAAATCCAAAAATTCTGAGTTTTCCTCAAAAGGAGGTCTCTAGCAAAAGCGCGCGCCAAGTGGCGCGACACATCGGGCAAAAAACCCTGTTTTTTAGGCCAAAAATTTCAAAATTGCAAAAAGTTTCCCAAATTTCTTGAAATTTGGACTGAGTGTTCCTTATCAGGTGCTATGTTGGGCTAAAGGAGCCTCAGCCAAGATCTGGAGTCTATTTTGCTCTTTTCTCTTCCTCATGGCTTTCTTCAATTTGGCTTTCAAATTCCCGATTCTTGCTTTGCACACCATATTTTTTGACAAGTAGTGGTATGCCATGTTCCTCAACATGTTTTTCTCATTGTTGGCCTTCTCTAGCATCCTCTCTAGGTGCATGTTTGTCCTCTCAAGCCAAGATTCACGATTAGCTTGAATTTCTTGCTCAAGTGTGGTCAATTTGATTTTCCTCCTCTTGGCAGCTTGCCGGTTTGCCCTTATGTTTTGGAGCTCCATGATGGTTTGCTGATCTTCTAGCTGTTTGTTCCTCTACTCCAAATAATTAATGATCCACTTGGCTCTTTCCAGGTTGAGAGACAAATGTTGAATGTCATCTTGCTGCTCCTAAATGATCTCTTTAAGTTTTGAGCTTTGTGAGCCCAAATCAGTGTCCTCATCCTAAATGAGGATGAAATCTATCTCATGACCTCCTGAAGGTCCCTCATCATGCAAGGGCTACTTACCCTTGTCCTGTACCTACTCTGCTGATGGAGGAAATGAGACCCCTTCCACCCTGGGTGGAGATAGTACTCGTTTTGCTGCTGCAAACAACCTTCTAGTGCCCTTTTGGTATGTGACAAACACTGGCACACTAGTGGTTTGTGTCTCATGAATCTCCTGCTGATGTGAAGGCCCTCCTTCCTCATGAAAAACTGTTGGGGTTACTTGAGGACTTGTAAAGAGCTCATGTGTAATGAAATCCTCCCATGAGATGTTCAGTAAACCAAGCTGATGCAAGACCACAATTTTGATTAGTGCAAAATGATATATGTTGTTATACTGCTGCTGAGGAGGCTTATTTTGCACTAAGGTGATCATCTTCTCAATGTTTCGGCAAATGAAATAAGGGAGGTTCATCATCCTCACCCTAGTAAAGTGCATCAACAATCTGATATGATAGGCACACATATGAGAAAATCTGCCCTCACAGCTGAAATATTTAATTATGAGTTTCATCAAGGGAGCATATGTGTCCTAAAGATACTTGAAAGGAAAAAATCTACTAATATGTCTCTAAAAACCAGCCTTGATGTAAGGCTCATAATGATCTCTGTCTATTAGCTGCCTCTTATTCCATTGCTCACCTACATTTGGAATGCCGGTTGCTTGAGCAATAGTCTCAGGTGTCAAGGTGAATGTCACACCTGCCAAAGTGACTTGGCCATTATGAAGATGGAGCACAAACAATCTGGCTAGCTCATGGTGATACTTGACTCTCTCCACCATCTCATAGAACTGATAACAAGATTGGTGTTGAAAGCATGTGACAGCAAGAGGACAGGCCAACAACTCGGCAAGTGAAGTAGGCTCCTCCCGGTTATGTTTTCCACCCTTGTGAGGCCTCCTTGGTGCATGCATTTCTCTAGAAGAATCACTGACTGTCTCCTCATCTCTGTCATAGGAAGAATCTGACTCCATGTTTGCCAATGTTTGAGTTTTCTTAGATGAGTATGAAGAGATTTTATGGTGTCTTTAGGTTTTTGCTGCCAAGGATATGAATGTATGAGGGACTGTGGAGGGAGTGTGCATGAGGGATTTAGGAATGTTGCTGACAGGTTTTTGAGGAATAGAAGGGTTTAGGGGATGATATTTAGAGTTTGGGAATAGCAATTAGGGTTTGGGATAATGGGATTAGGGATTTAGGGTTAGTTGTTTAGGGATATGGGAAATATGGAATGGGTAGATGAGAATGTAAAGAGAGGGAGAAAATGAAGTGAGGGAATGAGGGAATGAAGGAGTGAGGGAGTGAGAAATGCTTAGGAGTGGAATTAGCAGCAAGAAATACAATTTATAAACCCTATGCAATTGTTTTTGACAAGAAATGCAAGGAGGTAGGGTTTCAATTTTTTCCCATTAAATCACCATAAGCACCAAGATAAACTCATTCATTGGTCATGGAGGAATGTTAACTTACTTGGACAAGTGAGGATTTAGCAATTTTGTGAGTTTGGAAGAGGCTGTGAGTGAAATCGGCCTTGTAGCCCTGTGCGCTGTGCCACCTCACAGGTGCGCCGCGCCCTCTCAATGCATCGTGCCTGTTATGAATTTACATTGCAGAACGCTGCCCAATGAGTTGCGCCAGATGAGTGCGCCGCGCTCCAACCCCAGTGCGCTGCACCTGCGTTTTTTACCCTCCAAACAAAAAATCGCTCCTTTGGCTCTTGAAAACACAAATGACTTGCTCTCTTTCTCTTTTGGCATGCAAATGAATCTTATTAACATGAAAAATAGTTTATATACATAAAGTTTTGTTTTTTTCATTTACAAAAGCCCATTCTTCTAATGTTTGATTTTGACTTGCTTTTAAAACTCTGTTTTTGGTCAGTTTGCTTTATTTTTGCCTTCGATGGACTGAATGCTTTGACTTTTTGTTTTGCTTTGTAGGTGGTGAAGTTGCAAAGGCTTGGCAAGGTGACTAGGGCTGCCTCTAAGGTTATTACATATGGAACAAATGAAATTACATCAAATTTGTACATGAAAACATAAAAAACTCTGTTTTTCCTCAAAACAGGGTATTAAGGAAAAATCAATCACTGAGCATGTGATTATTGAAACTATTGTTTCTGAAAGTATGTTTGACCTCCTCATGTGCCTGCGGACCGTTATTGAGAATTTTGAAGACCTTATTGACGAAACCCTAGACCTAATGAGACCTAAAACCCTAATAATGACTTTTGTAAATTTAAAGACAAAAATTGACTGCAGATGATTTAGATGTATGAAAATGGGCCAGCAAGTAAAATACATGAGGAAAAATGTGTAATATGCCACTACCATCAGATGATCCATGACCCTAATGGAATGCAGCTAATCAGGTGAGACACCTAACATACAATGCAACAAGAGAATTTGATCACTGATGGAGGGATGAAGATACTGACACTAACATTGGCTCCAATGGGGATGGTAGCTCCTTGGAGGTGCCAAGAACTACAGACCTCTGGAAAGTAGACAGTGCCTTCTTCCATTGGGCTATGGAGTCAATAACTTCGACAAACAAAACCAATATTTGACTCAATTTCAGGACTGAAATCTGACTCATAACTGACTCAATTTCAAGACTGAAATCCGACTCAGACTGACTCAAACAATCCAAACCAAAACTGAAATCAAACCTTTAGTTTTATAGCCTTCACTTCGGGCCCCAAACTGAATGAGTGATTATAGTACACACTTGCAATGAAGGAAATAAAACGGTATATACAGTGATACATATGACAACAAAAGATATTTCAAAGATGGTACCGTTTTAGCAGCCGACCATTGACCGACCCACTAGGAAAATCTTCTCCATCCATTTCTTTTAGCAAGAAAGCATTCTGACCTCGGTATGCAGCAATTTTGAAAGGTCCTTTCCATAGGTTCTCGAACTTGCCATGTTTCCCTTTGTCTTCGTTTCAGGCATCCCATTTCAGCACTATGTCTTCAATTTGAAACTTGTCCGCCTTTGCCTTTCGATCATATATCTTTTTTATTCTCTCTTGCAGCTTGAAGGTATTCTGAAAAACCTCCTCTCTAGTCTGCTGTAAATGGATCATTTGATTGATTCTCCGCTGCAAATGATCTTCCTCACTACCAGCTTCCTGCAGAAGTTTAACAACTGGAACTATGAGAGATGTAGGAAAAACCATGTCCACACCATACACGATCTCGAAAGGGGACATGCCTATTGACTTTTTCTGACTCACTCTATCCGCCCATAGTGCATTGACCAATTTCTTGTGCCAGCTCTTCTTGTTTGTTTCCAGCAGCTTTTTGATGATGTTGACTAAAGATTTATTCGAGGATTCCACCAAACCATTACCTTGTGGATAGTATGCAGTTGAGTGGCCCAAGGTAATTTGATATTTATTGCAAAAATCAATCATCTTTTTAGATTTAAAAGCTACTGCATTATCTGTAATCAGCTTATTAGGACAACCAAACTGAGACAAAATATTGTTCTCAAGAAACTGAATTATTACCGCATCAGTGGCTTGCTGAGTAGGAATCACCTCTATCCATTTGGTGAAGTAGTCTATCACTGTAAGGATCCATTTATGCTGTGCTGATGAAGTAGGATGGATCTCACCAATAAAATCTAAACCCCACTACTAAAAAGGAGTGCTTACTTCAACTGGTTTGAGTGGCAAAGGCTGTAATTTTCTCTTACCTTGAAAAATATGAGATTTGTGGTAGCGTGTAATAGTTTTGTACACATCAGAAAAGAGAGTTGGCCAATAATATCCTGCTCTCAAAATTTTATTAGCTGTTGTCTTCCAAAATAGATGACCTCCACAATCTCCTTTGTGAAAATCATCCGTGACCTATTTTGCTTCTTCTTCAACCAAACAATTCAACAAGACACCACCGGGATCTTTCCAATAGAGTGCATTATTCATTATACAAAACTTTGCAGCCTTTAATTTTAGGGTCCTACTTTTGTTTTTAGCCAATCCAAGTGGCAGTGAAAGATGTTGGAGCACATAAACAATATCCGAGTACCAAGGAGAAAGTAAAAACATTTCAGCTACCTGAACAAGAGAACTCTCCTCATCATCTTCAGACATAGCAGTAATGAGATTTATGTCCAAGGCATGCAAATTAGATTCTGCCATCAATTTGGCCAGCCCCTGTCCTTTGATGAGCTTTGTTGGTTTGATCTCCACATCATATTCTAACAAAGCAGCGATCCATTTGCCTCGTCTCCCTTCTGGATCTGTTTGCACTAAGAAATCTTTAACGGCAGCATTAGGAACATAGGCAAGGATATGAGAATGCAAAATATAAACTCGAAAATCTTTCAATGCCTTTACCAAAGCAAAAGCTTGTTTTTCAATAATATTGTACTTTAAAGCTGCATCCCTTATCGTTCCACTGAAAAAAAGGTGGATAAAGGAGGAGCCACCGTTGTGTTAAATAAGGAAGATTACATTCATAAGATGAATGAGCATCTAAATTGTGGGAGCTATAGAAGAATCAACTCCAACCCTATTCCCAAGGTAATAAAACAAGTCAAGAAAGCCATCATGGAAACCAACCTTGAAGATAAAATAAAAAAGAAGTTGATCCCATCCTGTGAAGTTATACCTCGAATCTATGGATTACCAAAAATTCATAAGGAAGGGGTCCCTCTTAGACCTATAGTTAACACCATTGGTTCCCCGACCTATGAATTAGCTAAGTATGTAGCTAAGATCCTAAAACCTCTGGTTGGTAACATGGACTCTTTTATAAAAGACTCAAATGATTTTGTAAATCTTATTAAGAATGAAAGGGTGGATAAGGATGATATTCTAGTAAGTTTTGACGTGGTTTCTTTGTTTACAAAGATTCCTCTAGATGAAGCTGTTCATGTTATAAAGATAGCCACCGATCCTGAAACAGCAAAACTTGCAGAAATTTGTTTACGGTCCACTTTTTTCAGCTTTCAAGACCATTATTATGAACAAATTTCGGGAGTCACCATGGGTTCTCCGCTCTCACCTATTGTCGCCAACTTATACATGGAGTACTTTGAAAGGAAAGCCCTCGACTCGTACCCTTTGAAACCAGCTTGGTGGAAAAGATTTGTTGATGACACAAACTTAAAATGGACTCATGGTAGGGCTGAACTAGAGAAGTTTTTCAATCATCTTAACTCTATATCTCCTGAAATCCAGTTTACTATGGAGCTTGAAGAGAATGGTAAAATCCCCTTTCTTGATGTTCTCATCAGTAGAAAAGAGGATGGAACTTTGGGACACCAGGTCTATAGGAAGAAAACTCATACTGATAGCTATCTTCATGCTGACTCATACCATCATCCATCCTAAAAATCTGGCGTCTTAAACACTCTAGCTGTTGGGGCTCCTAGGATTTCTAACCCTGATCACCTAAAAGAGGAGATTGAACATTTAACCTCGGTCTTCAAAATCTAGGATACAAAGAGTTTAGTATTAAAAAAGCTATAAGAAGAGCTCAGGATAAGATCCTCTCTAAGAATCCTCCTGAAAACAAGAAAGAAAAAGAAAATTGCGGGAAAGTATACCTTCCATTCATCCAAGGGATTACGGATAAGATTGCAAAAATTTTAAGAAAGAACAACATAAACACTCAATTTACAACATGTGGAACAATAAGGCAAATGATGAGGTCAGTCAAGGATAACATTGATCATCAAGAGCTCAAGGGTGTGTACAAGATTGATTGCTCTTGTGGCAAGAGTTATATTGGGGAAACATGTCGGTCTCTAAGAATAAGACTTAAAGAGCACGGAGTCGATATAAAGAATGGGAGATCCCGTGCTTCAGCCCTTGTGGAACACTCATCCAAAACCAAAAATCATGTGTGTCTAGAAGATGCTAAAATAATTGCTAGAGAGGATAATTATCAAAAAAGGAAAATTAGAGAGGCCATCGAAATTATGAAATTTCCTCAAAACCTCAACAGGGACAATGGGAGTGAGATTAGTGGAAATTGGCTTCCCTGATTAGACAAATAAATCCCTTGAAACCTTTAGAAGTGTAGTATCATAGGTTTTCGAAATTAACAAGGTTAGTAAAATTAATAAATTAATTTAATTTAATTTTAATTAAATTAATCTAATTAAATTACATTAATCAATTAAATTAAATTAAGTAATTAATTAATTTAATTTAATTTTAATTCAATTAATCTAATTAAATTACATTAATCAATTAAAATAGTTAAATTAAATTAATTTAATTAAAAAAAAAATTGTTTTAATTAATTAAATTGATTTGAATTAATTAAATTAATTTTAAATAAAAATAAAAATTAAAACGGAAAGTTAAATAAAAATTAACATTTAATAAAATAAGATAAATTAAAGAATAAAAATTAATTAATTAATTGATGAATTGATCAAAATAAGAAATTTACTTATTTATCAATTAAGCAATTAGGGTTAAATAAAATTAACATTAAAAAATTTGGAGACCAATAATAATAAAATAAATCAAAATTATGAATTAAATTAAGTAATCAAATAAAACAAAATTAATTAATTAAATTAATTGAATAGGAATGTTTATTTGTTACTTAGGATTAATTAACTAAAATAAGATAAAAATAATAATAAAAACGATAGATAGAATTATAATTAATTAGTTGATTAATTAAAATAATTTATGAATTAATTAAAAGATATTTTTAGATTCTTAGGTTGAATAAAATAAAAGTAAGAAAATTAATAGAAAGGACAATAAAACTAACCTATAATCAAGAGAATTAAAAGGATTAATAATCTACATATTAAAATCAATTAAGAAAAATAAAATTAATTAATTAAACTAAAATTATAATATTAAGATGTATATATGAGGGTCAGCTTCTTTATAAAATTAATCAATTAATTCATATGTATATATGAGAGTCGGCTTCTTTATAAAAATTTATCAAGATTTAGGTTTATTTATACTTTGGTCGCATGATTCTTCTCTCAAAGAACTATCAATCATATTCTAAAAAATTAGTCCTGATGATGGACCCCCTTTGGGGTTTGAAACGTTGACAGAATGAACATGATACTATGAATAATCCGGATCATGCTACTCCAAGCAATTGGTTTCTAAAGCTGGTCTCTTTTCTGCATTAAGACCGCTACCATAGTATGATCCGAAGCAAATGAAAACAAAATAAAATCTTGGGAATAATCCAGGCTGATCAAAATTGGAGTTGAAGAAAGGGCTAGCTTTACCAAATTGAAAGACTTGATGGCTTCCTTGGTCCACTTCACAACACTATCTTTCTTTAACATGTTTGTGATTTCCCTCAAATGTTCTGCAAGATTTGGCACAAAACGACGTAAGAAATTCATCTTACCATTGAATGACTGGATCTCCTTTTTACTTCGTGGAAAATCAATTTTCTGAATGGCCTCCACTCAAGCTGGATCAATGCGGATGCCCTCCTTGGATATGATATGACTGAGAAGCTTGCCTTCATCCATGGCAAACAAGCTCTTCTTTGGATTGAGAGATATGCCATACTTTCTACACCGCTAAAATACAATCTTCAAATGATAAAGGTGCTCTTCATCTGAATTAGAAAAAACTGTCAAATCATCAAGATAAACAACTAAAAATACATCTTTCTCATTTGCAAATGCAATATCCATAGCCCGCTGAAAGGTTGCACCAGCATTCTTCAATCTGAAAGGCATCTTGGCATAATGGAAAGTTCCCCACGGAGTGGTGAACGCTATTTTGTCTCTATCATCCTCATGGACCAGAATTTGGTTATAACCGGAATAACCATCGAGTAGCGACATGCGAGATGCTCCAACTACTCGCTGAAGTATGTGATCCATCTTAGGCAATGGATAATTATCTTTCAAAGATACTTTATTCAGATTTCTGAAATCAATACATAATCGAATCTCACCTGTTTTCTTGCGCACGGGCACCAAATTAGAAATCCAATCTGAAAATCTTATGGGAACGATTATACCAGCTTTGTATAATCAATTCACTTCCTTCTCTATTGAGGGCAGCAGCTTTGGATTTATCCTTCTTAGCTTCTGTCGAAAAGGCTTTTGATTTGGCTTGATTGGGATGATGTGCTGAATTATACTCTTATCATATGCCTTCAAATCTGAATAGTCCCAAGCAAATACATCAGTAAATGAAGATAATAAACTAATGTATTTTTCCTTTACCTGTGGAGGCAAAGCCTTTGATAACTTGACCATTTTAGGATTTTCTGTTGATCCAATGTTTACATCTTCAACTCCTTTCTCGGTGGGTGTCAAGCTTGGTTTCCGGGCTACATCATCTTGATCAAACAACTCCTCTAAAGGTATTAGACCTTTAGGAATGACATTGTCCTTGAGCTGCAAAACTTCCATCTGATTTACTTCCATATCTGCTTCACCATCATCATGCTCTCCATCTATAGAAGTGTCTTTGTACTTGCCTTCATTTTGCAGAAATTCCTCAATCTCTTTATCATCTTGAAACACCTGCCAATATCTTTGGTTATCTGGGACAACAGGGTGATGTTTCACATGAATTTCAAACTTATTGTTTGAATTCATCAGAATTTTCAAATTACTTGCAGCTGTTGCAAGTGAATCTGTAATCACATTCTGAACACGAGGGACACATGTCAAAGTGTAATATGGAAACATTCTCAAAATGTCAAACACCGCATTCTGGTAAGGTCGCATGCGAGGATGCTTAGCTTGGTATTCACCTTTCACTTGCTTTATAACTAACTTGGAGTTTCCATATACTGAAATTCTTTTAGCATTTAACTTCTTAAGGATTTTCAGACTAGCAATTAAAGCTTCATATTTAGCCTCATTATTTGAACAATCAAAAGCCAATTTATATGAACATACCCTTACATTACTTGGCACTTTGTTTGGAAGAAATGTAAGGCTGCATATCCAAATGCCAATTCCAGCACCTTCCCTTCCTACCGTGCCATCAAAGTCCATGCTCCACAACCCGGCCTCATCTTCCAAATGTTGAAATTCATTTTTCTCTTCTTCTTTTGCTTGTTTTCCATCAACTTTTTGCTGTTGTCGGAAGGTTGATTGCTCAGCAGTACTATCAAGCTTTCGTCTCTCATGATCTAGTATGGCTCTGAAATTTTCAGTGATCTCTGGAATATCTTCTACTTCAACTACTTGACTATTTACATCATTAAAACTATCAGAATATAAAACAAAAGATTCCAAATCAGTATGTACATAGTTGATTGGATGATTTAGAGGTTTCTCCTTGCTAGTAATCATGTACTTCATTTTTTTCTCCTAGTATAATTTCCTCAACTGACCGAACATGGGAATAGTAGCATAGGAGAAATCAAGCTGCAATGTCCCTTTGAGTTTTGCTCCCCAAGATCTGGAAAGAAGCATGCCAAATCTAGGAGGAATATCCGCCACAACCACATCCATCAAAACATTCTTCGTCGAGATCTGATCTAAAGTGACAACCAAATCTTTAATAAGACCATTGCATTTGACCCTACCAGAATCAAAGGAATATAGATCATGGTACTTGCGAGTGATATCTAATCCCAATTTTTTCATGATTTCTTTAGGCATGAGATTATGAGAGGCTCCAGAATCGAACATGGCATTGTGTAATACAAAATCATGCAATCTAAGGTTGATGTAAACAGGAGCTACATCGCTATCCTCAGACTAACCTTCTAATGCTGGCCCAAAGGTAAGTTCAAGCTGATCATCCTCCACATTTACCATATCAGATAATGGATCCAAATTCAAAATCTTAGACACTTGACCTTTATAGCTGCTGTTCTTCATTAATTCAGTCAAAGGAATTGACACTTTTAACTTAGCAATTTCATTTTCTAAGCTAAAGGCTGATGTTTTCTCTACCTTTTTGATTGGAGCATCCTTCTTTTCAGTATTCTCCTTTGATACAATTGACTGATTTGATCTTTCATTTGCTGATTGTGTTTTGTTGGTGGTAGGATCAGCTGTCTCCTTTCCCTTTCTCTGCGCTATTGGAGAATCGTTCTTTGGCGGTGACACTTCCTTCTTCTTCTGAATTGGATTGATGGGAACTTCTCTACTCCTGAGTGAATATTTTCACTACTGGGCTATCAAAGCATTCATGTATCCCCTCTGATATTCATCAGACTCTTCTTCAAGAATTGTTTCATTTGCCAAGATGAAATCTTTGTCTTTTTGTACAGCTGGGCTTTCTGAATACTCTTCATCTTCGGTGATATAAATGGGCAGATCATCAGGTGTAAAGAAATGATTCTCCTCACCAATTATATTCTCATCATCATCTGATTCTAGACCATGTACAAAATTCTGCTGTAGGGGTGTCTTCACTTGCTGTTGTGCTGCTTGGTCTTGTGCTCTTTGTTCTCGTTGCTTGATTCTGAATTGTGGTTGCTACTGACCACGAAAGTTTGGATTTCTGACTTGTGCTTCAGGCTTATCAGCAATTGTGAGCCTATCAAACATCTTCTCAATCTTGCAAAGCAAATGATCGGAGGAAGAAGCTTCCTCTTTTATGGTCACCTTCTTTTCGGCCTTTGCTCTAGCTCTCTTGGCAAGCAGATTTGCCTCAACGCTGACTGCAATTTTCTGCATGTCCTCCAATGTGGCCGAATCTCTCTCCCTCAATTGATACGCCATGTCAGGATCAAAGCCATCAGGAAATTTAATCAAAGCCAAGCCCATAGGTGGCTTTATATCAGCAAGAATTGCATTGTAAACAATATTGAATCTGACACAATAGTCTTGGACACTCTCACCAACATTTCTCTTGATGTTCTCATATTCAGAAAGAATTTGAAGAGGGTTTTTATTTACCTCCCAACGATCCAAGAATTGTCTCTGAAGATTTTTCAATGTAGTGATACTTGCAGCCGGCAAAGCTCTGAACCACTTCCGCACTTCACCTCCAAAAGTTTGCACAAATAATCTCATAGTCACATTTTCAGCATCAATCTCATGAAGGTCAAAGAAATCTATCATCCTATCCACATGCTGTTGAGCTGTGATGCTTTGAGGAGTGCCATCAAATAATGGGATCTTGCTTTGGTAGTCAGTAGGCATGGCATCCAAATTTTGAGGCAACACAAGGGGTGCATATCGGGCAGCCATTACTCTAGGTGGATTTACAACTAGCCTTGAAGATGTAGGAGGAGTCAAAACAATGATAACAACTGACAATGTATTTGGTGTATGAGGTGTCGATGGAGGGGATGAAATATGAGATGTTTGAGGTGTTGATGGGGTTGATGGGGGAGAAGAGACAGGAGGTCTCTGATTTGATTTAGTGGGCTGCACGGGAATGGTGGGAATGAATGGAGTTTCAGTAGGAATTCTTGAACTAGATGCAATTGCAGATGAACCAAGAGTTGCTAATGTGGATTCTAAGAACTCGGGAATATTTGAAGCCACAATGGAGGTCTGAAGATTCAAGATGTAACTGTCAATCGATGTATTTGCCCTTTTAGTTTCAAGATCTTTGACAAAATCCAGATTTAAAATAGTAGAAGCAATAGCACTTTCAGATTTAGTCTCAAACAATGACAGATCAAAACGTTCGTCAAATTCAAGATCTTCAAAATATTCAAAAATGACAAGACATGAACGAGATTTGAACACAGGAATCATAGAACTTTCTTGTCAGAGAATTCTTGGGATGAGGTTTGGATTTTCATACATAGGAGAAGGATCAGGATCAGGATTGGCTCTGGTGTATCATCTGGAAGCCAGTTTGTTGAATTAATCCCAAAAATAAAATGGACAAAATCAACTTGTTCAGCCTATCAAATTCTAAACTCATCATCCAAAGTCTAGAAATGCTTAATGATACTGGAGTAATCGTTTAGATCAGATGTTCGGTTTATAAACTAGACCAGAGATTGACTGAAGCGGCATTCATCTACTTTCGTTAATGCAAAGCAAGAGCGTTTCGAGGGCTACCTGGATAACTTCAGGCTCTGTCTGTAGTCTACAAAGAAAAATAATGATAATAAATTTTTCTTCCCCAGTACGGTCGCCACTATGTTATGGCCTAAATCTACCTCAAGCTGAGAAAGGCAAGATCTAGGGTAACATCAAACCACGCTTAACCTGGTAGCTAGCCCTACCAGGTCGGGAGAGGGCTGTCTCTTTGTTAATCTCAGAAAAGACGGCCAATTAAGCTTGAGATGACTGATGTAATGACTGATTTTAGGCTAGATATGTGTACAGAGGTGTTTTATTGAATTTAAGATGGGTTTGCTGGCTCAATTGTGAAAGGCAGATTTGGGTGCGGGGACTGGACACAGTTTTGCAGAGATCTCTATGGGGCAAGGTAGGCAAATGGTTTAGGACTTCAAATTGAGTGAGATGAAGAGCTTTTAGACTGGTGAGGAGTTGGAGAGGGCATGAAAGAATCAGGGATCCTCTTCAAACAGCTGAAAACATAAATAAATAAACAAAACCCTAGGTAGAGCACTGCAATTTCAATGTATTCTACCTTTATCCTTGTTTAATTTAGTTAAGATGAAGCAAAGAGAGATGATGGCATACATAAAACACATGTAAACTAACAATTATAGAAGGAAACACAATACCAAATCAAGATGCCACAAGAATCCCATAAAGTGCTACAAACCCTGGTCAATTCCTTTGCCAAACTGCTAAAAATGAATGTACAATAATGCTCAAAGCATTCACAAGAGTCCAACCTTTCTCAATCATTGGAAAACTACTAGATATAGGCATCAAACAACTCATGCTAGCCTTCAGGAGCTGAGTTCATGAGTTTAGGAGCTGTTTCAACAAGATCTAAACTAAGAACTCAAAAGTAGGCAATGGAACAACATGCCTCTAAAACATAGGAAACTGATTCATTCAGTTGCAAACTACTTTTTCATGATGAATCTACCTCTATGAGTGAAAATTTAGCATAATTACATCAAAATCCATCAAGTCACATTAAATTACATCATGAGTTTGACTATTAGAAAGAGAAAAGTCAAACTGTGAAGAAACTAGGCAAAAAACAGAGTTTTTTTGGCCAAAATGAGCAAATTTCACCCTATGCGCCGTGCTGATTTCCCTATGCATAGCGCCTTTTTGTAGCTGATTTTAGAGGCCTTCCCGTGCACCAAATTTACTCCAAGTGGGCTTGTTGGAAAATTCTATCTACCTACTTTCCAAAACAAGTGGAATTTCTGAATTTGTTCTTCATTTTCCCATCCAAAATTGAGTTCTCCAAACACTGCTTCTTGTGTGTCCAAAAAGGGGCAGAAAGGTCATTTTTGAGGTATTTTTGACCTTTTTGGAAGCTCAAAACCTGTAAAAATTTCTTGGCCATGTGAGGTCATTCATATTCTTCCATGAAAAATCCAAAAATTTTGAGTTTTCCTCAAAAGGAGGTCTCTAGCAAAAGTGCGCGCCAAGTGGCACGGTGCATCGGGCAGAAAAACCTGTTTTTTAGGCCAAAAATTTCAAAATTGCAAAAAGATTCCAAATTTCTTGAAATTTGGGCTGAGCGTTCCTCATCAGGTGCTATGTTGGGCTAAGGAAGCCTCAGCCAAGATCTAGAGTCTATTTTTCTCTTTTCTATTCCTCATGGCTTTCTTCAATTTGGCTTTCAAATTCCCGATTCTTGCTTTGCACACCATATTTCTTGACAAGTAGTGGTATGCCATGTTCCTCAACATGTTTTTCTCATTGTTGGCCTTCTCTAGCATCCTTTCTAGGTGCATGTTTGTCCTCTCAAGCCAAGATTCATGATCAGCTTGAATTTCTTGCTCAAGTGTGGTCAATTTGATTTTCCTCCTCTTGGAAGCTTGCCGGTTTGCCCTTATGTTTTGGAGCTCCATGATGGTTTTCTGATCTTCTAGCTGTTTGTTCCTCTGCTCCAAATAATTAATGATCCACTTGGATCTTTCTAGGTTGAGAGACAAATGTTGAATGTCATCTTGCTGCTCCTGAATGATCTCTTTAAGTTTTGAGCTTTTTTAGCCCAAATCAGTGTCCTCATCCTGAATGAGGATGCATGACCTCCTGAAGGTCCCTCATCATGTAAGGGCTGCTTACCCTTGTCCTGTACCTACTCTACTGATGGAGGAAACGATACCCCTTCCACCTCGGGTGGAGATAGTACTTGTTTTGCTACTGCAAACAACCTTCTAGTGCCCTTTTGGTATGTGACAAACACTGGCACACTAGTGGTTTGTGTCTCATGAATCTCCTGCTGATGTGAAGGCCCTCCTGCCTCATGAAAAACTGCTGGGGGTACTTGAGGACCTGTAAAGACCTCATGTGCAATGAAATCCTCCCATGAGATGTTCAGTAAACCAAGCTGATGCAAGACCACAATTTTGATTAGTGCAAAATGATATATGCTGTTATACTACTGCTGAGGAGGCTTCTTTTGCACTAAGGTGGTCATCTTCTCAATGTTCTGGAAAATGAAATAAGGGAGGTTCATCATCCTCACCCTAGTAATGTAGAAATTTTGAACAATATGACACATATTCAACAGAGATTATCCCGATTATACACTATTGCGGAAAAAATGCATAATACATAACCTCCTCTACATTGATCATCAATTTACAGAAGCAGAAACAATAACATGCGCACATAAAAACATCAATCACACATATCAACACAGTATTTTCTCGGGGAAAGCATTTCGCTAAAAACCCCAACTATCTGTATATTATATTGATTGAGAACATGTAACAATACATAGTACAATACTCCTCACAAGTATCCAACACTATCTCCACCTGTTACACACAATACAGCTTAGATCTGATCTCCAAATCTCCTCCACTGCTTGCCTGCCTCCATTGCACAATACCTGCTGAGAATGAATGAGAATGGCTGAACCAAACTCGTTTTTACCTCAAGAGAATCACCCACACTGGGAATCACGTGAGCAGAGGCTATATTCACTTGGTATTGGCCCCATACTGTGCAATTGTCATTGGCATTACTCAATCCATGCATGTGAAAAATCTCATGCACAACTGATAGCAATCTCAACCTCTAACACCTGTCTCCACTGAACTGTACATGCACTGAGTTAACTGATGTATTCTTCAGTTGCATTATGAGTTAATAATTAGTGAATTAATTAATAACTAATTCACACAACTCATCACTTAGTCTATTGGCCAGTTAGACTAAATACAACTAGTTCAACTAAGTCAAATTGAACACAACTCCATTAACTGCTCATCCAACTCCACAAAACTCAACCACATGAGTTCTAACTGATGTCCTGCACGCAATAGCTCAAATGACTCATAAAGAAAGCGTATTTCCTTCTGACAGCTGCATGTGCCACATCTGTAGCTCAAACTGAAGTGCTCCAAGAGGATAAGATAAAGTTTATAGTCTAAATATTATTATGAGACAATAATATTTGACTTTTCTATTTTTGATTAGCAGTCTAAAAATAGACTCTGATCACTCTTGCTGTGATCACTCCTGCTCTGATCACTCCTACTATGATCACTCCTGCTGTGATCACTCCTGCTGTGATCACCCCTGCTATGACCACTCCTGCTATGATCACCCCTGCTGTGATCACTCCTGCTGTGATCACTCCTGTTGTAATCCAAAAATAGACTTTGCGCCATAATTTCACTGCGGGCCCACTTAGTGAAGGTGACTCCTTTCCACTAATCTCCATCATCTTGTTGCATTCTCAACAAGCATTTCTTGTTGCACCCTTTTCAACACTCCCTCTCAACAAGAAAGGCTTCCTCTCAAACTCGATCCTGTAACTCTGGAATGTTCTGCATGCAACACATCTGCCCGATCCACTTTGCTCCAACAACACTTGGAACAAAAACACTCCCAACTAACCACTTTATTGGGCTAGGAACATACTCTGATGCTGAAGCTCTACCTGCTGCTGACAAGTGCTCCCTCTCTAACATCTACGCTACTGCAACATCTCCATGCATCTCGCACCTTTGCACACCTCTCTTTGCCACCTAGCACTGTGCAAAACACTTGTGCCTCTCGCATTGCTGCAGCCTGCATGCTATGCGCTGTCCTGGGATTCCCTACAGTATCGCTCTCTCTACCACTCCATCTGCATCTGTCTCTACCCAATCAATTAGTTCCTGCTACTCCACATCGGGGCTCCCGTAACAAGGTCTCATCCAAGAGGTTGGGTACCTCAAGGATCCTGCCCCTCCTCCTTGGGACGATCAATCCACATCACCCCACCTCCTATCTGGAGGTATGGCTGCATGCGATCCCTCAGCCCACCTGGCTTGAAGTTTCCCCCTACTGGAGGTCTCTGCATGAGTAGATGTCTCTACTCGATCTCCTCTCAGCTTCCCTTGTTGTGGCTGCTCCACAACCTCCTGAAGTTGCTGCACCAATCGTGGCTCCTCCATAATCGTCTGAGACTTCTTCTGGCTCTGCATGTTGAGAGGTAATATACGCTCCCTCTCAACCACCAAGTCTCCATCAGTTGCCTCACTACTCAAGGCTTTGCATGCATCTTGAACCTCAAGAGCATATAGGTTCTTGACCCGTGAACCAATCTGCTTCACCTGTCTAGTGATGATGTGTCTAAGGAAAACCTTTCCCTTACTGAAGACTACATCACAGCCTCTGTCTTCCAGCATCGCGATTGACACCAAGTTTCTCTTCAGTCCTGGTACATACTTGACATCGGTCAAGGTAAGGCGAGCTCCATGCTCCCTCTGAAAAATAACCGTGCCTACACCTGAGACACTATACTTCTCATCATTACCCATCGCTATGAGTATCTGGAGATCTTTCTCCTCCAAAGTACTGAACAAACTTTTCTCACCGGTCACGTGGAAAGAAGCTCCACTGTCAAGAAACCAACCACTTCCCACCATGGATGAAACCATGCATGCGAAGAGTGTGAAGTCCAACTCAAACTGTGAAGCAAGTGAGGCTGCCTCACCTTCAGATCCTTCCCCGGATCCCTTCTTGGACTTCTTCTCTGGGCAATTAGTAGCATAATGGCCCAACTCATGACAACGAAAGCATCTCACCTTCGACTTGTCAACCTTCTTCCCATTATTGGAAGAACTAGATTCGAAAAGAGAAACCTTCCCCTTCCCCTTCTTCACCTTACTCGCTAAGGCACAGTTCTCCTCATCATGCATACATGAAGAACTGTCTCTGGTGCGCCGTCTAAACTCCTCTTGCACAAGATCCGACCAAAGTCTCTCCCATCCTGGCATTTTCTCCCTTCCATTCACCGAGTCCTGGTAGCTATGCCAACTCTTAGGAAGGCCAAGGAGTGCTAGACTCACCATATCCTCATCCTCAATAGTTACCCCCACACTTCCCAGCTCATCCTGGCATTGGGTGAACTTCGTGAGATACTGGGGCATACTGTCTCCATTCTCACACTTAATGTTTCTGAGTTTATCCTTGAGCGCCAACTTCCTCTGGTCGCTCTTGCTTTGGAATAATTCTGTCAACGTTTTCCACATCAAATATGGAGAAGCCTTTCCATGGAGGCTAGACACAATGTGAACCCTCACGCCCTCCAACAGAATCCTTCGACATTTTGCTGTCTTCTTTTGCCAATCCCCGACTTGAGCAGCATCAGTAGGTTTTGGGACATCCGCATCTATGAACTCCTTCAACCCATTATCATCTAATACCACCTCCATCCTATCCTTCCATGCAATATAGTTTGAGCTGCCCTCAAGGGCATACTCCAATCACAATCCATTGAAAGACATTTCAACTTTGACACCAAGAAAACACTGCTGCAAATTCGAATTATACCAGCTCAACAACTCAACTGCCTTTGATCTAGAATTCGTGAGAACAAATTATTTCTTGTACAGAGATCGACTGTATGGGAATTCACCAGATATCTCACCTTCCAAAAGAAGGATGAATCCAGAGGCTACCTGGCCCAATTACAGACTCTGCCTGAAGAAATAGAATGTAAACACTTCCTGAATAGTAGATCTGATGATCAACAGCTCTGATACCATGTAGAAATTTTGAATAATATGACACATATTCAACAGAGATTATCCCGATTATACACTATTGCAGAAAACATGCATAATACATAACCTCCTCTACGTTGATCATCAATTTACAGAAGCAGAAACAATAACATGCGCACATAGAAGCATCAATCACACATATCAACACAGTATTTTCCCGGGGAAAGCATCTCGCTAAAAACCCCAACTATCTATATATTATATTGATTGAGAACATGTAACAATACATAGTACAATACTCCTCACAAGTATCCAGCACTATCTCCACCTGTTACACACAATACAACTCAGATCTGATCTCCAAATCTCCTCTGCTGCTTGCCTGCCTCCACTGCACAATACCTGCTGAGAATGAATGAGAATGGCTGAACCAAACTCGTTTTTACCTCAAGAGAATCACCCACACTAGGAATCACGTGAGAAGAGGCTATATTCACTTGGTATTGGCCCCATACTGTGCAATTTTCATTGGCATTACTCAATCCATGCATGTGCAAAATCTCATGCACAACTGATAGCAATCTCAACCTCTAACACCTGTCTCCACTGAACTGTACATGCACTGAGTTAACTGATGTATTCTTCAGTTACATTATGAGTTAATAATTAGTGAATTAATTAATAACTAATTCACACAACTCACCACTTAGTCTATTGGCCAGTTAGACTAAATACAACTAGTTCAACTAAGTCAAATTGAACACAACTCCATTAACTGCTCATCCAACTCCACAGAACTCAACCACATGAGTTATAACTGATGTCCTGCATGCAATAGCTCAACTGACTCATAAAGAAAGCGTATTTCCTTCTGACAGCTGCATGTGCCACATCTGTAGCTCAAACTGAAGTGCTCCAAGAGGATAAGATAAAGTTTATAGTCTAAATATTATTATGAGACAATAATATTTGACTTTTCTATTTTTGATTAGCAGTCTAAAAATAGACTCTGATCACTCTTGCTGTGATCACTCCTGCTCTGATCACTCCTGCTATGATCACTCCTACTGTGATCACTCCTGCTGTGATCACCCCTACGGTGACCACTCCTGCTATGATCACCCCGGCTGTGATCACTCCTACTGTGATCACTCCTATTGTAATCCAAAAATAGACTTTGCGCCATAATTTGCCTGCGGGCCCACTTAGTGAAGGTGACTCCTTTCCACTAAGCTCCATCATCTTGTTGCATTCTCAACAAGCATTTCTTGTTGCACACTTTTCAACACTCCCTCTCAACAAGAAAGGCTTCCTCTCAAACTCGATCCTGTAACTCTGGAATGTTTTGCATGCAACACATCTGCCCAGTCCACTTTGCTCCAACAACACTTGGAACAAAAACACTCCCAACTGACCACTCTATTGGGCTAGGAACATACTCTGATGCTGAAGCTCTACCTGCTGCTGACAAGTGCTCCCTCTCTGACATCTGTGCTACTGCAACATCTCCATGCATCTCGCACCATTGCACACCTCTCTGTGCCACCTAGCACTGTGCAAAACACTTGTGCCTCTCGCATTGCTGCAGCCTGCATGCTATGTGCTGTCCTGGGATTCCCTGCACTATCGCTCTCTCTGCCGCTCCATCTGCATCTGTCTCTACCCAATCAATCAGTTCCTACTACTCCACATCGGGGCTCCCGTAACAAGGTCTCAGAGGTTGGGTACCTCAAGGATCCTGCCCCTCCTCCTTGGGACGATCAATCCACATCACCCCACCTCCTACTTGGAGGTATGGCTGCATGCGATCCCTTAGCCCACCTGGCTCGAAGTTTCCCCCTACTGGAGGTCTCTGCATGAGTAGATGTCTCTACTCGATCTCCTCTCAGCTTCCCTTGTTGTGGCTGCTCCACAATCTCCTGAAGTTGCTGCACCAATCGTGGCTCCTCCATAATCGTCTCAGACTTCTTTTGGCTCTGCATGTTGAGAGGTAATATACGCTCCCTCTCAACCACCAAGTCTCCATCAGTTGCCTCACTGCTTAAGGCTTTGCATGCATCTTGAACCTCAAGAGCATACAGGTTCTTGACCCGTGAACCAATCTGCTTCACCTGTCTAGTGATGATGTGTCTAAGGGAAACCTTTCCCTTACTGAAGACTACATCACAGCCTCTGTCTTCCAGCATCGCGATTGACACCAAGTTTCTCTTCAGTCCTGGTACATACTTGACATCAGTCAAGGTAAGGCAAGCTCCATGCTCCCTCTGAAAAATAACCGTGCCTACACCTGAGACACTATACTTCTCATCATTACCCATCGCTATGAGTATCTGGAGATCTTTCTCCTCCAAAGTACTGAACAAACTTTTCTCACCGGTCACGTGGAAAGAAGGTCCACTGTCAAGAAACCAACCACTTCCCACCATGGATGAAACCATGCATGCGAAGAGTGTGAAGTCCAACTCAAACTGTGAAGCAAGTGAGGCTGCCTCACCTTCAGATCCTTCCCCGGATCCCTTCTTGGACTTCTTCTCTGGGCAATTAGTAGCATAATGGCCCAACTCATGACAACGAAAGCATCTCACCTTCGACTTGTCAACATTCTTCCCATTATTGGAAGAACTAGATTCGGAAAGAGAAACCTTCCCCTTCCCATTCTTCACCTTACTCGCTAAGGCACAGTTCTCCTCATCATGCATACATGAAGAATTGTCTCTGGTGCGCCGTCTAAACTCCTCTTGCACAAGATCCGACCAAAGTCTCTCCCATCCTGGCAATTTCTCCCTTCCATTCACCGAGTTCTGGTAGCTATGGAAACTCTTAGGAAGGCCAAGGAGTGCTAGACTCACCATATCCTCATCCTCAACAGTTACCCTCACACTTCCCAGCTCATCCTGGCATTGGGTGAACTTCGTGAGATACTGGGGCATACTGTCTCCATTCTCACACTTAATATTTCTGAGTTTATCCTTGAGCGCCAACTTCCTCTGGTCGCTCTTGCTTTGGAATAATTCTGTCAATGTTTTCCACATCAAATATGGAGAAGCCTTTCCATGGAGGCTAGACACAATGTGAACCCTCACGCCCTCCAACAGAATCCTTCAACATTTTGCTGTCTTCTTTTGCCAATCCCCGACTTGAGCAGCATCAGTAGGTTTTGGGACATCTGCATCTATGAACTCCTTCAACCCATTATCATCTAATACCACCTCCATCCTATCCTTCCATGCAATATAGTTTGAGCTGCCCTCAAGGGCATACTCCAATCACAATCCGTTGAAAGACATTTCAACTTTGACACCAAGAAAACACTGCTGCAAATTCGAATTCCACCAGCTCAACAACTCAACTGCCTCTGATCTAGAATTCGTGAGAACAAAGTATTTCTTGTACAGAGATCGACTGTATGGGCATTCACTGGATATCTCACCTTCCAAAAGAAGGATGAATCCAGAGGCTACCTGGCCCGATTACAGACTCTGCCTGAAGAAATAGAATGTAAACACTTCCTGAATAGTAGATCTGATGATCAATAGCTCTGATACCATGTAGAAATTTTGAATAATATGACACATATTCAACAGAGATTATCCCGATTATACACTATTGTGGAAAACATGCATAATACATAACCTCCTCTACGTTGATCATCAATTTACAGAAGCAAAAACAATAACATGCGCACATAAAAGCATCAATCACACATATCAACACAGTATTTTCCCGGGGAAAGAATCTCGCTAAAAACCCCAACTATCTGTATATTATATTGATTTAGAACATGTAACAATACATAGTACAATACTCCTCACAAGTATCCAGCACTATCTCCACCTGTTACACACAATTCAGCTCAGATCTGATCTCCAAATCTCCTCTGCTGCTTGCCTGCCTCCACTGCACAATACCTGCTGAGAATGACTGAGAATGGCTGAACCAAACTCGTTTTTACCTCAAGAGAATCACCCACACTAGGAATCACGTGAGAAGAGGCTATATTCACTTGGTATTGGCCCCATACTGTGCAATTGTCATTGGCATTACTCAATCCATGCATGTGCAAAATCTCATGCACAACTGATAGCAATCTCAACCTCTAACACCTGTCTCCACTGAATTGTACATGCACTGAGTTAACTGATGTATTCTTCAGTTGCATTATGAGTTAATAATTAGTGAATTAATTAATAACTAATTCACACAACTCATCACTTAGTATATTGGTCAGTTAGACTAAATACAACTAGTTCAACTAAGTCAAATTGAACACAACTCCATTAACTGCTCATCCAACTCCACAGAACTCAACCACATGAGTTATAACTGATGTCCTGCATGCAATAGCTCAAATGACTCATAAAGAAACCGTATTTCCTTCTGACAGCTGCATGTGCCACATCTGTAGCTCAAACTGAAGTGCTCCAAGAGGATAAGATAAAGTTTATAGTCTAAATATTATTATGAGACAATAATATTTGACTTTTCTATTTTTGACTAGCAGTCTAAAAATAGACTCTGATCACTCCTGCTGTGATCACTCCTGCTGTGATCACTCCTTCTATGATCACTCCTGCTGTGATCACCCCTACTGTGACCTCCCCTGCTATGATCACCCCTGCTGTGATCACTCCCGCTGTGATCACTCCTGCTGTAATCCAAAAATAGACTTTGCGCCATAATTTTCCTGCAGGCCCACTTAGTGAAGGTGACTCCTTTCCACTAAGCTCCATCATCTTGTTGCATTCTCAACAAGCATTTCTTGTTGCACACTTTTCAACAAGTAAAGTGCATCAACAATTTGATATGATAGGCATACAGATGAGAAAATCTTCCCTCACAGCTGAAATATTTAATTATGAGTTTCATCAAGGGAGCATATGTGTCCTGTAGATACTTGAAAGGAAAAACTCTACTGATATGTCTCTGAAAACCAGCCTTGATGTAAGGCTCATAATGATCTCTGTCTATTAGCTACCTCTTATTCCACTGCTCACCTACATTTGGAATGCCGGTTGCTTGAGCAATAGTCTCAGGTGTCAAGGTGAATGTCACACTTGCCAAAGTGACTTGGCCATTATGAAGATGGAGCACAAACAATCTAGCCAGCTCATGGTGATACTTGACTCTCTCCACCATCTCACAAAACTGATAACAAGATTGGTGTTGAAAGCATGTGACAGAAAGAGGATAGGCCAACAGCTTGGCGAGTGAAGTAGGATCCTCCCGGTTATGTTTTCCACCCTTGTGAGGCCTCCTTGGTGCATGCATTTCTCTAGAAGAATCATTGACTGTCTTCTCATCTCTGTCATAGGAAGAATCTGACTCCATGTTTGCCAATGTTTGAGTTTTCTTAGATGAGTATGAAGAGATTTTATGGTGTCTTTAGGTTTTTTCTGCCAAGGATATGAATGTATGAGGGACTATGGAGGGAGTGTGCATGAGGGATTTAGGAATGTTGCTGACAGGTTTTTGAGGAATAGAAGGGTTTAGGGGATGATATTTAGAGTTTGGGAATAACAATTAGGGTTTGGGATAATGGGATTAGGGATTTAGGGTTAGTTGTTTAGGGATATGGGAAATATGGAATGGGTAGATGAGAATGTAAAGAGAGGGAGAAAATGAAGTGAGGGAATGAGGGAATGAAGGAGCGAGGGAGTGAGAAATGCTTAGGAGTGGAATTAGTAGCAAGAAATACAATTTATAAACCCTATGCAATTGTTTTTGACAAGAAATGCAAGGAGGTAGGGTTTCAATTTTTTCCCATTAAATCACCATAAGCACCAAGATAAACTCATTCATTGGTCATGGAGGAATGTTAACTTACTTGGACAAGTGAGGATTTAGCAATTTTGTGAGTTTGGAAGAGGCTGTGAGTGAAATCGGCCTTGTAGCCCCCCTCTCAATGCGTTGCACCCGTTATGAATTTACACCGCAAAACGCTGCCCAATGCACCGCGTTGTATGAGTGTGCTGCACTCCAACCCCAGTGCACTGTGCCTGCGTTTTTTACCCTCTAAACACAAAATTGCTCCTTTGGCTCTTGGAAACACAAATGACTTTCTCTCTTTCTCTTTTGGCATGCAAATGAATCTTCTTAACATGAAAAATAGTTTATATACATACGGTTTTGATTTTTTCATTTACAAAAACCCATTCTTCTAATGTTTGATTTTGACTTGCTTTTAAAACTCAGTTTTTGGGCAGTTTGCTTTATTTTTGCCTTCGATGGACTAAATGCTTTGACTTTTTGTTTTGCTTTGTAGGTGGTGAAGTTGTAGAGGCTTGGAAAGGTGACCAGGGCTGCCTCTGAAGTTATTACATATGGAACAAATGAAATTACATCAAATTTGTACATGAAAACATAAAAAACTCTGTTTTTCCTCAAAATAGGGTTTTGAGGAAAAATCAATCACTGAGCATGTGATTATGGAAATTATTGTTGCTGAAACTTTATTTGACCTCCTCATGCACCTAATGACTGTTATTGAGCATTTTGAAGACCTTATTGACGAAACCCTAGACCTAATGAGACCTAAAACCCTAACAATGACTTTTGTAAATTTAAAGACAAAAATTGACTGCAGATGATCTAGATGTATGAAAATGGGCCAGCAGGTAAAAGACATGAGGGAAAATGTGTAATATTGCCACTACCATCAGATGATCCATGACCCTAATGGAATGTAGTTGATCGGGTGAGACACCTAACATGCAATGCAACAAGAGAATTTGATCACTGATGGAGGGATGAAGATACCGACACTAATAGATACCATCTGCTCTGGTATGACTTAAGCTCTGATGTAACTAGCTCTGATATAACCTTCTTTAAAGGTGGGGTTAATCAACCTGCTCCGATACCACCTGATTTGAAAATGGGGCTCTTAGACTTCTTGTCTAGCTTACAAGAACCTCTCCCACTTCCAAAGCTTGAATATTCCCAAGTCTTTAATGATTAACCAATGCGGAATTAAGAAATTCTTTAAAATATAGGTATATACTTGTATTTATTGTTGGTTGTTTATGTGCTTTAAAATCTGCGATGTATGCTGATATTTAAATGTACTTAAACATATAAATAAATGCATATAACAGTGAATAAGGCAGCAATAACAATACACATAAGACAACAAATTAATATGGAGTTCACCATGATATCTTGGGCTACATCTCCTTGAGCTCTAATCAACTCGATTAGGCTATTTGGGATTATGGCTGAATTCTTTTACAAGTCCGTGACTCAACTCCATATGGTTTACAAATGAACCAATGGGCTCAGAATACCATCTTACCCCTGGCTGTCCTTTAGCTACAAAATAGATCTAGGCTTCTCTGGACTAATTCTTTCAGTTAGTGCTTTGAGACTCCTTTGAGCTTCTGGCTTCTTTGACTCCCTCAGAATTGGTTACTGTCTCTGGGATCCTTCTTCTGTATTCAACTCAAACAAAACCCGCAACAACTCGAGCATTTAGTCTCGTTACTGTCTGATACTTCATTGAAGCATTTTGGCGCTGCCTCCAACCTCTTGTGGCTGCGTTTTGTTAAGCGTTCTGGCACACTGAGCCTCCCAATGGGTTCCTCAACTCTCCAACTCTGTCCACACATTCACTAAGCATTACGATCCTCCATGAGCTTCTCGGAACTCCTCCTAAGCATCATGCTGCCTCCACGAATGAGAATTCACCACTCAACTGTGTTATCAGTGCTTTGCTCGACCTCCAAGTGAATGAATCAATTGTGCTCTCTGACTCTGCCAACCCAACAGTGTTTGACATTCATGGCTTAAAAGCCAAATCGGGCTGCTTGTTGGTTTTCCCTTTTGGGCTCTGCAACTTCCGACTTCACTCCCTTCATCTTCCTTCTGGAGAGTTTAACAGTCATTGATAATGTCCCAAGGTATGGTGGCCATTTGTTTTGCATGGAAGGGAAATTAGAGCTTTAAATTCTTCTGAAACAATCATTCTATGTTTTACACAGAGAATGCTGCAAAACACAGGAAAATCCGCATACAGCACTGCTCCGGACTTCAAAGTTTCCTAATTGTGCTTTATATCCCTATCGGGTCCGCTTGAAATTGTCATCGCATGCCGAAATGGCCCGTCCCTTTGTATTTTGGAAATACATTAAAAACGGTGAAATTAACGTAAAAATGACTTTGGGCAGATTTGAAATTATATAAATTTCTATTTCGAAACCCTTTCGGGTCCGGTTTATATCGCATCGCATATCGCAATGGCCCTTTGGCTTCCCTTTGGTAACAAGGGATGCCTTTGCAATCTGCCTCAGGAGGAGCAACCCATGCATGCAAATCAATTTTTCTCGGTCCCTGAGGGAACTGGTCAACTCAACTTCACATGCAATAGTCTACTCAGCTGGGAGGAAAAAAATGCACATTTCTGGGAGGGAGTTGGGCTGGATGCCTAGAGGGATTGTGTAATTTCTAGGTAGAGCAGCTGATTGCTACCCATAATTGCACAATTTTTGGGCTGAGCAGCCCTGCTAGGAGGAATTGCATAATTTTCTCAGTGAATAGTCACAGGAAGATTTGCGCAATTCTAGATCCTGGCAAGCTGCCAGACAATTGCGCAATTTATGGAGGGAAGGCTGGTTGCCCTCCAAAATTGCACAATTTCTTGAGGGAGCTACTCATCTTGCAACTAGACTAAGTCCAGTGAAACAACTTGTGAGGGGGATACAACAAGTATTGATGGATAGGCTATCATTTTGCAAGAAAATCACTGAAGCTTGTGTACTTGACAAGGCAAGACATGCTACTCTGAAAGGTTGGTAGGGAGGCTCCAAAACAAAGCTAAGGAAAACTTTTTGAGGGTGGCTATAGCCGCTACAATAAGGAACTAATAACTCAACCCACAATCATAAGGAACATGAGCACCAACTAGAAAACAAAAAAGGAAAACCCACAACACCATGGTTATCCAAGAAATGGAAAGGCTTAGGCAAAAATATTGTCAATCCAGGCAATCCTCCATGCCAATGAC
Source organism: Pinus tabuliformis (assembly GCA_031772625.1). Taxonomy (NCBI): domain Eukaryota; kingdom Viridiplantae; phylum Streptophyta; class Pinopsida; order Pinales; family Pinaceae; genus Pinus; species Pinus tabuliformis. The sequence goes on from CM062809.1 coordinate 1,267,372,718, forward strand.
AAATCATAATCAAACAACCACATGCATATGCAATGCATGCCAAAACTAGCAAGGAAATCATACATGCAACTAGGCACCTACAAATCAAACCCACTATAGTTGTTGATCCCACTTGCCTCTTGTGCTTTCCCACTCTTCCTTTGCCTTCTTGCTTCAAATCCAAGGTATGCCACGATGCTCCAAGAAAACTCTAAGTGTGCAAGAGTATGAGGGAGAGATAGAGAATAGAATAGAGCTCCAAGCTAAAACCAACAAAAGGTTGTGAACTGATCCTAAAAACACTTTTTATCATTGAGGCCTCTATTTTCTTCATTTTTCTCTATTTTTTCCTTCAATTTTCCTCACAGCAATTTTGTGACCTTTCACCTTCCTTTTCTTCTATTTTCCATTATTTTCATAAATAAAAGTCAATTAATTCCTCTTTTCCTTTTCTATTGCCTTTGTCAATTTCCATAGCCATTTATTAATCACAAGTGATCCCCATCACTATGTTTTTTTCCCAACATTCAGCTGGGAATACGTGTCCCATGACCTTGGTCTTATTTTTCCTTTATTAACTTTATGACATGGATTTTTAACTAGGGTTGTTACAATGTGATCCTCCCTATTATGGGAAAAGAAAATGCATTTGGAAACAATGTGAAGTGGTTATCCTATTTGTTGGAAAACACATAAATCTCTCACAAGTCATGGAGTATGAGGGAAAAACATTGGTAAGGCAGTTTGGATGGCCTGCATTTTTTTTTAGGTTAGAGGTGGATTGCATTCGTATTTTGGAGCATAACTAGTGTTGGGGAAGGAAGGATTATTCTTAACATCTTGGTCAATTTCTTTTGACCCATAGAAGGAAACAATAAAAATTAAGGGTCTAGGAATTTCTTCTTGGCTTGCCCCTCTATTTTTGGATCTTAGAGAATTTTATCGCCATTGGAAATAAGTTGGGATCCTTTGTTGGAGCCAAGGAAGGTTGGTGAGCTAAAGAGGATCATCGAGTGGTGTGGATATATGTAGATGTAAAACGAAGGAACAAGTTGGTAGTAGACATCGATCTTCTCATGGACAGGAGGGAATGGACTCAAGCAGGTTGATTATTGGAAACTATCCTTTAGGTTCCACCACTACCATGAAGTCAGGTACTTAATCAAGGATTTCATTAGCCGTCCCCCCCTTGGACACATCAGAGATCCCTTTGGGAACCAGAAGACACCAGTGGATAAATCCAAGTGAGGAGTGAAAATGGAGGTTTTCACAGAGGCTCCCTCTTCAACTGGGATCTCATAAGGAGCACCCTCTCATGGTAAATCCAATCCTCCTTTTCATTCTAAATTTCACCCTAGCACCTTTCTCTTGCTCTCTGACCTCCCTTGGTTGCTAGGCCATCCCAAGAGTCTCCCTTAGTGACCCTCGGAACTTTATCAGAATCTGTACCCATCCCTCTTGTCTCTCCTGTCCCAGATCCCCCCACCATGCTAAGGTTTCTCGCCCCCCCGATTGTTTTCACCCATGTTAGGGGCTAAGAACAAAAGTTATGCTCTGCAACCTAGGAAAATTGCTCAAGATATTCCTCTGTCTAGTGGCGGGCTCACCTTGGATGCTCCTATGCCAATCTGGTGGGCAAGAAGTCTAATTTAGTTAAGGCGTAAGAGAAAGTGAGACTAAAAATCAAGAAAGGCAAGCAAGCCTAAATAACTAGGGCCCTTAGTGCAAAAACCGCCCTCTCCAAGGGTTTCCCATGATAATTCTCTCTTTCAACATGAGGTGCATAGGGGGTGCCCCCAAAAATCTAGGCCTCAAGTGACTTCTAACACTCTACTACTTGGATGTTCTTATGATTCAAGAAACCATGTGTGTAGGCTCGAAAGCCCATAAAAATTGTTTAAGTACTGTCTTTGATGTCAAATTAATAGAAAAGGTTAATGATGAAGTCATGGAGTGGTCGTTGGTTCTCTTTTTGTCTTTCTCCTGAGGTGATTGGGTTTTATTCTTCCTAGGTTTCTAGTGTCATGCAATGAGTAATTCAATTCTATCACCAAGCTTTGTGCATGCAATCCCTGGTTCTCAAGGCCCTTTTCCTTTTGCATCTCTATTGATGTTTTTGTTTTTTCTTATAGGAGTTGTGGTAATGGGATAAGAAGTTGTATCACTTTTTGAGGATGTTGGTCGACGTAAAATACTTGATTTAAATGATGTTTGGCTAAATCACATGTAACCACATGATTTTGGAAAAATGGATAGCTCTCAGAAATTATTCATCCACATAAATGAAATGATTTAAATTTGCAAAAAAAAACACTAATTACTCTACCTAATACAAGAGGATAATTATGAAGCAATGTTGGCACTTCTAGAAGACATAGATGAGTTTGCTTGGAATGTGATAGAATTCCACATGAAGGGACGTGATCCTTCACCTCACCCATTCGACCATATATATATATATTGCAAGCAAGAGCACTTGATGAGGCTAATTAAGTGGAGAATTGGATAAGGAAAATTGGATAAGGAGAACTAATGAATGAAAAAAGGGAGTTTGTGACAGACCATGTTTGATGAAACATTCTCTTCTATGGACATAAGCGAACTCCCTAGATCTAGTGGCGTGATCTAGAAGAAAAAAAAAACAAAAGACTTGTGCTTTCCTTCGAGAAATTAGAACATGAAGGAAAGACTTACCTTGAGTCCAACATAGGTTCTCCTCTTCTCCCTGCTTGTGAACTTTAGCTCCAGCTCCAAACACTATAAATCAAACCTACAAAAAAATTATAACAAACACAAGAACTACAAGGTACAAATATCATAAACTAATATCTCTAATCAATAAGTCAAGGAAGCATTGAAATGCATATTCATAAAATAGACATAAGTATAGGAAAACAAAGCTATTTGTATTAATGAAATGTAGGAGAAGATTACAACCCTTTTGTCTCCCACCTAACTCGTCCTTCCTTAGCCACAAAACAAGCCTTCAATCATAACTCAAGGACGGTAATGGATCATTAGGTAAAAAGCAACAACATCAAGGCATAACTAAGGGTCTCCAAAAGCCAACCCAAACTCTATTGGAAGCAATTAATTTATAGGGTAAATAGGGTAGTTTGGGTTTTACCAATCATCCACATGAGGGAGGATAAGCTCTAGGGATATGAGATAAGACCCAAGGATAGGAGTTCAAGATCTCAATAAATAGTAAATGGTTAAAACCACTTTGGAAGCTTCTGGAAAGAGAAGATTCATATTTTATTTTATTTTATTTTTTATTTTTTATTTTTTTTCCCGAAATTCTAGAACCATTACACCTGTAGTGAAGGAAACATGCATTGGTTAGTGTAGTTTCTCAATTATGAAACATGCAACAGTGCAGGTTGCTAGAAGGGAAAGTGTGATGGGTAAAAAAACTAGGTTTTTGAAGTGATTAACCCAGAAAACTTGGACTTTTTGGAGAGATAATGCTTAAGGCATTGAAAAGGGATGATGGCAAGGTGCCAAGGATGTTGATTGATCCAGTTTCCAAGCCATTTGATCAGATGTGACAAAATGACCTGTAACAGACTGCTCCCTAAGGTACAAAGTCAGAAGCAATGGCTAAGGACTGAAGTGATTTACTTTGTGACAAATCCAGATCAAGAAAAGGTTGGTTGAGATCATCATCTGTTATAATACATAATCATCATAATATAATTGCTAAGATAGGCATACCCATACTCAACCTATAATCCAATATTACATGCACAAAAATCAAAGTCATGTCCATTGATGACAAATGGTGGACCCATATTTGGTTGACTTTGTAAATGATCATAACCATCATACTTTGTGGTCCTGTATGGATCCTAGGAGCACACCTCGGATGGATGGAACTAGATCTAAGGTATTCTATCTCATCACTCAATAGTATGAGTCTAACTATGCGAATAAATGAGTTGGAGTCGAACATGGTAGACACCATCTGATTACCAAACAATGATGTAAGTCGTTATAAGACACAAGAGGAACCATTGTTAATGATAATGTCCCTCAAGGTACTACAGTATAATCTATGTGGTGTAAATAAATGAGTTGAAGTTGAACACAACACATAATCTTTCGGTTTAAGGCCAATGATAAAAACCTATTGCTGAAAGAGAGGAAACTTGCTATTGAAGTATGCAAGTTTCAAGGCACTAAAGGGAGTCTCTAAGTCAACTTCCTGAATAATGAATTGATGTCGACAAGAAGTGACTAGTTGTAGGAGGGCCTTGATGCATCCCCCATCAATGACACAAAATGGGTATCAAGGTTTGAGACAAAATATTATGATGTAAAGTTGGTTCAGGAGAGGAAAACATGAAATAAGGCTTAAGGTATTGTAGTAGATGTAAACTAAAGGTGGAATTTCTCTTGAACATACTGGTGAAACTGAATGGAGTTAGCAACATTGAATCAAAGACCCATCATGAAGGTGCGATTGACAGTGAGGTAAGCGAATTCCCTAACCCAAAGCAGTCATAGAGATGAAGTGAAAGAGTGTCATGTTCAAGAGTGACACGCTGCCATTATTAGTTATAATTCCATGTTTACTCAATTTCTTAATCATTTCTTGCCAATACCTCTTTATTTTTGACAAGCTTGCAGAGGATAAAATATGCTTGATCTATAAGTTCATCCTTCAGATGAATCCTTCTGAGTATTTTTAACGAACCCTGAGATGGAGTGGTCTGGCCTCGTTATGCTTAATGAGTCCATCATTGTTTAATAGTTTTATGATTCTAGCGAAGGTGTAACTTGATTTCTTTTTCATGTTTAAAGAGTTTGAAAAAAGGTGAAAAAGAAAACTCCAAGATGTTCCTTTTCATAAATTTAGTCTCTTGGGCCTGAAAAGGCATAAAACAATACCTAGGAGAACCTTTTAGCCATGTTTGACTAAAGTATTCCTTTTTCGTAAATATTCCATCCCAGTCTGGGAAAGTGTTAAAATTATACTAGGCAGATGTTTTTTCATTTAATTTAATGAGTTAGAAAAGACAATTTCTTAACAATCTTTTCATGTTTTGGGAGTCTGAAAAGAGCTCAAAGAGGACTCCAGGGGGTTCATTTTTCATAAGTTTAACGAGTTCAAAAAAGAGATAAAAGTGTACTAATTCATCAAAATGACTTTTTTTTTTTTAACTTATAATCTACAATACATCCTTCAATTACCTTTTAACCTGCTCAGAACACCACAAAAAGATTAAAAATACATGATACATGGCAAAATTAGGTCAAAAAAATTAAAAAATATTAAAAAATCTTAAAATAATGAGTTATTTTGACCATAAAAAGTGAAAATGTAATTTTATTTCTTACCATTTTCATTTTACCAAGTTGAGTGAGCTCTGAGTGTTTTTTTATCTTCAATCTTCAGTAGTTGATTGCAGCTAATCCGGTGGACCATTTCCAGTTTCCTCAGCTCCAAGTAGGATATCTATCCTTTCTCTTCATTTCTACAGTTTACATTTATCATTTGATGTATTATTTAGGATTTTTTTTGAGTGTTTAGGATTAAAAAGTCACCCTCGACCCATTACACTCTTCCTATATCGGGAGGTGCGATGGGTCATCAAAGTAAAACACTAACTAAGGTGACCCAACACACTCACCAGTGAGGGTGAGTGTGATGGATTGCTTTGTTTAAGAATGAACAATGTGATGGGTGCAACACGGGTTTCAAAAAAATGTTTTTGAGTTGGTTTTTCTCCCAAATTTTTTCCAATTGTTGATCTTATGTGTATTTCATGTTATTTGTAGGTGTTTTACCAGAGGGAAAATGACTTTGACCTAGAGAGAAAGGGAGCATGAAGCTCAGGACATGGTTGCTGCCAATGATCCAACAACTATATGGGGTTTGAGGAATTGTGGGCTTCTAATTTTTTTTATGATTCTGGGCATGAGGGCCCAATTGGAATTACTGGAATATTTGGTAAGATGTTGGGACACACAGGGAAAATACTTCAGGATTGGAGTACACATTGTCACAATAGATGTCGAAGAAATCTACTTCGTGATAGGGTTGTCATGGAGAGAGCTCCCATTTCATTATCTGGATTCAGGAGAGGTAGGGAGACAGTGAAATATTACATTGATGTTCATTTCCGACCTCACTCTAAAATAAATAAGGACAAGAAACTTGAGATAAAGGATGTCATGCAACTTCCCCTCATGACAATCCTTTTCACTATTACTCTGCTGGCTGGAAGTGTTGCTTTACACTTAGCTACCAAGACCTAGATGTAGTATGCCTTGGAATGCTTAGAGCCTACAATATTCAACTAGTGTGAAGGGGTTTTAATCAATCTGAAGGAACAACTAAATAAAGAAAAAACTGGACAATTGAAGAACTTCAGATATGGCTCCATCGTGATCATTTACTTTACAAAGAGTGCCATTTCCATGACATCAGTGAATATCCTACAATCTTCTTGGACCTATAGAGCCTCATATGAGGCAATGGGTAGATTTGATGGTCAGGCACAAAGGAGTGCCCATGATGACATTCACTCATATATTTTTTAGTTAGCTTTTTACTATGCCCATATTGGAGGGGCTTCCTTGTGCCAAATAATCATGGGGATTTTTCCCTCATACCATTTCTAGAATATGCTCAGGTTACGTGGAGCATCGACATGGAATATATGTGCATACACCTAAACATTTCCCCATTGGTTATTATATGAATTTCATTCACTACTTGGCATCAAACTGCATTCTAAGGGGACCATGAAATCCATGTAATCTCTGGGATAAAATCTCAACGGGATTGCACCAAGTACAATGAGGTCTTGCTAGGGTGGGGGCATTGGGATGACATCATAGATTCAAATCGCTAGGGTCATATGACAATGCATACTCAGTGGGCATAATAAAAACTCAAAATCTAATCATTCTTTCCCTTGGTCATATCACTCGACCACATGAGTGTGCAAGTTTCAAGCCTAATTTCCTCCGGGGCTTAGGGATTTCAACTACCCTGCATTCAACCAAATCAAAGTTTCATATGTAAATATAATAGAGACCTTTCTTGAGGCCTCCATATCCACAACACATGTGGTTATGTGCATGGCTCTATCAAGCCTTCCCTTCTAAGATTTTGATAGTCTCAGCCTAGACTTCATTCATTGTATGCGAGGGTCCACACATGTGTGTAGGCACATATATGTATGCATGCCCTAATAAGGCCTAATGACCAAATTATTTTAATATGGGCATTCAATTTCCTTTGTAATAAATATTGTCTTTCTTTCTATACACAAGTATCTAGACAAATCTATAGACTCAGTGTAAGCACAAGAATAAACCCATTCCTTAGGAAAGTAATAAAGGGATCAACCTCTTATTTCTACACAAGAAAGAGGGCAATCCATGCTACAATTTGGAGCCATTAGACCCAAATTTCACTCCACAAACAGTAAGAAGAAAACTTCATGCATTTAATTATAAAGGCATGGAAAAAATTCATAAAATAACCATAAGCATTAAAAAATTCAATTTAATAAGTCCATGCACCAGCATTACACAATAGTGCAACATTTTTTTAGAGGCATACATTAAATTTCATAAGGAATTCTTTAACCTCATAGATCTCAGCTAAATACATGCAATTACAATAAAGCTAACGGCCAAATTGAAAGTGGGACTTCAATTTTCCACCTAACATAGACATACTATAGCCATAATCACTTACACCAGTCACCCTCGAGCCATATCCATGATATAAGGGGAATATATTTTCATAATATTTAATAGGAAGCCATATGCAGTAGATAGAGGATAAGAAATACATATGACACTCAGTGGTTTATCAGCTAATCAAGCATAACAAAATTCACAATGATGGGTGGTTTACTAGCTCTGTCAAGCACTCTAAGAGTGGTTTATCATCCCACAACAAGAACCCTAAGTTTTTTATCAAATCTCTCTTATCAAACACTCTTTTTCATGTGGTTTATCATCCCTAGCTAGCACCCTGAGTGATTTCTTAGCTAGTCCTTGGAAAGCAATGATTGTCATTTCCTCTTAATCCCTTTGCTTGATTATTCAGAATTATCTCTTTCATGGAATCCCAATTCTCTCAAATCATAGCTCTTTTAGATTTACTCATTATATTCACCAAGAAGAGGGCCAAGCCCCACATTGTTGTGCATTTTACTTTTTATCATTTCCTTAGGGTGTCTCTCCATGTTCCTCTTGGACTCTTCCTCTTCTTTTTCTTATTATTTGCACCATTAAATTAATTAATGGTGCTAGATAACTTCATTTGGGTTTATATTTCATTTTCCATCTTAGATCATGGATTTGTGGTCCCACACTTTAGGCCATTACATGGAGTATGCTCATTTATAATTTCCAAGTATTATTAAATCACTAAAAATCAGGGGAGAATGTAGCGGGGTGTCACAAACCCCACCTCTTAAAGGAAAAATATTCCTCCCTATTCTTATTAGCACAAAAAACAAACAAAAATGAGCTTTACCTACAACTCATACATATCCTTATTTAGCAAAAAAGGATGAGCACTACACCATTATTTGTTCAACCATCTTCCAGGTTGCTTCATCAGGGCTAAAGTGCTTCCATTTCACCTTGACCTGCTATATTGTTCTATTCCAAAATGTGATTTTCCTCTAATCTAGGATGTATAGTGGTTCTGGTTGGAAATTTCCCTCTGGTTCCACCTATATCATAGACCATTCAACAAAATTATCAGTGTCATGAACATCTTTTTTAAGCAAGGAAACATGAAAAACATTGTGTACTTTTTTTGTGGGTGGCAAGACCAATCTATAATCCATTGTCCCCACTCTCTTCAATATTTGAAATGGTATGTTATATCTGGTTGCCAACTTGGCACATCAGCCCATTTTTGATGAGCTTTTCTTTGGCTTAATGCAGAGATAAACATGCTCTCCCATTTGAAACTCTTTATGTAGTCTTTGCTAGTCTGCCTAAATTTTCTTCCTATCCTTCATTTCCTTTAAATTTTTCCCAATCTTGATCATCTATTTCTCCATTTATTTTAACAAATCTGGCCCAAAAATTACTCTATTTATAGGATCATCCCAACTTATAGGGGTGTTGCATTTCATTCCAGAAAGTTCGTCAAAGGGACTCATTACCAATGATTCTTGATAGCCATTGTTGTATGTAAATTCTACCACTGGTAGATAGTCTTCCTACTTTCTTGGTTGATGCATCACATACATCCCTAGCATGTCTTCCGATATTCTATTTACTCTCACTAGTTGACCATTATTCTGCAGATGATAAGCTATGATAAAGGCTAGTTAGGTTCCAAAAAAAGCAAATACTAACTTCGAAAATTTTGAAGTGAGCTTGGCATATTTGTCTGATATTATCTTTTTAGGTACTCCATGCAACCTAATTACCTCTTTCATGAATATCTAGGCTATATATATTGCTTTATGAGTAGAATTAACATATATAAAGTGAGATTCCTTGCCCAAATTATCCACTACCACCATGATAGCATCATGTTGTCTAGATGTCTTGGGAAATCCTGTAACAAATTCCATGGATATGAACTACCATTTCCATTTTGGAATTGGAATTATTTGTAGTAGTTCAACTAGATGTCTGCACTTTACTTTCACTCGTTGACATTCTAAGAATTTTGAAAGATATTATGCAACATCTTTCTTCATTCCTGGCCAAAAATATGTTCTCTTGATGGCTATAATCATCTTTTGATATATAGGGTGACCAAAGTAAGGTCTTTTATGGAATTCATCCATGATAATATTTCTTAAATCACATGAATTAGGCATATATTTCATGTTATTGAATATTGATATTCCATCACCATTGAGCTGGTAGCTTTTTCTTACTAACCCATCTGGTTATTCTTTCCAACACTTCTTCACATATTGGTAATGTTCATCATTTATCAACCCTTCTTTAATCCTCTCCTTGATGTCAAATGATCAAGTGCTTATGGTTGTTAGGTGAACCTCTTGCAAACTTATACTAAGTGTATCTGCCACCTTATTCTCCTTTCCCTTCATATACCTAATTTCAAATTCAAACTCATTGATCAATTCCAACCATCTAGATTTTCTGGAATTAAGCTTGGGATGGTCAAACAAGTATTTTAGATCATTGTGATTAGTCATCAACACAAACCTCCTTCCTAGTACATAATGCCTCCACATTTGTAGTGCATGCATAATGGCTGCCAACTCTAAGTTGTGAGTGAAATAGTTCCTTTCATGCTCATTCAACTTCCTGGATTTATAGAAGAATACATGTCATTCCCGCATTAGGACTCCACCAAGTCCCTCTTTACAAGAATTAATGCAAATTACAAGATCCTTTTCTAGATCAACTATTCTCAAGATAGGTCCACAAGTCAGTAAATTTTTTAGTTGTTCAAAACTAGTTGCACTTATAAGTGTACATTGAAACTTCACTCCTTTTCTTTGTAAAGCAATGCTGGAATGCACAATATTGAAGTTTCAAGCGAATCTTTGCTAATAACCATCCAATACTATAAATGATATGACCTCTGCCACATTCTGGGGCCTGAGTCATTCCATTATCACTTTGATCTTTTATAGATCCATAACCACTCCTTCTTTTGAGATTACATTACCGAAATAGTGGACCTGAGTTTGAAAGAACTCACATTTGTTTATCTTGGCATATAATTTGTTCTCCCTTAGTAGTTGTAGAACTACTCTTAGGTCATCCTCATGATCCTTTCAATTCTTTGAATACACTAGGATGTCATCCACAAACACCCACACAAATTTTTCCAAGTATGGTACGATCACATTATTCATTAGGCACAAAAAGGTTGCTAGAGTGTTTGTAAGATTGAATGGCACTATAGTGAATTCATAGTGGTCATACCTCATCCTAAACCTGGTTTAGTGAATGTTTTCTTCCTTGTTTTTGACCTGGTGGTATCCATTCCTTAAATTTATCTTGGAAAACACATCAACCCATCTCAATTGGTTAAATAGATCGTAAATTATGGGAATGGGTACCTATTTTTCATAGTGTCTTTGTTTAGCTTCTAGTAATCTATGCATAAATGCGATGTTTTGTATTTATTTTTGACAAATAGTGTTGGGGCTCCCAATGGTGAAACATTGAGCCGTATGTATCCTTTATCCATCAGTTCCTTCAATTGTAGCTTTAACTCCACGATTTCAGGGGTGCTCATATGATAGGGGTCTTTCTCTATTGGTGTTGTTCCTGAGATCAGATCGATGGTGAAATCGATATCTCTGCTAAGCGATAGTCCTAGAAAATAATCTAGGAACACATCACTATACTAATTTAATATAGGGAAATCCACAAAGCGGTATGAGTTGGTCTCTTTCTCCTCTATGATTTGGATGGAATAAAGGGAGCACTTTTTTTTGCTATAGTGCTTCACTTGCATCACTGAGATCATGCTAAGTGCTATTGACATCTTAATACGTCGCTGTTGGGCCGCCAAATTAGCATACACTTTCACTCCATTTTCACCTTTATCCTCATTTTGTCACTATTATAGCTCCAAATGTCACCCTTGGTGTTTGTGATGCTTGGTTTATGGCCTAGGGAAATCCCTCCTTCCAAACTTGGTCCAAATATTTTAAAAACAATGTTTTACTCCCTGTACACTACTTTGCCTTGTGATAAAAGCATGTACACGCGGGTCAGTCTATACCCAATCCATGTATATGTGTTAAAACACTTAAAAAAAATTAAATTTCCTTAATTATGGGCGGAGATCACGGGTTTTACCTATTGATTACCTCCTAGTGCCTGTGGCCCAACTGTTTCCCAACTAAAAAACTAATTTGGGAGAAGTATAAAAAGACTTCAATGGGAAGGCCTTAAGGAGGAGAAAAAAGGATATAATTACTATACTGAGATTATCCCCTGATCAAGTCTGAATTATCCCTGTGCTTCAAGAACTTACCCAAGTTTAGGAAACCCTTGTTTCCTTGAGAGTTGATATTCTTTCACTTGTTGGAGATATCATGGTATTGGTTATGGAAGGAGGCTGTTGAAGACTGGGACATGACAGACTTGGAGGACGGTTCCGATTGGAGCCGAAAGAGGAAGACTCAGGTGAACTCTTTCCATGTTTACTATAGTTTTCTACAATAAAAAGAAATGTTGTCTCATTCCTGAGATTGACTTTGTTTATGCATTAGATGTTATTGTTATGATTTATATATGAATGACTATTTCAATGTATAACTAACCATCTACTTATATGATATAAAGTTGATTTCGCTAAAATGCTTTATTTATACGATGCCATGTGTATTCGAACTGGTTGATTTGTAGGTTCAAAGATCATTAGGAGTTGTAGAGGGTTTGAACCCTGGCTGGAACTACCCAAATGAAGGACATTCGGGTATGTTTATCCTTGCATAGTTAGTTTGTTTAAGCGTGTTGCCTGAGTTGTATGCGTGTTTCTTGCTATAGATTACTCCTACTTTGATAGGGTTTTGACCCAAAGCCCTAGGGGACTTATTCCCTTAACAGAATTGGCGACTCCGCTGGGGATAACAATCTTGTTATTCCTAGTTTAGGTTGTTCAGTGTTAGTCGCGGCTCAGTTCTTAGTTTGCTTGCTATGACAATATTGCTTGCTCTTGCGGGAACTCAGACTTCAAGTCTGATCTTTTTCATCAGGCCTCATTTTTTATTTTTCTTGTAAAACTTCATATACACACCTTTGTCTGTTTACAAAAGCGTACACACGCTTGTTTCTGTGAACTGAAACCGCGTATACGCGAGTTTCTTTTGGCAGAAGCGCGTGTACACGCACCTATGTAGGGACACAGTCGTGTATACAATTTTTTGCATGCTTTTTTCAAATCTTTCTGCCCAAAAAGATTTGTTTCTTGGTCTGTGTGGTTTCTGAGTGGTCAGTTTCTATCTCTAGATTTTAATTATTCAGTGAGCTTACTGTTTTGAATTCTCTCCTGCTTTGAAAAGTTTTGGCCTCGGTTTGCGTTAGAGTGAGTTTTATGATTTGTGTTTGAACACACAAGGCTTCTTATAGAGGTTCTTGATTGTTCTGGTCTTTCGGAACAAAAGATTGTTGCAATATTTGTGTCAAACTTCATTATTGGTCTGCTTGCTTTGTTTCCCTTTATTTTTGTGGCCATACACTTTTTTTTTCTTTTCGAAAGTTTCTTGTTGATGAATTTGAGAGTTTGTCTTTCCTGATTTCTTGATCAGTTTCTCAAAGCTCTTTTTGCTACTTTTGGATCGTTTAGTGCAAGTTGAAACACCTTTTTTGTTCAAGTTTTCATTTATGTTGAATTGGTAACTTACAAAGTTTCCTTGTACTTTGCTTTTGGTCTTTGAGTCTTTGGTGGCATTTTGAGTACTTTTGAAAAGTTGTTTTTCATTGCTTCTTGAAAAAGAAAAGTTTTTCAAAAACATTGTTTTTGCTTTCTTTTGCTGAATTTGATTTTGGTTTCTTTGGTTTTGTGAAAGTGAATTGTGATTTTTCGAGATTTGCCTTGCTTATTTGGAGGAAAATTTGTATTTGAAACTTGCATTCTCTTCAAACATTTAAGTTGGCTTATTAAAAAGTTTTAAACAATTTCTTTCATCTCTTTTTAGAGTAATCTAGAATTTCGCATTATCATGTACACCTTGCATTAGGGTAGTTTTGCATTATTAAAGCATCAATAGTTTTTAGTTTTTTGTGAGTGTGAAGTCTACCATAAGGAAAGAAAAGGAAAATGTTTTTTCTTTATAGAAGTTTCTTAGAACCTAAGTAGAAGTTTCTTTTCATCGAAGAACAAACAAAGTGCATTGCATATAAGTTATTTTTTCATTAATTTCTTTTGCATCATAAAAAACACCATTGGTTTCATTTCCATATTGTCCCTTGACTTAAAAAGAATAGCCACTTAAAATCAAGTGCTTAATAAAATAAACTAGAACTTTTTATATTGTCAATCAGATACACCAACAAGTTTTAGGTTTATTTAGGGCCTTGGATTAGGCGAGTGGAGAGTAAACTCTCCAAGGCCATTCTAAATTGTAAAACATAGAAGTCTGATTAAAGAGTGAAATCCAATAGCGTTAGGGAGACCGGGAAAGCTCCGTGACTGGGAGTTAAGCACAAGGGTTTGTGAAGATAAGGATGAGAGATACCCCCTCTCTTACTTGTTGGATCTTACCTCACAACTATTCTGCCCGACTTCTGATACGAGTTGGTACCTTTAGTTGCCTATCCTAGGGATCTACACAGGTGGTTGTGGAGGGGAATCCCATGGCACCTGAGGTTGACATTACATCACGTTCAATGGTACTTCTGAAGGGCACCCTTGCGAAGCTTAGGGGCTTGCACCGGCAAATGCTATTTTTTGGAGGTCAGGGTAACTACCTCTAATACCTTCGTTAGTAGACCTGGGGCATAATTACCCTAGTCTATATTCGAAAGGCCCTTATTATTAACTTTCTTGTATTTTGGTGTACGGTCCTAATCACCCGGAGTAGAAATACTTGGAATTTGTTTGATTGCTAAGTTCTTTAGGGACATTTTTAGTGTGTGTTCTGTGCTCCTAGTTGGCCTAGATTTCAATTTTCTTGAGTCTTTAAGTAGATCTTATAAAAATAATTCAAAGTGGCTAACCGACCACCTCGACGGTCTCGTAGACTTCATGGGCTTTCACCTGCGAGTCCAGAGCCTTCTTCTAGAAGGCGTAGGAATGATTCTGCCAGTGGTTTATCAACTAGTCAAGCATAACAAAATTCACAATGATGGGTGGTTTACTAGCTCTGTCAAGCACTCTAAGAGTGGTTTATCATCCCACAACAAGAACCCTAAGTTTTTTATCAAATCTCTCTTATCAAACACTCTTTTTCATGTGGTTTATCAGCCCTAGCTAGCACCCTAAGTGATTTCTTAGCTAGTCCTTGGAAACCAATGATTGTCATTTCCTCTTAATCCCTTTGCTTGATTATTCAGAATTATCTCTTTCATGGAATCCAAATTCTCTCAAACCATAGCTCTTTTAGATTTACTCATTATATTCACCAAGAAGAGGGCCAAGCCCCACATTGTTGTGCATTTTACTTTTTATCATTTCCTTAGGGTGTCTCTCCATGTTCCTCTTGGACTCTTCCTCTTCTTTTTCTTATTATTTGCACCATTAAATTAATTAATGGTGCTAGATAACTCCATTTGGGTTTATCTTTCATTTTCCCTCTTAGGTCATGGATTTGTGGTCCCACACTTTAGGCCATTACATGGAGTATGCTCATTTATAATTTCCAAGTATTATTAAATCACTAAAAATCAGGGGAGAATGTAGCGGGGGTGTCACAAACCCCACCTCTTAAAGGAAAAATATTCCTCCCTATTCTTATTAGCACAAAAAACAAACAAAAATGAGCTTTACCTACAACTCATACATATCCTTATTTAGCAAAAAAGGATGAGCACTACACCATTATTTGTTCAACCATCTTCTAGGTTGCTTCATCAGGGCTAAAGTGCTTCCATTTCACCTTGACCTGCTATATTGTTCTATTCCAAAATGTGATTTTCGTCTGATCTAGGATGTATAGTGGTTCTAGTTGGAAATTTCCCTCTGGTTACACCTATATCATAGACCATTCAACAAAATTATCAGTGTCATGAACATCTTTTTTAAGCAATGAAACATGAAAAACATTGTGTACTTTTTTTGTGGGTGGCAAGACCAATCTATAATCCATTGTCCCCACTCTCTTCAATATTTGAAATGGTATGTTATATCTGGTTGCCAACTTGGCACATCAACCCATTTTTGATGAGCTTTTCTTTGGTTTAATGCAGAGATAAACATGCTCTCCCATTTGAAACTCTTTATGTAGTCTTTACTAGTCTGCCTAAATTTTCTTCCTATCCTTCATTTCCTTTAAATTTTTCCCAATCTTGATCATCTATTTCTCCATTTATTTTAACAAATCTGGCCCAAAACTTACTCTATTTATAGGATCATCCCAACTGATAGGGGTGTTGCATTTCTTTCCATAAAGTTCCTCAAAGGGACTCATTCCCAATGATTCTTGATAGCCATTGTTGTATGCAAATTCTACCAGTGGTAGATAGTCTTCCCACTTTCTTGGTTGATGCATCACATACATCCTTAGCATGTCTTCCAATATTCTATTTACTCTCACTAGTTGACCATTATTCCGCAGATGATAAGCTATGATAAAGGCTAGTTAGGTTCCAAAAAAAACAAATACTAACTTCCAAAATTTTGAAGTGAGCTTTGCATATTTGTCTGATATTATCTTTTTAGGTACTCCATGCAACCTGATTACCTCTTTCATGAATATCTAGGCGATATATATTGCTTTATGAGTAGAATTAACATATATAAAGTGAGATTCCTTGCCCAAATTATCGACTACCACCATGATAGCATCATGTTGTCTAGATGTCTTGGGAAATCCTGTAACAAATTCCATGGATATGAACTACCATTTCCATTTTGGAATTGGAATTATTTGTAGTTGTTCAACTAGATGTCTGCACTTTACTTTATTTCTCAATCTCCTTGGTTGATATGCAAAAGGAATCAAGGGAGATTTCGAAATCCTCTTCTGGTTGTGGAGAGACAAATAATTTCTTGAATGTGGTGAAGATGAACTCTTCTTGAGAGTCAGAATCCCAGCTACTGCTAGGATTTGAGAAAGTACTTCGAGGGACATTCTTCAAGCTCTCGATCATTCTTTGAATTTATCCTCCTGTTTTATGATCCCTGTCTCGCAACATGGATTAGTGCAAAGGGGTTCTTACAGCACCCCAAAAATGTTTTATCTTTAAAGAGCTTTGAAATTTTAACCTAAATGAATTAAAAACTGCTAATTGCAATAAAACTCACCAAACTTTCTTATTTGGACAACCAAACTTTGGAGCAACCCCACAATAGTGGATGTGTGGCTCTTCACTCACGTCTTACCATACACTCTCCGCCCTCTGATTGCCCTGCAACTAAGATCACACAAAAAACTTGTGAAAGAAACTAAGCTCTAATCCCTTTAGCACCTCCCCAGCAACGACGCCAAAAATGTTGGGGAAATTATATGTTTTACAATTCCAACATTAAATTATCAATCCGGGACTTGTAAGCTTTGAGGCGCAAGCGGATGTAACATAGGATCAGAGCATCTAATCTAAACTATAAATGAAATCAATTTACTGTTTAAGTACATATTTGCTATTTCTAATTGAAACTAATCAATTAAGGAAAACATGCTCAAACAATACAAATAAGAAATTCTAATTAATGTGCAAACGAAACTAACTCTAATTAATCATAAACCAAGCAATACAAATTATCATTCGAACGATTTCAATCTTAATCTAAGTAATGGAAATCTTAAATCAAACACTAAGATCTATTTAATCTAAATGCAAGAATCTTAAATCAATCGAGACTAACTCAAAAAGGCATCAAGATTATGCTAATTTCAATTCAAACAAAACTAATTATAATCCAAATGATTTAAGCTAAGGAAATAAACAATCCAAACAATACTGCGACTAATCTAATTCCCGGGATCACACAAAGATCTACTACTTTACTTAATCATCAAAAGACTAAATTACTGCAATGACCATTTCAAGACTAAATTACTTCAATTGCAATGCCAATTCAAACCTAGACTACTCCTAATTGAAATTGAAATACTTTAACTACAAGATTCAGATTGCATCTAATGGAAAACAAAATCATTCAAATCGAAATCAAAATGCTGAACTATAAGATTCAGATTGCATCTAATGGAAAACAAAATTACTCTAATCGAAATCGAAATGCTGAACTATAAGATTTAGATTGAACTCATGAAAACATTCGTTAATGAAAATCACTCTGCAAATCTAATCCCTATGATTGGAATGAACTACAGAACTTGCTTCCAAGTGGTGGTGGGCCCTTTCCACTCCTGGAGAAAGTTAGATTAACTCAATGGAAATAAAATTCAAAACACAGTCATAATACTTACAAAGGATTTAGAGATGAAGCAAAATTCAATTAAGATGCAATTATTATTACAAAAGAGCTTCAATCCATAATTTATTCCTTCCCTGCTTCTTTTCCTTTTACAAACTTCAAAATCTTACAATACAAACCATGGCTGAGCCATTTATAAGATTTACAAGGCGAATTAGTCATTTTCCTCAATTATGGAAAATTGAACAATTTTAACAAACTGACCCCAAAGATATTGAAATATATTCCTAACCATGGCACATTTTGGAAAACGGTTTGGAGGGAACCTAAATTGTTATATTTTTAACCAAAAAATATCTTGGTTTTGTCTCACTTAAATCCAGCTCCTCGGAAATCGTGCCCAAATTTGGTTGTCTGGCTCTTTTTGCAAGATTCTAGAACTCTGGAAAAACAATGATTTTTAATAAAACTGCCTCCAAGACCCGCTTATAAAGTTTATAAAGCTAGGAATCTGGAGAAACGGTTCTATATATAGATAATTGGTTATATGGTTAACAAACTCATTTTCTTATATTTTCCAGATTCACCTCCAGTTGCACGAAAATCAAGGTCAAACTTGGCAGTTTGGAAACTGTGCACATTTTGAGTAGATTTGTTAATTAGCTCCTAGGGACCCACATGTGTGACTTGGTTGCAATCCAACACATGGAAATGTATTAAAACATTATTTTTGACAATAACCTCCCTTGGTTTTCCTCGGAAGTGTGCCGAAATGTCAAAACCCCAAATTGGATATTCCCGTACTCTACTTGTACCAACTAGTTCAACTGACTTGTGAAGAATTTCGGCGATGGAACCCTGTGACAAATGAACTTAGCAAAACCGTCATTAGTAAATCATGACAAAATCATCTTTAATCATAGAAAATATAAGAAAACTAATGATAATCAACCATGAGGTGTAAGACGTGAATTGGCGATAAGTGATGGAATTATGGTGTGAAATGAGTGTAATAGTACATGAATATAGGTTATGAATGGTGGTATTGAATGATGAAAACATGGGCATATTTGAGGCCCTACATTTCCCCGTTCAATATCTATGATTTCCTACTAACTCATAATAGGAATCTTGGGAGGATTTCAACCCATTAATTCTTGACATTTCCTTTTTGATTCTAATTTTCCAAGGCTCAATTTATTTTGGAAATTTCTCTTTACACTATGCTAGCCTCATTATGTACATCTAAACCATATTTAGTAAAATATATCTATAATTTTTTTTTTATATTTATAATACTGGAGTTTATTTTCTATAAATGATATCTTCATTTTATTCATCCCTTTCTTACTGTGTTTATCTTTGTTCATAGCTATTGGGTTATGGCCAAATTTGCTTAGGTCATGGTTATTATCCTATTATGTTTGATGTCTAACAACTAAATCTTTATAGTTTAGACAATTTCCTTATCCACTACAATATTCCTTCTTTTGTGAGTTTGTCATACTATTTATTTCTTCTTTTTATTAAATGCAAATAATTCTATGTTTACTACATTATCTATGGCTAAAGGCATTGATGAGTCTCCCAAAGGCAATGTATTAGCAAATGTGCTAGGAGTAAACATCTCTTCTAATTTCAACTTCCTCTTGTATATTTTCTCAACACTGTATTGTTGAGGCATCTTGTATCTATCCATTTTGTTGCTCATTTTCAGAGTCAATGCTAGTTAATTTGTTTTTTGCGTGAGTCCTAGTTTTCTAAAAAAAATCTTTATTCATCTAGCTTTCTTTCCTCCTCTTCAACATTGTTTTGAGATTAGCTTATTCTTGTTGAAATTTGGTAGCTTTGGGATGAATTTATAAAAATAGAAAGTCTAAAACTATAATTTTAAAAAATAAAAAGCACAAGTATGACTTTCCAAAAATAGTAAATGACCTTGCATCAATTGGTAATCAAGTATTTTTGATGGAAAATCCCTCCTGATCATCAATCAACCCTGATAGTTCAATTTCGACTTAATCATCAATATATATATATATATATATATATATATATATATATATATATATATATATATATCTTTATTTATTTCAACTGTGGTTCACAGTCACTTGGTGTCCGCTACATCCACGGGTAATAATCCGGGCATATCCACCTGAAGGGATCTATCTGCCGGCTTATCTAGTCGGGCATAACCACAAGGGCATCGAGGAGATTTGACCTCATGACCTCTCAATTGACAGGGTACTTAGAAACAAGAAATCAACCAAGTGAGCTATCCCTTGGGGCTCCTTAATCATCAATATTATTATTATTATACTATTATATCATTATTAAAAGGAAATTCAAGTCTCTCAATCATGACTTTCAATAATGTTCTCTTACACTCTCATTATTGGCATTACATATTCCTCTTACACTCTCATTAATGCTCTTACACTCTCTCACACTCAATTAAAACACGTCATAAAATATTTTCTTACACTCAATAAGATCATGTCATAAAAGATTCCTCTTACGCACTCTTTAATGCATATGTTACACTCTCTCTTAAAATCATAAGTTACAAGTGCATGCATACCTCATTAATGGCACGAGTTACATTTCTTAAATGGGCATGCGTTACACTCTTGGCATGCGAGTTATTCCTTTATGGCATGGATTTGTTTCTCCTCCTATACATGTGTGCTTCATTCTTTCTCCCATCACTACTTATGCATTGCGCAAGAAGAATTCGAACTTGAGAAAGAGTTGGAGAGAGTTGAAGAGGATTGTGAGAGAGAGACTTGGAGAGTAAGAGAAAAACTTGGTGATCCAAGGTTGATTCAATGTTTCAGTGCTTCAATGTTGATTCAGTTGAAGGGAAGGTTAATTTAGTGTGTGCATCTATTGATGCTACTAATGATCTTCATGCTACAACTTTTTCAGATTTGGGTGAACTTACTCTTTCTCTTAATCTCTCATTTTATTATGTATATTTGTTGAACAATTGATTTCTAATAGAATAAGAATTTGGTTGGGTTTTCCCCTTGTGGGTTTTTCCCTTGTCATTGGACCTATATTCTCCATGTCTCATTGTATTTTTGGTTGTCTTCTGTTTTGCATTTGATTTATGTTCTATCTACAATTGCTTATCTAGTATTGCAGCATAAAGAAGTTTTGTAATAAGTGATTTTTGCAGTATAGAAAATCCAAATTTCAACATGATATCAAAGCTTTGGTGAAGATAAGCTCAAGAAGACAAGTGTCATTTGCAGCTCTCTTTTTGCTGAAATATATGTAACGACAAAATTGTAGCTTATTGTAATTTAAAATGTAAATACACAAATGTATTGTGAATAATATTTTAGTGATAAGATAATAATACAAATATGAATGAATGTTACAATAAGGGTATGCTTATATATCTATGTAGGTGCCCCTTCATGAGTGGACATGTCTTTTTAGACATGCATTTCCATTTTAACTAATGACTATTTAAAATATTGTTATCATTATTTATTATTTATATTTATTTAATTTTATATAAATTTTATTCATAACATTGCTCCTCTCTTCAAAAAGCTTTGTCCTCAAAGCTTAATCATCGACAACTTCTTCACTTGCCCACATCATTTCAACATCTGTAAGTAGTATTTTTGAACCTTACCCACTTTTCTTTTTGAATATATATATATATATATATATATATATAGATTTGTTTTATTATTATTATTATTTTCATATAATTTTTTTGAAAGAAGTAACTTTACAAAGCTTATTATAACGCTAATTTATATTAATAAAGTCGGTTATAATGACTTTATAAAGGAATTCAATAGTTTAAATTTTATTTTTTTTAATTTTTTTTAAAGGCATTATCTCGAATGAACATCGAGTGGATGGTGACGTCTGTTCAATGATTCTTGAATATCTTTAGGCCAAACAAAATAGTGGCACGATATATCCTTCATAGAGACTACCAATTACGATGATACTAGAGCCAAATGAAATGGATGAAGTCTCACATGTGGCATAGGAGGAAATTGGCATGCAACATCTAATATCAGGATTTATCAAATGATCAAGTGGAAAACAATGGCGAACGAAGAATACATGGAAAAGTGTGGACATATAATGGTTTAGACGAAACATGACAAGCTGGAGAGTATGAATGGAATCCACATAATTGCAGTGGCAACCAACTTCGATGGTGTTCATCCACCACGTTTACATGCTCCCAATACTCTGTTGGAATGTCACTAATCTTGAAGGTAATTTTAGTTGCATGTGACATGGGTGTGATTCTGGTTCCATGAAAGTTTCAATAACCTTAACGACTTTGGCTACATCCTTGAATTCAACCTCGCAATCGTTCATTTTGTTGTTAAGTCATACATCGATAGGATGTAACGCTGGAAGAAAACTCCGAGCTCCCCTATCGTCACGTCATGACACAAACCAATGACACAAAGTCTTTTTGTGGGTGGGAAATTCAACCATTCCTCTTGCTTGTGACAGCTTTCTGGATGTCTATGGTATGCATATCTTCCTATCCCTATTCCAACTCTAGTTCTCTGGGTCGATTTTACCCATATGTGACTTCAATACATAATAAGGCCATCTAAATCAATTTGAGCAATGTTGGAATGTGAATTGCTTTTATTTTCTTCTTCAAGAATTTTGTTAACATACTTTATTGATTCAAGTTGGACCTTCCAATTAGAATTTCCTAATTTTTTTTATTAAGTTTGGCATAATCTTTCCACTTATACCTTCACGTGGCAAACAAACAGAACTAGATCCAATTAAAATTGAAGCATAATATAAACATTTTATGATTTTATTAGGAGTTTTCGTTGAACCTTCAAACATATTTTCTCATAGTATGCATGATGGGTACTTAAGAGTGCTAGATTTACATCTATTAAAAATCCTTTAATATCTAGAATCTGTGGTTGCAAATCACTTGGCTTAGTCAAACCATTTGTTGCATTCGCCATGAAAATGTGACCCCTGTCGTGCTTATGATCAACAAGGTCTTAAGGAAATGAATATTCAAAATTACAAGTCTCCATTCAATTTAATGGATGATATGAACTTTTTGGGGGGTGAAACTTCATAATTGCACTTCTAAAATTCATGGCTTGTAAAGTTTCTTTTCGTGAAATTGAAAACTTTGACCTTCCTACTAAATGAAGCCTTCTTAGTTGTTTTTGAAAAACATCACCACAATTATCCTTATTATTATCATAATCCAGGCCATCTCCATTTTTAAGATCATCATAATTCTCATCATAATCTGAAATTGACATAACCTCTTCTCGATCTTCTGCAAAATGTACTGATTCTTCATGAATAATTTATGTAGATTCATTTTCTTCCTCCCTGATTTCATCTTCAACTATCATATACCCACTTTGATTATAATTATCATTCATTTCACCCTGAGAAGATCCTAGTTCAACATGTTCAACATCATTTCTTGGTTAGAGCATTCTTTATTATTAGTCTCTTTCATGTCAATGTTCTCTTCTGTTAGACATGTGCATATGCTTCAAGATGTTTTGTCAAATTTTGCAAATGATCTTTTTATATTTTTTAGTTGTTGTAATGCTTCTCCAATTTCATTTAACAATTCATATTTAGATTTATGATATTCACTTAATTCCATGATTTTAGGACCTAATCTTAATGGCAGATTGTGCAGTGGATAACATGCAACAATTCAAATGGCTTTGATACCACTGTAATGACAAAATTGTAGATTTTTGTACTTTAAAATGTATTGTAAATAACATTTTGTTGATAATATTATAACACAAATATGAACGAATGTTACAATGAGGGCTTGCTTATTTAGATATGCCTTTTTAGACATGCCTTTCCATTTTAACTAATGACTATTTAAAATATTGCTACGATTATATATTATTTGTATTTATTTAATTTTATATAAATTTTATATAAATTTTATTCATAACAATATCTCATGTTGTTCACTCTATTTGCATCTCACTTTCTGCTGAAATATCTCTTGTTGTTCACACAATTTGCAACTCACTTTCTGTTGAAATATCTCTTGTTTTCCATTCTATTTACAACTCTCTTTGTGCTGAAATATATCCTATTGTCCACTCTATTTACAACTCTCATTAACTTCTGAAATATCTCTTGGTGCCCCTTAAATTTTACTATTGAAATTTTGCTGCTACCGTTCTTCCAAGATTTCAAGGAACCCAAGATATGATAGTAATTTTGTAGATAGTAATTAAGGTGTTGCATGTGTTTAATAGTTGTGGTTTTGGTACTTGTTGATGCATGCAAAAGCAAAGAGTATTTTTACTTATGTTTATGCATGCGCAAGAAAGTGTTGTCTTGAAAATAAGTATAATGCATAGAAGGTTATGAAAGAATAAATGATAAAAATTGAATGTTGAAGATAGGGGGGTTTTGACTCTCTCACATTATATGAGAAATGTCATAATATTACGGGTTTTGGTAATTTTGATATTATAGTTTATTAACAATAGTGGTTGTAAGTAAAAATCATGACTTTTGCAAAAGATGGAATGATAGTTTTCTAAACTAACCTCTTTTGCAATGATCAAACATGGATTATAACTAATATCATTGCAGGCAATGAAGTCAATATGTATAATTATTATTACATTCCTTCACCATAGGATCCAGATTTGAAGATCTTTATAAAATCAATGGAAGACTTATCCATGCATTAATTCATGATAGGTAATTATAAATATAGACTATAGCACCAAATGTTGACTCATGTTCACTATAAAGCATTACCTCATGTGAGAAAGATGGTTTCTGAAATGCCCAATATTAGAGTGGGTGATGATGGAGATTTCCAAGTGGTGTTCAAGAAGATGCATTTCTTCTACCAATGACATATGACCGATGGATGGTGGTAACTTATAAAGACCAGATCAAGAGGGAGAAACCAACTTCCTTCAATCCTAATTAAAAAATAAGTTTTTCAAGTCTTATTTTGTTTCTTTGTGCCACTATTATTGTTTAGATTTATCTTTATAGATCATTGGTTATTCTTCCTGCAGGAGTATTTGAATGATTCCTTCTCTAAATTTTTGACGAGGATTTGATCAAGAAAATCATATTCTGAAGGTCATCAGGGTGTAGAATAGTGTAGGAAGAGTAAAATCCAGGAGGAAGTTGTTGTAAGGATAATGAAGGAGCCACTCTCACATCTAGAAAAAAAATACTTGCCTCATCACCAAGTACACTTTTGTTATGTTTATTTACTTTGCTACTATTTCTCTTGCTCTTGTTCTGGGATCAACATGTACATTTGATGAATGTGGCAACCAAGTCCTTTGTATCAATATTGAGGAAGATGTCGAGCTATCCCATGAATTGAGTGGAACTAAAGTGGACAAGGGCTCAAGAATTTTACAAATAAGTTGGAATCATGAAAGAGACCATAGTATCATATAACCCATAAAAAAATGGAGTGGATGAGAGAGAATATAACTATCATAGAAGCAGTCAAAGTTATGTTGCATGATTATAAACTACCAAAGTTTCTATGGGGAGAAACTACTAACTCAACTATTTATGTTCAAAATAAATCTCCTCATCATGCCGTAAAAAACAAGGCTCTGAAAGAAGTCTTCTTTGGTGAAAAACCCAAGGTTGGGCACTTGAGTAACATTGGTTGCCCTATCTACTTCCATGTGCCAAAAGAAAAGAGGAACAAGCTGAAAGCTTCAGGTAAGAAAAGTACATTTGTTGGTTATTGTGAAATTTCTAAAGCTTACAGAATATATGTACCTAGACAAAGACATATCGATTTTAGTAGGGATGTAATATTTGATGAATATGTAACTCTTGGAAAGGCAAGAGACACTCCTCTTCCTTATGTTAATGTTAATAGTCAAGATGATGCATTTGAGATACAAGAAATTCCTAAGCCTAAAAGTGATCCCGATGATGAACCCTTGGAGCCCATGGATCCTTTGGATCCTCCTCCATGTGATCCTCCTACTAAAATGCATGGAAAATTTTAGGGGTGAATGTTCGCCCTTTGGCGAAATTAAGGGGTTTTAAATTTTTAGTGGGCGAATATTTTGTATCATAGTACATTTTTACAAATCCCCTCAAATAGCCCACCTTATTATAAGGGAGAGGGTAAAAAAGGTAAATTTAGCCCTTGAAATTAGGAGTTACAACCTTCCATTCGCCCTAATTTTCAAGAATAGGTTTTATTTAAGTGAATCCTATGGGCCAAATACCATATTTATAAAAGAGTTATGGTAAATTAATAAAAATATAAATAAATGAGAGGTATGGTAAATAAATAAAACATTTTTTGTATTTACTCCATAAGTCACCTTATATACATGCAAGGGTGTAAACAAATAAAAATATAAATAAAGTGGAGGTATGGTAAATAAATAAAACCTCTTTTTATATTTAGTCCATAACCCTCTTTCTATTTATGAAGGCTCAAAAAAGAGGTTTTATCTAAGTGAATCCTATGGGTCAAATACCATATTTGTAAAAGAGGTATGGTAAATTAATAAAATTATAAATAAACGAGAGGTATGGTAAACAAATAAAACATTTTTTTATATTTACTCCATAAGTCACCTTATATTTACGAACACTAAAAAAATGCGTTATATTTAGGTGAAACCTACGGGAAAAATACCATGGGCTAGATTATTATTAATACCATGCAAAAAAACATTATTAACCCTAATATTAGTATTAATAAAAATAAAAATGGCACATTGTATTGACCCATGATATTCACCTGGAATGTAGCCTATTTAAATGGGGGAATTAAACCAGATCCATCTTTACTCTGGATCTACTAAGCCCCGAGAGGTAT
Source organism: Pinus tabuliformis (assembly GCA_031772625.1). Lineage (NCBI taxonomy): Eukaryota > Viridiplantae > Streptophyta > Pinopsida > Pinales > Pinaceae > Pinus > Pinus tabuliformis. The sequence goes on from CM062809.1 coordinate 1,267,399,525, forward strand.
CAAATATTGTGATATGCAAACTAGCATAGAGTGAAAAAATATTTGATCCCTCTCGGGGCTTGGTGGATCAAGAGTAAAAATGGATGTTGTAATTTAATGTATGTTAAACATTTTAACTTGGTTAAAATAAAAAATAAAATAAAATCAATTATTAATTTTATTAATTTTTATAAATTACTAATAGTAATTTTTAAGCTCCAGGTTTATGATAACCCATGGTATTGACCCATGGTAATACCATGGTATTCATGTGAGCATAGACTATTTAAAGGGGAAATTCTATCATCTTAGATCCATCTTAATTCTGGGTCTACCAAGTGCTCAGAGGGATAAATAGATTTCATCCCCCTAAGAGTGGTAGATGTGGAGTTAAGATGGGTATAGGTTGGTTTTTATGATAATGAAAATATTAAATAGACTTAGGAAATTATATTGTAAAAACATCTTAAGGTGAATGGTTAAAGCTACATTTAGTCACTTCACAAAATTTAGTAAAAAATACCAATATCTCCATTAATATTGGTTTTTAACTTTTTCCGATTTAACAAGAAAAATTCAAAACAATGAAACCTTATCACTCTTTTCGGATTTCTCACCATTTTTCAAACATTCTTAATATGATATCTTCATGAAAAAGTTTAGGTACTGATGTTGGACTAGTTGTTTGAAAAATAAGTTGGTTTGTACAACCTTTCATCTTCTGTGCTATTCTTAGTTTGTCCTAATGATCTGTAGGGGTTGGAGCCACTGCACCATATTTTCCTAGAAGGTGGAGATTGTTCACCAAAAAGGAAATTAATCTACATGTTATAACACTATTAAAAAATGTGAGACCTATGAGGGTAGTGAATTATGCTAATAAGAAATTTAGATTGGGAGAGACGTAATTAAATTTTATTATTTAATTGAATATTTCCAATTAAAATAATAATAAATCTACATTTATATATTTATATATTGATTGGAAGGATTCTCACAATGGTCACTTCTTTCAATTAGATCCCCTTCAAGCCCTTGGGATACCTAATACTTTCTTATATAATATAGTTGGGGCTTGCTACTTGTTGGCGTGTTGGGGTAAACAAACTTGATGTGTTTTTTTTTTTGTTTTTTGTTTTTTTGTTTTTTGTTTTTTTTGTTTTGTTTTTTTTGTTTTGTTTTTTTTTTTTGTTTTGTTTTTTTTTTTTTTTGTTTTGTTTTGTTTTTGTTTTTTTTGTTTTGTTTTGTTTTTTTTTTTTTGTTTTTGTTTTGTTTTGTTTTTTTGTTTTTTTTGTTTTTTTTTGTTTTGTTTTGTTTTGTTTTCGCAGTTGGAGTCTATGGAATAAGAAAGAAATTTGATAACTTGGAAAAAGTGGTAGCTTGACAAAAGTTGTAGAGAAAATATTAATCTCTCCTACCTTGACAAAACTCGTTGTCTATATCAACACCTACAAGAACTTTGTTGTGGAATATTATCAAAACTAATAGAAGGATATGAAAGAGTGTATTGTAAGAACCTTGACAAACACGGCCACTGAAACTTGGAACATTGTTTGTAGGAAGAGAAAATTATGTTTCTTTTTCCAAACATGTATGTTAGTATATTACAATTTAATGAATATGTTTTCTTATTATCATATATGGTTTCATACTTTAACAAAACATTCGCCAAGACTTCACAATGTTTTATTATTCAGTAAAAGATTTGCCAAGATCTTACAAGATTTTATAATTCAGTGAAAGATTCTCCATCACTGTACAAGATAATATGATCTAGTGAGAGATTCACCGAAAAAATTATATATACAAATTATATTATTGATAAAATCGCCTCCCATTTTTCCTATGTATCATGGGGATTAGCCCATTTATTATACATATAAATTTAGGGTGGTTCTTAAAATTTTCCCTGCTAAAATGAGACCTTTATGGCTTCGTGACACCCTTCAAGATGCTAATAAGCATGCTAATCCTAGAGGAACCTTTAGAGAAAGCAAGAAACCATGTTGATTACAAGAATATGTTGTAGCTATGAGCAACATTATTCAAGTTGAACCAAACACTTTTGAAGATGTTGTGAAGGCTCAAGTGTGAAAAGATGCAATGGTTGAAGAATATGAGTCCATCATTCATAATGATATATGGGAAGTGGTTCCAAGACCATAAGGTAAATCTATTGTGTCTTCTAAATGGATGTGTAAAATTAAACATGATGCTGATGACAGTATGGAAAAATATAAATCTATATATGTGGCCAGAGGGTTCTCTCAAAAAGAGGGAATAGACTGTGATGAAATCTTTGCACCTGTTTCCCGTTATACAACCATTTGATCTATTGCTGCTCTAGCTACTACAAAATAATAGTCCCTTCACCAAATGGATGAGAATACTGCTTTTCTGCATGGCTTCCTCAAGGAAGAATAATTTGTGGAGAAACCACAAGGCTTCGAAGTACATGACCAGAAAACTCATGTATAGATTGAAGAAATCCCTCTATAGTTTGAAGCAAGCTCCAAGTGCTTGGTATGACCACATTGATAGCTTCTTGATGAAGCTTGGTTTACTAAAAGTATGTTGAGCCAACTCTTTACTTCAAGAGAGTCCAAGGTATGCCTTTTATTTTGGTATTATATGTTTATTTCTAACCTCTAGACGCTCTCACTGCCTCAATCATGGCTCTCAATAATGTTCTCTTACACTCTCATTATTGGCATGACATATTCCTCTTATAATATCATTAATTCTCTTACACTCTCTTACACTCAATTAAAGCACATCATAAAAGATTCTCTTACAATCTCTTACACTCAATAAAAACATATCATAAAAGATTCCTCTTATGCACTCTTTAATGCATATGCTACACTCTCTCTTAAAAGCATAAGTTACAAAGGTGTTGTTGACGATGCTGGACCCGCCAACATGTAAGGGGATCTCCTTGGTAAGAAGTCCCAATTAGACCTCAGACCGTTTTGTTAGAGAATTATATATTACAGAGCAATGGAACACATAAAATATTACAGAAATATAAACACAGAAAATGCATAAAACAAGAGAGACACAGGTATACATGGTTCACCCAGTTTGGGCTACGTCCACAGAGAAACAACTAGTCCTTCTTTTTATATTATCCAGAAAACTGAAGAGATACAACCTACAACAGATCCATTGTAATTCCCTCTTCGCTCTCAATCTCCTCTCTCTTCCTCACTCAAAATATAGATATACATAGATGCAATACAATTCCCTCATATATAGCGAGGGGTTGCCTTCTAGGGAAAAAAAACCCTAAATTAAACATAACTTCTATCGTCAAATCTCTGCCTAATGAATGACCCAGATTGACTACGAAATTACAACATTTTACAAGGCAATTTTACATCTATTCTTAGCTTCGGGGGCACTGCCCCCAATCCTTCCGCCAGGGGGGGCTCCCAAAGGTCGCAACTGCCCCCCCTTAGACCCCCCCTGCAGTGAATATTTTACGGGTGGCATTGCCGCCCCATTACAAACTAGGGTCCAATGCGGCGATACCTTTGAATACAGAAGATAATCAGGCTCCACACCCAACAATCTCCCACTTGGAGACTGATTATAGCAACTCCACCGCTGCTTCATTTGCTGGACAATGACTCCACTTTGGACCTGGTTGTTTCTCATCTTCTTCATCATACTTGAAGACCAATTGAAACTGAGCAAATTCTCAGTTTCTCCCTGGTTACAACTTTTGTTAACATATCTACAGGATTCTGGCTAGTGTGTATCTTTTCCAGCTTCAACTGTCCATCTTCCAATGCTGACCATATGAAATGGTACTTGAGCTGTATATGTTTAGTCTTGGAATGAAATGCAGAGTTCTTTGCAAGATGTATGGCACTCTGGCTATCACTGTATAACTTGCCCAACTCCTGCTTCTTACCCAATTCATCCAGAAACCTTTGTAACCAAATCATTTCTTTACTAGCCTCTGTAGCAACAACATACTCTACTTATGTTGTTGAGAGTGCAACAACACTTTGCAGTTTTGAGACTCAACTAACAGCTGTTCCACCTACAGTAAACACATACCCTGTTGTGCTCCTCCTGTTATCTCTATCACCCGCCATATCTGCATCAACATATCCCTGTAGAGCAATGTTTGAACCACCAAAGCATAATGCTTGATTTGTGGTACCTCTCAAATACCTGACAATCCACTTCATCGCCATCCAATGTTCTTTTCTTGGATTGTTCATGTACCTGATTACAACTCCCACTGCATGTGCAATATCAAGCCTTGTGCAAACCATTGCATACATTAAGCTTCCAACTATTGATGCATATGAAACTTTAGACATATGAGCCATTTCTTCCTGAGTCTTTGGACACTCCTCCTTACTTAATTTGAAATGGCTAGCCAAAGGTATACTAACTGGTTTTGCATTCTGCATATTAAACCTTTTCAACACCTTTTCTATGTACTCACTTTGAGACAATTTTAATTTGCGATTCTTCCTGTCTCTTGTTATTCTCATACCAAGGATTTGTTTTGCAACACCCAAATCCTTCATTGCAAATGATTTTGCCAATTTTATTTTGAGTGCATTTATTTCCTGCATGTTAGAACCTGCAACAAGCATGTCATCTACATACAATAACAATATAATATAGCTACCATCATTTTGCCTTTTGAGATAAACACAATGATCAGAGTAACATCTAGTATAACCTTGTTCAGACATAAACCTGTCAAATTTTAGATACCACTACCTTGGAGGTTGTTTTAAGCCATACAAGCTCTTCTTCAACATGCACACTAGTTTCTCCTTCCCTTTTACCTCATATCCTTGTGGCTGCTGCATATATATCTCTTCCTCCAAATCCCCATGGAGAAAGGCTGTCTTTATATCTAATTGCTCAAGATGCAAATCTTCAACTGCTACTAGACTTAAAATAGTTCTGATTGAAGTCATTTTAACAACAGGAGAAAATATCTCATCAAAGTCTATACCCCTTTTCTATGCAAACCCTTTCACCACAAGTCTAGCTTTATAACTTTTTCTACCTCCATCTTCTTCCTTCAACTTGTAAACCCATTTATTCTGCAATGTTGTTTTACCTATAGGCAACCTGACTAAGTCCCAAGTCTAGTTATGTGCTAAGGAGTCCATTTCTTCTTTCATGGCTTACTCCCACCTCTTCCTGGTTTCTACCTTCACTGCTTCTTCATAACATTCTGGTTCACCAGAATCAGTCAACAATACATAATATAATGAAGGAGAGTATCGTTCAGGGGGTCTACTTATCCTGGTAGATCTTCTAACACCACTTTCAGGTGTTTGAGGTACTTGTTGTTGTTGTGGTTGTTGTTTTGGCTGTTGATCATTATGATTTTCAGGCACCATCACTTTTCTTGTGATCTCGTCAAGCACTGTGTATTCTCTGTTTTCTTTATCCTGTTTCTTTTCCTACAGCTAATCCTTATACTAAACCTTTTCATTGAATATGACATCTCTGCTCCTAATTATTTTGTGTTTTTCATAATCATAAAAGTGATAACCAAAATCATTAACACCATATCAAATAAAGGTACATTTCTTTGATTTTGTCTCAAGCCTTGTTCTATTTTCTTTATTAATGTGGACAAAGGCTTCACAACCAAAAGTATTTAAAAAAGAGTAGTTTACCTTTTTACCTATCCATGCCTCATTTGGAATACCACCATCCAAGGAACTTGAAGGCCCTCTATTTATTAGATAAACAGCAGTATCTATAGAATCTGCCAAAAATTGTAAAGGCAATCCTGCATGCAATCTCATGCACCTTTCACGCTCCATGATTGTCCTATTCATCCTTTTTGACACACCATTTTCTTGTGGTGTTCCTAGAACTGTCTTCTCTCTATGAATTCCATTCTCTAAACAATACCTATCAAACTCTTTGCTGCAATATTCACCTCCATTGTCTGATCTGAGACACTTCAACCTTTTTCCTGTCTCATTTTCAACCAAAGCTTTCCATTTCTTGAAAGTATCAAATACATTAGATTTATTTCGAATACAATAAATCCAGGTTTTTCTGGTTGCATCATCAATAAAAGTAACATAATAATGAGAGCCACCAAGAGATGATACCTGAGCAGGTCCCCATACATCTGTATGCACAAGCTCTAATTTTTCGCTCTTCTTTTCTTTCCCAACTCTAAGGAATCTGACTCTCTTCTGTTTTCCATAAACACAATTCTCACAGAATTTTAAATCAACATGCTTCAAACCTGGCAACACATTTCTTGAGCGAAGAATCTGCATCCCCTTCTCACTCATGTGCCTGAGCCTATGATGCCATAATGCCGTATCTTCTCCTGTAGACATTAAAGCATTAACAGAATTAGAAATACCATTGCATAAATACTATGCACCAACCTTTCCTCCTTTCGCTATTACTAGGGATCCTTTAGTGACCTTCCAGGTTTTATCTGTGAAAGTAGTTACGTAACTTTCACCTCCCAACTACCCTATTGAAATCAGATTTTTCTTCAGATTTGGAACATGCCTTACCTCCTTCAATAGCCATTGATTTCCATTTTGGTGTTTTATGAAAACTATACCCATTCCAATGATTTTACACGGTTTATCATCGCCCAATCGAACCTGCCCAAAATCTCCTTGAACATAATCATAAAAATGTTTCCTATCAAGTGTGGCATGGAATGAGGCCCCTGAATCTACCACCCAGGCATCAATAATATTTTCTAATGAAAGATTCAAAGCATCTTGCAACACATCACCTGTTACATTCACTTCATGATTATTTTCTTGCTGCCTGTCTCCTTCTTTTCCCTTTCGAGACTTGTAGTCTTTCTTCAGGTGTCCTTTCTTCCCGCATTTCCAGTACACTATCCTTGATCTGTACTTGGATCCGCCTTTTCTTGACTTACTGTGATTCCTAGGGCTCTTTCCTCTTTCTATTTTTCTTCCCCTAGTCTCTATAGTCAAAACATTACCTGATGTCTCACCGAAGCTTTTCTATCGCATTTTCTCGCTAAGGATTGCACCGACAACATCATCAAACTTTAAAGTACTAGATCTAGAGACAGAGTTACTAATGGGCATAACTAAACCATTCCAACTTTCTGGGAATGAGCGTAGAAATAACAGAGCGCTAACTTCATCATCAAAAGTTACCCCTACAGAACTTAACTGACTGGTAACTGTATTAAACTCATTTAAATGATCAGCAACAGATCCACCTTCTGACATCTTCATATTAAATAAAAATTTCATAAGAAATACCTTATTTGAGGCTGAGGGTTTTTCATATAGTTTGGCCAATGTCGACATTAAACCCTCTGTTGTCATTTCCTTTGAAATATTAATGCTACCGACGCCGCTAGGCATAGCCGTATTGTTCCAAGTGCTTTTCTGTCGAGAATATCCCATTCTGTGTCTGTCATACTCATCGGCTTCTTTGTCTTTCTGCTCAATGGTTGGTACAAATCTCTCTGGTACAAATAATCTTCCATTTGCATCTTCCACAGCTGCTAGTTTTGGCCGTTAAATTTTTTGACCCTAAACCTACCATCTTCCGCCATTGCTCCCACTCGAACCAGGAACCCTTCTCTCCTGCAAGTTTATCAGCCAAAAAGACCTTCGGCTCTGATACTAGTTGTTAGAGAATTATATATTACAGAGCAATGGAACACATAAAATATTGCAGAAATATAAACAAAGAAAACGCATAAAACAAGAGAGACATAGATATACGTGGTTCACCCAGTTTGGGCTACGTCCTTGGAGAAACAGCCAGTCCTTCCTTTTATATTATCCAACAAACTAAAGAGATACAACCTGCAGTAGATCCATTGTAATTCCCTCTTTTCTCTCAATCTCCTCTCTCTTCCTCACTCAAAATACAGATATACATAGACGCAATACAATTCCTTCATATATAGCAAGGGGTTGCCTTCTAGGGCAAAAAACCCTATATTAAACATAACTTCTACTGTCAGATCTCTGCATAATGAACAGCCTAGATTGACTACGAAATTACAACATTTTACAAGGAAATTTTACTTCTATTCTTAGCTTTGGGGGTGCTGCCCCCGATCCCCCTGGCGGGGGGGCTCCCTAAGGTCGCAGTTGCCCCCCCTGGACCCTCCCTGTAGAGAATATTTTACGGGCAGACGAACTGGGGTCCAAGGCGGCGATACCTTTGAATACAAAAGATAATCAGGCTCCAAACCTAACACATTTGGTGTAGGAGTCCCAACAATGGGTCGTATGGTAATGCCTTGACCGCGATGTTGCACAGAGGCAAGTAAGATAACTCTGTCTGTAGCAAGGGTGTGACTGCTGGAGTGAGTCAAGGAAGGTGTATGAGAGGTTCTAACATAGGTGGGTTGAGAGAGGGTGAAGGTGAGTTCTAGGTTGAAAGGGATCAATCCCAACTTGGCTAGGAACACCCAACACACAGGACATACACAGCTTCTAGCGAAGCAGTCCACACAAATGTGACAGTCACAACACACAAGGTAAGATAACACGTACAACACTCATGGACCAGTTTGAACGCATGAAACAGTTGTTACAGTGAGCTTCATATGCAAGGTCTGTCTGATGTCCGGCAGAGTAGTCGACATGGATGGGACAACATTAACAACATATACAACACATTTCCATTAATAGATTATGCATTACAACAAATGAAACAATTAAGATGTAGAACACATGTTAAAACAACATGCATTACAAGTGTTAAACATCAGTCTTACAACAGATACAATACATGTGTGAAAACGTGTTGGCTCTTATTATATAAAGAAGTGTAAGTTCCAATCATACAATACATCCATGTAAACTCGCTAGCCCCAACAGTGGAACATTACAACCACATCTGCCTGCTCCTCCAAAGAGATGAACTAGCTCTGTGCAGTGGAGAAGCCAAGGCGCGTTACAATACTATCCAAGCTATTTTCAAGATAGTCTTATCAGAAGCTTGGTTGACCAAAAGCCCTTACAATGAGTTATGAGTGACTATTTATAGCAAAGGGTGGGGTGACCCTTGACATTCCCCTTTGTAACAATTTAACTACCCTCATGACTCTTCACCTACTCTATGACTATTACATCCAACTATTGACACTTGACTTACACTTGACATGACTCAACATTACAATGCACATGTACTCATGTGAGACAACATGGCTTGAGCAAGCCATGCAAGAAATCACTGACACTCGGTCCGCTGTGATGAGACCAACTCTTTGACATGCTTGTGATGGTGAAGGTGGTGAGATGATGCCAAGCTTGGTCATCCGTGATGGTGTGCATGCACCTCATGGTGACATCTTGCTGAAGCGAACTCTTGCCTCCATTGCAACCAGTGCATTGGTTCAACCCCTTCATCCAACTCGTTTGCTAACATGCGCATGGTCTTCTTGGGTGCGGCTGAACTGACAACACACTGATGCATATTGTCTGTGTTGATCTTCAACTGTGTGCTGGTGGTCATGCATATCAACTTGCCGAAGTACATGTTCAACTGCAGTTGGACTTGCTTCCTGTCTTCGCCTTGGTGAGTGTGTTGAATGGGTTGGATTGCATGCGTGCGTATAATGACATGCATGTTGTTGAATACCTTGCATGCGATCAACAACACTTCTCACCATGTCTTCTCCGTGCCAGCTGCTGGGATGGATCTTTAACTTGTATGAGTGTAGTTTCATCCGTGAGTGCATGCTGCACCCACTGCTGTTACTGTTCTTGCTGCAACTCATTCATCTGTTTGTGCAGCTTCATGTTCTTCCTTGAGTTGTTGCTTTAGCACATGCAACTCCTTCTTTGCTCCATTCCCTGTCTTCGCATGATCTTCATGTCGTGTGGTCACCTCATATCCTCAGTTTCCAAAGTTTCTATCATCATCAATGGATCTGCTTGAGCTTGCAACTTTGTTCTGCCTCTGTGTTGTCAACAACCTTCCTCTTGCATTCATTGCATCTGCTGTGTTCACTGCATTTGGTATGCTTCCTTCAGTTGCTGTTCATGATGTTACTTGCTGTGATGATGGTGCTATCATATCTAGATGTCCTTTTCTATGAACAACTTGGTATCTTCGTGAGAAGGAAAGCTCATAGACATTTGATTGATTACATCTCTGGGTGTGCTTTGGACGGTGTCTTCAAATCTTCTCTCTTGGAAACCATTGTACCTATACTATTAATAGGCAAATGAACATCTATAATACCTGGAGACATGGAAACACTCATGGCAAGCAATCTATCAGTCAAAAACCAAAATGAACTTGAGAAATGACTTGCAACATACCTGTGTGACTGATCGTGAAGGTTGCACAATTTCGACCGGGAGGTCGGGAGACCAACTGCCAAGATTGCACAAGGAACAGTTTGGGCTGTTGGGAGACTGACTGACTACTGTAACTACACAATGCATAGTATAGTCTGGCTGATGACTGCTAGGATTACACAATGTGCAATCTTAGCTGGCAGTGGTTGTAGGCTCAGTGACTGCATTGCGTAGTTTTCTTGGCCAATAGTCACTGTCCCTTAAGATTATGCAAAGAAGGCTTGGGGAACAGGTGTTGGGCATAAATGCACATTTCTGGAGAGAAAGGCAGAGCCTTCCCTCTCAGGATTGCGTAATGTTGTCTTGGTGAGGCAGAGTCCGGGCCAAGGCTACCCAGACTTGCCGACGGGCAACTGAAAGTGAATGTGAGTGCAAATGCATGTTGATACTAGATGTAAGCATAAGTGAATGATCATGCATGAAAACGGAGAATGACAGATTCAAAAAATGGAACAACATGCATGTGGGTGAGGCGAGTCGCTGAATCGACGACCATTCACAAAAAATAGTTTCATGCATGCGACAACAATGAGATAGCAACGAAAACTGAAACAATGCTAGTACAAGCTAATACACATGTAAATGACAGAAAGCACTCACTAAAATCAAGCAAACAATACTCACACAAGAAAAAACACAAAAAGCGACAGAAATGCAACACAAGGCATGGGAAGCGAGTTTACCACAAAATTGCTGAGCTGAATGTGCTGACAGCTCCTAGATGTGATGTGGGATGTCAGAGATGCAAGGTTGGTTTGAGGAATGAGCTCTACAGTGTCTGATTGATGAGTTTTGATAACATCGAGGTTGTGACACACATGCCACAAATATAGGAAAAGTGACACTTGGTGGGAGGTTTCTGAAATGATCCTTGCGTGTAACCTCCAACTGCTAAAAAAAAGATCCCTGAAACAAGGGATGCCTTTGCATGTTGCCTTGGGAGAAGCAGCCCATGCATGAAAGTCAAGTTTTCTTGGTCCCGGAGGGAACCAGTCAAATCAGTTTCACATGCAAGAGACTGCTCGACTGCTGGGAGAAAATGCGCATTTATGGCTGGGAGCTGGGCTGGTTGCCCAGGAGATTTGCGCAATTTCTGGGCAGAGCAACTGATTGTTGCCCAGATTTGTGCAAATTCTGGGCTGAGTAGCCCTGCTGGGGAAAATTACGCAATTCCTGTTGGGAGTGTTGACTAGCATAATTGCGCAATCTTGGAGCCCAATAGGCTGCTATACAAGATTGCACAATTTCTGGAGGGAAGGTTGGTTTCCCTCTAGAAATGCACAATTTTCCTTGGGAAGCTGCTTAGTTTGCAGCTGGACCAAGTCTGGGTGAACAGCCTATGAGGGGAATGCATCAAGCTATGATTGATAGGCTGCCTTTGTGTAAGAAAAACACTGAAGCTTGTGAACCTAATGAAGCAAGACAAGCTGCTATGAAGGTTGGAAGAGAGGCTCCAAAATGAAGCTAAGGAAAAGTTTTGGAGGGTGGTTGTAGCCTCTACAACACTTGGCAACAAACTGGTAGAACTCCAGCTCTCTGAATGGACCTTGTTCATGAAAAGAAAGTCTAACACCTCCGGAAGTATTGCTTAGTTCTAAGCTCCTCTTGGTTTCATACTAGTGTGATTGTAAGATGTAGCATCTACCAAACTCTTGGTCGATTGACACACATTCCAAGCCAAGTCAACACAGTTGTTTCGATTTGGACTAAGGAGTATATTGATGCACAAGCAGTATATTCGTCAGAGTCTTGGTTTCATCTCTAGTTTTTCTCGTTGCCAGCAGGCCTATACAGTACCCTGGCGGAGTCACATAGGAACACAAGCATGGCTCCACTACCAAAGAGCCTGGTCAGTACCCCAACGAAGTTACTTGCATCACCTCTCTGCGTAGGAAGCCTTTCTCTTCTTTAACCTTATTCATTTTCATTGTTTTAAACTTTTTTTCACTTTTTCATTTTTTCCATTTTCATCTTCATAACTATGCATAACACTTATTCATTTCAGAGGCAGAAGAGGGATCCAAACTTATTGAGAGAAAAAGAGGTTGTTCCTGCAGAGAAGTAGTTTATTATACCTCTGACATACCTGTTAAGGTTTCCCCCTCACGTTACTCTACTTGACTGAGCTCACAAGAGTTAACCCAAAAAAAACCAATTAGAGTAGGTGACACTAGTTAGGGCACAAGCATTGTGTTTTTACCAAGGTTCACTTCGAACAATACGTATTTTCCATCGACGTATCATGGACTGAAAGTAACAAGTTCTTCATATAGAGGGAGGATGACAGATAACCAAGTAGTGATAGCAGCACATGGCCTCTTGTACTTTACCCAGCTTGCTTCAAGAGTCATACATGGTTTCATGCGAAACTATCCTACGAAACGAAACAAGCGAACTAACAAACAACAAAGCAAAGCAAGAGCAGAAGCAAAAGTGAAAGCAAAGCAAGTAAGCAAACAAGCAAGCAGAAAAACAAACAAACAAAGCAAGTAAGCAAACAAGCATGCAAGCAAACAACTCAAAAGAAAACACTACTCCTACTCCTAAGCTAACAGTGCATGGGTCATCTCACATGAAGTGATACTTCCAATGCAGCCACTAATGCATTGGTTGACCCATGTTGGTGAAGGCAAGGTTTATGAACAAGATAGCTATGTGAACCAGCAAACAAGAAAGATGTAATAGTGAAGACAAACACACTCCGAGCTTACAAGTGACCACAGAACAAAGATGAGTGATAGTGCATGACATGCATTTTGTGGTGCTGCCATGATGTTGTGCTACACTGCGTGCAGATGTTGAGTGTATGCATTCTCTTGACTATGACATGCAAGCAAATGTGAGAAAGGTAGACCACTTGTGTTGTGCATGTGTGCTTTCTGTGTAATATTCCTCCAACGCGTGAGCGATGTGATCGTGTAGTTCGAGTGGAGGAAGTGAAATCTGGGTGTTTGGTTGATCTTCTATGCAAAGCAGAGAGTGATGAGGAGCCTTGAGTGTTTCAACAATTTCCTAACCGGAAGTGAAACCAACCTCAAGACAGCGAGGGCCTGACATAACCATCAGCTCGGGCTGAAGTGCCTCGATAGTCTGGGGGGTTTCGACCTCATGGATAAATAGATCATCGTAGACCAGTGTCTTGGATAGATTAACAATGATTGAATCAACATCGTGATCGGATGAGGAAGTGAATAGATCACGACAACCAATATCAGAAAATTCAGGATGTTTATCAGCATCATCATGATTTTATGAATCGGGCAGAGGGGTAGATGAGAAGTAAAGATGTTCACCCTATGTTTTTTCAAGAAAGATAAATGACAGATTGAATGGATTTTCTGAGGAAGATGTGTCCTCTCCGCACTGTAATGACAGACTGACATCCGATGTGTCCTATGAATGATCGGAAGTAGAAGCATCCGGAAATGAGTTTTCACAGGGAAAATCAGCAGTGGCAGAATCACAAGGGATGTCAGGATGAAGCGGATGAGGTGCGGCTGGAAGGGAGTCACCCTTCACTGCGGGCTCTTCTTTAGATTCCCGCACACACTCATCATGAATGATGGCACAAGTTGGCTGCATAACACCAACTCCGTCGACAACTTGATCCTCGTTCACAACAGGTGAGGAGTCTGGAATGGAAGAACACAAGACAATACAATCTGGAGGATCAACAGAATGCAAGGATGGAGGTCGAGGGAATGAGTCCATGTGACAACCAATAGGCTTGCAAGCCAAATTTGCGCAAATATCAAGAGCAGGTGGGGTGGGAGGATGTGACAGTTCAACCGAGGTGTGTGTATGATCTCCCACATCACTCCACGGTGGTGGAGCTATTTGATGAGGTGAAGGTGGACAGTCACTTGTGACAGCAACTGTGCCTACCTGTGATTACATAGCTCCATCATCAAAGTGTGTTGAGTGGGGTTCAGATATGTGAAGAAGATACTCAAATCTTCCATCAAGAAATTCCCAATCAATATCATCTTTCGGGAATTGGTACGCAAGATCACAAAAGCGCGTGTAAAACTGTTCAATAGATTCATCAAGTGCTTTTCATAATTTCAGAATTTCTTTGTTGAGTGCTTGATGACCGAAGTGATTGAAAGCACAGTCTATCTCTATGACTAGATGAGCAAGAGAATGAAACAGTTCAGATGTAGAACACAAGTTAAAGCAACATGCATTACAAGTGTTAAAGATCAGTCTTACAACAGATACAATACATGTGTGAAAATGTGTTGGCTCTTATTATATAAAGAAGTGTAAGTTCCAATCATACAATACATCCATGTAAACCTACTAGCCCCAATAGTGGAACGTTACAACCACATCCGCCTGCTCCTCCAAAGAGATGAACTAGCTCCGTGCAGTGGAGAAGCCAAGGCACGTTACAATACTGTCCAAGCTCTTTCCAAGATAGTCTTATCAGAAGCTTGGTTGACCAAAAGCCCTTACAATGAGTTATGAGGGACTATTTATAGCAAAGGGTGGGGTGACCCTTGACATTCCCCTTTGTGATAGTTCAACTACCCTCATGACTCTTCACCTACTCTATGACTGTTACATCCAACTATTGACACTTGACTTACACTTGACATGACTCAACATTACAATGCACATGTACTCATGTGAGACAACATGGCTTGAGCAAGCCATGCAAGACATCACTGACACTTGGTCCATTGTGATGAGACCAACTCTTTGACATGCTTGTGATGGTGAAGGTGGTGAGATGATGCCAAGCTTGGTCATCCGTGATGGTGTGCATGCACCTCATGGTGACATCTTGTTGAAGCGAACTCTTGCCTCTGTTGCAACCGGTGCATTGGTTCGGTCCCTTCATCCAACTTGTCTGCTAACATGCACATGGTCTTCTTGGGTGCGGCTGAACTGACAACACACTAATGCATAGTGTCCATGTTGATCTTCAAGTGTGTGTTGGTGGTCATGCGCATCAACTTGCCGAAGTACATGTTCAGCTCCAGTTGGACTTGCTTCTTGTCTTCACCTTGGTGAGTGTGTTGAATGGGTTGGATTGCATGGGTGTGCATAATGACATGCATGATGTTGAATCCCTTACATTTGATCAACAACACTGCTCACCATGTGATCTGAAAAAAAGATCTAAGACAATTAATAAGATATTACAAACTTATGTGCATGGATTAGTCTATGTCATTGTATGCAATGGATCGATAAGATTGCAAAATGCACAAACAATGAAGCAGTAAACAAACATAATAGATAACACATGACACATCAAATTTAATAAGGAGTTCACCCAATACTCCTGGGCTACATCTCCTGGTCCAGCCTTCAATGGTGGCCTCTCTATTATGTCTCCAAGCAGAGTTTTGTTTACAACAGTGAGCTCAATTTGAGCCTCACACACAATAGAATACAGGAATAAGAGTTTACTTGAACCTCTCAATTTCTCTATGAGTACACAGACTCCCCTAATGCTCTCTGTCCCAACTCTGTCTTAGCATTTGCCTGAATACTGCTCTCCCCATTATGCTCTCTCTCTGTGGCCTTATAGCCAAAAATGTGCTGCCTGTTCGTTTCATGGTCCTGTCTCTCAGTCTCCCCAGCCTCTTGAATGCTTTGAATCCATCTCCAGCGTTATACAATCATTTCTCAATGCATGGAGAGGAGGTGGCCACCCATTCCACAGTGCTAGAGTGCTTCGGACCCCTGAAACGCCTGTAACGGCTGCGCCCTATTTTTACAGTGGAAACATAGTTTAATAGAGATAAATCACCTGAAACATGATATGTCAGACTTTAAAGTCCTTTAAATATGGTTCAATCCCTATCGAGTCCACCTATCGGTCGCCATTGCATCTCGGAAAGGTTCCATCCCTTTGTGTTTTATAAATACACAAAAAGCGTGAAAATACATTGAAATGGCCCTCTTATGGACTTGAAATTATATCAAATTTCCTTTAGAATGCTATCGGGTTTGGCTATCGCATGGTGTATTGATATCAACCCCTTTGCATAGTTCTGATGTGATGCGGCGATGTGATATATCGCAATCGCTCATCGCAAGAACCCTTTGCCATTGTAAGCGCTTCTGCAATCCCCTGATAGCGACCCGGCGATGTAATATGGGCCGTCGATCTGCGTGCTTGATCGACGGTCCACATTAACTCTGCCAATCCCCGTCACCATATACATAGGTTAAGCGTCGATATCGTTGTTCACGACCGCAAATCTTGAGTATATCCTACCGATCTCTGCCAAAGGTTTCCGTCGATTGCAATCACCGATCCGATTTGGACTGTTGATCGGCCAAATCGGACAGATACTGTGCATCACTGATTCCACCTCCAATTACTCTGTTTTTTCATTGACTTCACGGGTTTTGAGCTACCCGATAGTGTTTCCGCTCTATTAAGGGTGTCCCTCCTTCAATGTTTTCAATCCTTTAAAGGATTTTTGGCTTTGGCATGATTTTTAATAGATTCATGAAGACTTAGAGGGCATTCTTGGATCCATTTGGATCACGCCTTCCCACTGAAAAAGGCTTTTGGACCACCAAAAGTTGGGTTTCAAGCATCAATTAAGTGAGGATATTGCTGCCTCACTTGTCCAATCTCTATCCATTTTGCACTGCTGGGTTTTGAACCTTTGAGTCCAATCCTTAGGTACTCAACATCTCCTCTGTGCATTGTCCTCACCTTCCTGTCCAGAACTATATCTTCCTACAGCTCATTGAGGTATTCAAGCAACAGATCATCAATGGAAGGCAATTGATTTTTCTTTTCAGGATCTTCAATTAAAGAAGGTTTAAACAGCCTTAAATTTTTTGCATTTACTACTAAATAGATGTGCATGTATGCTAGCAGATCAAGGCGGAAAACGTTCTCACCAATTTTCTCAAGTACCTTAAAAGTCCCATACCTTATTAGCTTCAGCTTCTTTCCTTCACCTTGCATTCTATCCTTGCTAATATATAGCCATACTTGATCGCCAACTTGGAAGCTGTGCTCCACCCGGTGTTTATCATGCCTTGCCTTGTATTTGACTTGGCTCTTTTCCAGCTGTTCCTGCACTACCTGGTGAATCTCTTAGATCTGTTCAATGAATCTGGTTGCTTTATCCACATCACTGTGTCCAGCAACTACTATGTCTTTTTCAAAGACAAAATCCAAAGGAGACCTTGGTATAAAACCAAAACAGGTCTCAAAAGGAGATCTCTATGTAGAAGAATGTTTAACATGGTTGTAAGCATGTTGCACATAACATAAATGTTCATCCCAAAGCTTGGGATGCTTGCTGCAATAACCCCTGAGCAACTGGATCACTGTCCTGTTGACTACCTCTGTTTGGCCATCTATCTGTGGATGAAAGGCTGTGCTTTTCTTCAGTCTGGTGTCCATTAATTCCCACAGACTTGACCAAAACTTCCCAACAAAACGGGAGTCTCAATCAGATACTATGGAAGTGGGTAACCCAAAATGCACCCAGACATGCTGAAAGAACAATTTCGTTGTTTGTTCAGCTATAATATGCTTGTTACAAGGTATTAAAATACACATTTTGCTGAACCTGTCCACAATAACATATAAATAGTCATGACCATTTCTAGATTTTGGCAGTCCTCCAACAAAGTCCATGGAAACACTTTCCCAAGGACGGGAAGGGACTGGCAGTGGAGTGTACACACCTAGTTTTCTATTGCTAGGCTTGCTTTTAGCACACATGGTACACCCTCTCACATATCTAGAGACTGTTTCATGCATTTTTGGCTGATAGCAGTATCTTTGTAGTTGTGCAATTGTTTTTCTTACCCCAAAATGACCTAATATCAGAGAAGTATGTGCTTCCCTAATTATATTAATTCTCTCCGTTTGTGGAATGCATAGCTTTCCCAAATGATACAAGACATGGTCCTTAATGTAGTAATCCACTTCTTCTACCTTTTTGCCATTACTTAAAGCTGCATATACATATTTAAAGTCTATATCTTTAGCATATTGTTCAATGTAGCTTTCATGCATTACTGAGTTATGCTTAAGTATAGTAGATGCATTTATGATTGGTCTAGACAACATATCTGCAACTTTATTGTGTATGCCTTTTTTGTATCTGATGACTAAATGAAATTGTTGTAGGAAACCCATCCACCTATAGTGTCTTGATTGTTGAAACTTAGTTTGTGAGTGCAAGTACTGAAGTTGCTGATGATCAGTATGTATTACTATTTCTTTGCCCATTAAGTAATGTTTCCACTTTTTCACACTCTAGACTAATGCATACAATTCTTTATCATATGTAGGATAATTAACTACTACAGAATTAAAAGTCTCAGAATGGTAGCATATGGGTTTACCATGTTGAATCAACACTGCTCCCATGGCATAATCACTGGCATCTATTTCGATCTCAAATGGTTGTTGAACATTTGGAAATGCTAGTACTGGTGCTATACTAATTTTTTCTTTCAAGGTGTCGAAGGCTTTCTGCTATTTGCCTCCCCACTGAAACACCTTGTTCAATCCTATCAATGCATGTAAGGGAGCTGCAATTAATGAAAACTTAGCAATAAACTTTCTCCAATATTGTGTTGCCCCTAGGAAGCTTCTAACTTCAGTAGCAGACTTGGGTTTACGCCAGTTTACAATGATTGCAACCTTAGAGGGATCTATCTTCAGTTCACCACCCCCTACAATATGACCCAAATAATTCAAAGATGTTTTACCAAATTCACATTTTGATAACTTAACATAGAGATTTTCCTTTTTCAAAACATCTAGAGTCTGCTTTACATGCTACAAATGTTCTTCCCATGTTTTACTGAATACAAGAATGTCATCCAAATATACAATTACAAAATCATCAATGAAAGGCCTGAGTACATCATTCATTACTCTCATGAAAGTGGCAAGAGCATTAGTTAAGCCAAAAGGCATAACTAGCCATTCATACAGCCCTTGCTTTGTTTTGAAAGCAGTCTTCCATGCATCTTGCTCTGCTACTCTGACCTAATGGTAACCACTACGTAGGTCCAACTTGGAAAAGTAAACAACCTCTTTCAGCTGATCCAATAGATCATCTATGCGAGGAAGGGGATAACGATTCTTGATCGTTATTTTATTCAATGCTCGGTAATCAATGCACATCCTCCATAAACCGTCCTTCTTTCTCACCAACATGATTGGAGATCCGCAAGGTGATGTGCTTGGCCTTATGAACCCTTTCTTGAGCAGATCCTTTACCTGCTTCTTGATTTTTGCATTCTCTAAAGTGTATAACCTGTACATTCCGATGTTAGGCAATGGAGCATTTTGCTGCAAATTAATATCATGTACAATTTCCCTTTTTGGTGGCAAACCTTTAGTTTCTTGAAATAATATATCATATTTTGAAACAACCTTTTCTAAATCAGCTTGCTGTTTAGCATCACAACCTTCAAATACATTGGTTTTTTCAGGTTTCTTTTCCTTTCCAACCATCAGTGAAAATTGCTTGCATGAATTTACAATCCTTTTCATCTACCGTGAGTTTATGAGAGTATAATTATTTTTGAGTTTGTGAACTCTTACAGTATATTCTATTCCATCTTTAACAAGTTGATACTTATTTTCTGCTCTATATAAAATTTCTTTTCTTTCATGCAAGTAAGGACTTCCTAAAGCAATTCCACATATATCCAAGGGAACAATATCTAACTCAACCTCATCTACAAATGTTGAACCAATGGAAAACCTAAGTTTACATTGTTTAGTCACTTGTAGCTTTCCTTTATCACATAACCAACCCAATGGATATGGCTTCTTGTGAGGTGTGGTTAGTAATCCCAGTTTCTTTACAATCGCTTCAGAAATTAAATTTACTTGTGAGCCACTGTCAAATAAAGTATCAATCTTTTGATGCTTGGAAATAACTCTAATATGGAAAATCTCGTCTCCTTCTCTCATTTTCTTCACTATCAATAGTTTGGGCAGAATTACTAGAAGATGCTTTAGAATTTTTACCTTGTATACCTGTGGATATGATGGTTGTTTCATCACCTGAGTCTGACCCCAAATCTTTTTGAACAACAGCAACATCTTTCTTCTTCTTGCCATCGAAATTCTTGGGTTTCAGCTCCGGATGGAACGACCAACAATGTCCATCATCATGTCCATCCTTCTTGCAGTGAGTGCATGAAGGTTTGGTATTTTGTACAACATTGGCCTTCCTGTCTTTCCATTTCTGCTTCCTATTTTCCTTGTTCTTGTTTTCAGTGGGTTTGGATGGTCCCCCAATCTCTGGGTTCACATTCTTGCCTCTAGCCTCTAGATGGGTAGCTTGAACAGATACTTCATCTATGCAAGTAGGGTTAAACATGAGAATGGTGTGTCTCAAATAACTATGTAGATCACCTATATACTTTAGCAAAGTTTCAGGTGAGTCTAAAGAAATGCCTAGAATTAAAGCTCTTTTTCTAAACTCTTGGGTGTAACTTTGTACACTTTGCCCTTTCAATTACCGAAGAGTTTGGCAACTCATCATAGCTTGCTACATATAAGCTAGTGGATAGAATTGTTTTTTAATTGCAGAGACAAATTCACTCCAGACAGAAAGAATTTTACCATGATTTTTCAAGTCAGCTTGTGTCCTGCCTTCCCACCATACCAAGGAAGTTCCTCCAAGGCGTAGGCTGGCCAGCTAAATTTTACTCCTGTCTGAGTCAATCTTTTGCACCCTGTAATACACATCAATCTGCCTAATCCATTTATCTAACTTCTTTGCATTTATCTCTCCATCATATATTGGCAAATCAAATTTAACATCTAATTTAATCAAAGATGTTTTCTTATTTTTATTTTTAGGACTATCAAGACGGGTGGGCAGAGGAACCTCTTTTCCTTTCCCTTTGCCTTTGGAATGGCCATCTATAAGAGATTCTTCTATCCCTTTGTCTTGTTTGGAAGTGGAAGAATCTTCACTTCGACCTTTCTTAAATTCTCTATACATTTCTTCTACCATGGCTCTCATGGTCATGAAACTATCCATGAACTGAGGGTCTGATTCCAAGGGAACTTCTTTTGACATTTTCCTCTTAGGATAGACTCTACCAATTTCTAGGTTAGTTTCAACCAATCCTCCTTCTCCTAATTTAAGCTTTGATCTAGTTGGCATTCAAAAACAGTCCAACACAAGCTTGTCTAACCTTAGCAACCTAAAGCTCTGATACCACTTGATCTAAAAACGAGATTTGAGACAATTAATAAGGTATTAAAAACTTATGTGCATGGATTAGTCTATGTCATTGTATGCAATGGATCGATGAGATTGCGAAATGCACAGACAATGAAGCAGTAAAAAAAATTAATAGATAACATATGACACATCAAATTTAATAAGGAGTTCACCCAATATTCCTGGGCTACATCTCCTAGTCCAGCCTTTAGTGGTGGCCTCTCTATTATGTCTTCAAGCAGAGTTTTGTTTACAACAGTGATCTCAATTTGAGCCTCACACACAACATAATACAGCAATAAGAGTTTACTTGAACCTCTCAAGTTCTCTATGAGAACACAGACTCCCCTAATGCTCTATGTCCCAACTCTATCTCGGCATTTGCCTGAATACTGCTCTCCCCATTATGCTCTCTGTCTATGGCTTTATAGCCAAAAATGTGATGCCTGTTCATTTCATGGTCCTCTCGGTCTCCCTGACCTCTTGAATGCTTTGAATCCCTCTCTAGTGTTATACAATCATTGCTCAATGCATGGAGAGGAGGTGGCCACCCATTCCGCAGTGCTAGAGTGCTTCGGACCCCTAAAACGCTTGTAACGGCCGCGCCCTATTTTTACAGTGGAAACATAGTGTAACAGAGATAAACCACCCGAAACATGATATGTCGAACTTTAAATTCCTTTAAATATGCTTCAATCCCTATCGGATCTACCTATCGGTCGCCATCGCATCTCGGAAAGGCTCCGTCCCTTTGTGTTTTGGAAATACACAAAAAGCGCAAAAATACATTGAAATGGCCCTGTTACAGACTTGAAATTATATCAAATTTCCTTTAGAATGCTATCGGGTCCGACTGTCGCATGGTGTATTGATATCGACCCCTCTGCATAGTTCCGATGCAATGCAACGATGCGATATATCGCAATCGCTCATCGCAAGAACCCTTTGCCATTGTAAGCGCTTCTGCGATCCCCCGATAG
Source organism: Pinus tabuliformis (assembly GCA_031772625.1). NCBI lineage: Eukaryota > Viridiplantae > Streptophyta > Pinopsida > Pinales > Pinaceae > Pinus > Pinus tabuliformis. The sequence continues at coordinate 1,267,422,019 of CM062809.1, forward strand.
CGACCCGACGATGTAATATGGGTCATCAATCTGTGCGCTTGATCGACGGTCCACATTAACTCCGCCAATCACCGTCACCATATACATAGGTTAAGCGCCGATATCGATGTTCGCGATCGCAACTCCTGAGTATATCCTGCTGATCTCTACCAAAGGTTTCCACCGATTGCAATCACTGATCCGATCTAGACTGTTGATCGGCTAGATCAGACGTCTACTGTGCATCACTAGTTCCACCTCCAATTACTCTATTTTTTTCATTGACTTCATGGGTTTTGGGCTGCCCGATAGTGTTTCTGCTCTATTAAGGGTGTCCCTCCTTCAATGTTTTCGATCCTTTAAAGGATTTTTGGCTTTGGCATGATTTTTAATAGATTCATGAAGACCTAGAGGGCATTCTTGGATCCATTTGGATCACCATGTTTGCTCTGTGTTAGCTACTGGGATGGATCTTTAACTTGTATGAGCGCAGTTTCATTCGTGAGTGCATGTTGCACCCACTGCTGTTCATGTTCCTGCTGAAACTCATTCGTTTGTCTGTGCAACTTCATGTTCTCCCTTGAGTTGCTAATTTAGCACATGAAAATACTTCTTTACTCCATTCCATGTCTTTGTGCGATCTTCATGTCATGTCATCACCTCATAGCTTGAGTCTCCAAAGTTTCTTTCATCATTAGTGGATCTACTTGATCTTGCAACTTTGTTCCACCTCTGTGTTGTCAACAACCTTCGTCTTGCATTCATTTCATCAGCTGCATTTGTTGTGTTCACTACATTTGGTATGCTTCCTTCAGCTATTGTTCATGATGCTTCTTGCTGTGATGCTGCTACTATCATATCTTGATGTCATTGTCTACGAACAACTTGATATCTTCATGAGAAGGCAAGCTCATACACATTTGATCGATTGCATCTCTAGGTGTGCTTTGGACGGTGTCTTCGACTCCGCTCTCTTGGAAACGATTGTACCCGTACTACTGAGAGGCAGATGAACATCTAAAATACCTGGAGACATGGAAACACTCATGGCAAGCAATCTGTCAGTTGAAAACCAAAATGAACTTGAGAACTAACTTGCAACATACTTGTGTGACTGATTGTGAAGGTTGTGTAATTTTGGCTGGGAGGTCAGGAGACCAACTGCCAAGACTACACAAGGCAAAATCTAGGCTGTCGGGAGATTGAATGACTGTTGGAACTGCGCAATGCGCAGTCCAGTCTAACTATTGACTGTCAGGATTGCACAATGCATATTCTTAGCTGGCAATGGCTACAAGCTCAGTGATTGCATTGCGCAATTTTCTTGGCCAATAGTCACTGTCCCTCAGGATTGCGCAAAGCAGGCCTAGGGAACAACTGCTAGGAAGAAATAATCATTTCTATAGAGGAAGGTAGAGCCTTCCTTCTCAGGATTGGGAAATGCTATCATGGTGAGGCTCTTGGTGAGGCAGAGTCTGGGCTAAGGCTGCCCAGACTTGCCGACGAGAAACTAAAAGTGAATGTGAGTGTGAATGCATGCTGATACTAAGTGTACACATAAGTGAATGGTCATGCATGCAAACGAAGAATGACAGATTCAGAAAATGGAACAACATGCATGTGGGTGAGGCAAGTCGTCGAATCGACAATCATTTGTGAAAAACAGTTTTATGCATGCGACAATAGTGAGATAGTAATGAAAACTGAAATGGTGCTAGGAAAAGATAATACACATGTAAATGACATAAAGCACTCACTGAAATCAAGCAAACAATACTCACACAAGAGAAAACACAAAAAGCGACATAAATGCAACACAAGGCATGGGAAGCGAGCTTACCACAAAACAGCTGAGTTGAATGTGTCGACAACTCCTAGATGATGTGGGATGTCATAGCTACAAAGTTGATGTGAGGAATGAGCTCTGCAGCGTTTGGTTGATGAGTTTTGATAACATCGAGGTTGTGATGCGCATGCCACAAATCTAGGGAAAGCGACACTTGGTGGGAGGTTTCTGAAATGATCCTTGCATGTAACCTCCAATTGCTAGAAAAAGATCCCTGAAACAAGGGATGCCTTTGCATGCTACCTTGGGAGAAGTAGCCCATGCATGCAAGTTAGTTTTGCTCGGTCCCGGAGGGAACCGGTCAACTCAGCTGCACATGCAAGAGATTGCTCGACTGCTGGGAGAAAATGCGCATTTCTGGTCGGGTGCTGGGTTGGTTTCCTAGGAGATTTACGCAATTTCTGGGTAGATCAGCTAACTGCTACCCAGATTTGCACAAATTCTGGGCTGAGCAGCCCTGCTGGGGAAAATTGCGCAATTCTTGTTGGGAGTGTTGACTGGCAGAATTGCGCAATCTTGGAGCCCAGCAGGTTGCTAGACAGGATTGCGCAATTTCTGGAGGGAAGGCTGGTTTCCCTCTAGAAATGCACAATTTTCTTGGGGAAGCTGCTCAGCCTGCAGCTAGACCAAGTCCGGGTGAACAACCTGTGAGGGGAATGCATCAAGTTGTGATTAACAGGCTGCCTTTGTGCAAACAAAACACTGAAGCTTGTGAAATTGATGAAGCAAGACAAGCTACTGTAAAGGTTGGAAGGGAGGCTCCAAAACAAGGCTAAGGAAAATTTTTCAAGAGTGGTTGTAGCCACTACAATAGGTGTGCATACCTCCTTAAGTGCATGAGTTACACTTCTCTTGGAATGTGAGTTACTGCTCCTTTATGACATAAATTTTTTGTTCCTCCTATATATATGTGCCACATTCTTTCTCCCCTCACTACTAGTGCATTGTGAAAAAACAATTCGAACTTGAGAGTTGGAGAGAGTTGAAGAAGATTGTGAGATAGAGACCTAAATAGTAAGCAAAAAAATTGGTGATACAAGGTTGATTCACTGCTTCTGTGTTGATTAAGTTGAAGGGAAGTGTTGAGTCTTGAAAATGTCATTCATTTCCATTACACTTTCACTATTATGTCCATTATATCACCTCCATTTCACCTCCATTTCACTACTATGTCACCACATTCATCCCACTTTCATTATCATTGGGCCACATTTATGTTTTTCCAATCTTTATTAATTCTAAGCCTTTTAAGTGAATTTGTGGTTAAAAATTAGAAAATAATGTGCATATGCTTATACCTAACAAATGGGTTGAGATTGTTGACATGTGTAGGTTGAAAGGAGGCTTCTAGAAGACCCTTATGTGGCACTCTAAGGCCAAATTCGAATTTGAGTGGAAAGAATCATGGGATCATGAGGATATGTGTCACATCTCCTAATTGTATTGTAACTCTAAGAAGACATGTGTCTTATCAGTTCCTATTTTGATTAGGACTCTAGAGGTAGAGGGAGAGATTCATGGACTCTCATTAATGAGATGGCTTCTCATCTTTTTGTATAAATAGGAGATATCTCTCCTTCATTTGAGAGCTTAGAGTTTGGAGTTCTTAAGTCTTTTTAGCTTGTGAGTTTGTAGTTCTTCCTTGATGGCTTTTGAAAGCTTTGGAGAGCTTTGTTGTAATTTGTAATTTTGAAGAATTTGAATAAAGCTTTGATGTTATCAACATGGAAGGAGATGTGAAGTAGATGTCATGGAGCATATTAGAATGTAAGGTAGAGTAGATTTCATTTTGTAAATTTTGCTTTGATTTCATTATGTCATTTGATTGCTTTCAAGTTGGTAGATTAGATTTTTCATTCATGCAATTTTAATTCATGCAAGTGTGTTCAACCGGTTGATTGTAGGTTAGTAATGCACATAGCTTTTTAATGACTAATGACATGACGGAATCATCTTGTCCTTCTGCTGATTTATTTTTTTTGAGTTCTAATTCCAGCATTGTTATTTCTTTCAGTTTTGTTTTGCTCATTTACTTTCATGCAATTTAGATATCATATTACTCAGCTCGTTTATGATTACTTCCTATAGACAGATTGAGTTGAAAGGAGAAGGATCAGAACAGGGGTTGGAGTAGTGTGATTAGTTTCCTTTTATGCAATTTAATTTCCTACAATTTAGATATCTTATTACTCAGCTTGTTTATGATTACTCCCCATAGGCAGATTGAGTTGAAGGGTAAAGGATCAAAACAGGGGTTGAAGTAGTGTGATTTAGTTGCTTTGCTTTCAGTCTTTGAGTTGCTTTAAGTTCAGTTTTTACTTTCTTCAGTTTTCTTTTTATACAGCAGCAAGGATACTGGGTTTCATAGTCACTAGCTCATTGATTGGTTATTGCATTCTATTTTGATTGAAGTAGCTGCATATTTACACTTTTGTTTAAGTACTAATTCCATCAATAACATGTCTTAAGATCTTTTGAAGTGCTAAGTTTTGGAAGTTACCATTAGGGACATAGGCCTTGTCTTGAAATCTCTATCCATACTTGTCCTTTAAAAGTATTCTTAAGACCTTAGAATAGGATTTTCATTTGCATTAGACACTTTAGGAAACCAACAAGAACAAAACCCCCAAAACAACATAAACTATAAAACAACGAAGTAAGAAAAAGGTTAACTAAGCACATATGGTGCACCACACTTCATCAGTTTACGATACCCGGATTGATAATTTATGTAGAGCAGTTTAAGACATTAAATTGATTAGACAGGAAGGTTGATTCAGTGTGTGAATTTGTTGCTTCTACTAGTGATCATGCTACATCTTTTTCAGATTTGGGTGAACTTACTCTTTCTCTTGATCTCTCATTGTACTATGTATCGCTACTGAAAAATTTATTTCTAATAGAAGAGAGTCTAGTTGGGTTTTCCCCTTGTGGGCTTTCCCCTGTTCATTGGACTTCAATTATATATGTCTCATTGTATTCTTGGTTGTCTTCTATTTTTCATTTTATTTATGTTCTATCTACAATTTCTTATCTAATATTGCAACATAAAGAATTTTTGTAATAATTGATTGTTACAACATAGAACATCAAAATTTCAACAATTATTTTCTTATGCATAAGCTTCTTCTACTTTTCTTTGTTTCTTTTCATTTTCTTCCTTTATCTTTTTTTGAGTCCTTTCCCTTTTGTTTTTGATCTAATTTATCCTTAACTTTCCTTTTATTCTCAAACCCACTGCTATCTTCCCCTTTTTTATTGGCTTCAAAGTCTTATTTCTAAAGAGATGTCAACAAATGATCACATTTTTTTTATTGTTGCTGGAAACTATTTCCAATATCCAATCACCTTTTTGACTTCTTCCTCTAATGGTCATGAGTTTATAACCATAGCATATCTCCTTTTTCAACATGCATTGGTACTTGGATCATCAAATCATGGTGTTTGAATCTTCTATCATAAAACTTGTACTTTACAATAGCTATAAATTTTATTCTAGAATAAATAGAATTGTAGAGATCGTAAACAATTATGTCCCTATTTCCCACCAAAAGTGGGTACCCCTAGGAGAGATTTTCTCATATTCATCTTCTTACAGCCGACAACCATTAGCCTCTAACAACCACCTTTGTAGCCAATATGATGTGCCACTTTATCTTTGCTCCCTAGATCAATTGTATGTTTCCTCGCCCATCTATTGAGAGCGTATGTTAGAAGGTGGGAAATCTAACCCAAAAAATATGTTTTTCATTGTGCAATCAGGTGCTATGTTTGTTTTTCATGTGGGAATTTTGAGCATGGATTAGTGGGTGAATTGGAAGAAGGAAGAGCTTCGACTGTAGTTTTTTTCCCTCACCTTAAATGGGGGGGGTTAATTCTCAATCCTAGTCCTATGGGATCTCCCCTATTGGCCCGTGGCTTTAGGAAGGACACTACTTGGAAATCTCTGATTTTGGTAGCATGGTATCATTTTTCTGTTCCACATTTTTCACTCCCCTCTGCACATTACAAGCCCTATTTTTCCATTTTCCTTCTCTAGGGCCACATGACCACTGGGTCCACAAGGCTCTGGCACACCCCCTCCCCTTGTCGACATATCCAAGTCGGGCCTGGAAACATTGCCCAAAGGTTGATGCAGCTAAAAGAAAATTAAAAGCATATCATGGCCACAAGCAAGAAACAAAATAAAAGATCATAAAATGCAAAATATGGCCAGGACATTTAATATAGCATGTGGGAAAAATATAAACATGAGCCCTACCCCTTATCAATATGGCCATTGCCCTTGTTCATAGGTCCCATGAGTGCCCTTCACATTATTAAGGAATCCATGCACGTCCCAACCCCTTCTGGGCAATGAACTGCCCAACCTTAAGGGAGTAAAAACTTATTTACATCATTCATAGCATGCTCTCATTTCCTAGAATTTCGAGTAGTAATACAAAGAAAAATCAAGAAAAAGCAAAAGGAAAATAAAGAGGGGTGAAAAAAAAAAATGTTGCGGTAACTCATGTAACCATGATTACTCCCTCCTTACATCTGTATGCCCTATATGTGGAAATCCCTCATCATTTTTATCCTTGTACCTATGGAATTTGGCCTTGAGAACCTAATGTCCCCATCCATTTCATCTCATTCACATGCCACCTATTAATTGAAGGATATAACCGGGACATGTCTTTCCCCTTAGGGACTAAGAACCTAATAGGATAGGGAGGTAACACTACGTCGAGATCAAACCCCAAATTTGGAAGAGAAGACCCATATGAAGTCTCAATTTTCCCTTGACTAGCAGACTTGGTTCACTTAGATGCACTAATGAATTATTGTATCTGATGGTGAAGATGTAACACTAGACATTATGTGTGATTGGCAGGTGGTTTCATCATGTGTTGGGTAACTTAAATGGAGCTTAATTCCATTAGAGGAGCATGTGGAACCCTCCAAGTGAAGTGTTGAGAGCCATGGGACTCATGTTACTTGCAGAGTATCATCATTCCACTCAATGGGAACCTAGATCACCACAACATTCTAAGCTTTTCCCCACATTATTCATGAGACAATGCACTTGGTCTAGTGTGCCCCCAACTTAGTAGTGCACCTATGGTTTGGTAGTCGATCTAAGGACCAAATGAGGTTTTCCTCACCCTTTGAGACATGAGAGGTATATCACCATTATTTAAGCCCTCAATGATATAGAAGAATCAAGCTATTTGATCATCAGGACACCCATGAGACCCATTTTGTGCCCCAAACCCAAAAATGGGGTTCACATGATTATTTGCATGGATATATAGGGGCCAACTCGTAGAGGATGATTTATGGAGACCTCTTGACTCAGTTTGGCAGCAAGGCAACTCAAAGCATGCCTCCAAGGTGCCCACACAGTGATGACGTCAACATTTCAACCCTCTCATAGGTTAAATTTTATGATTTCACATTGGCTATGTGGTTGGATTGTAACCACAATTAGTTTTTTTCCCTCCATTTGACAACTAAGAGGGGATTTAGTCTAAAATAAGACTTGATTGGACATGTATAAATATGAGAGACCTCATTTAGTTTCTCATCATCATCTCTTGGATAATTTGACTTCTTGAAAGAAACTCACACTTGTTCCTTCTTGGCTATTAGAGATTTATTAGATGCATTTCGATGTTTGGAAGCTATTTTTTATTATCTTTGGAGCTACTTCTTTGGATAATGGATGGATATACTACATGTTGTCTTGTAAGTTCCTTTTGTTGATGAATCTTATCTTGAAAATTTCTAATGTATGGAATTGTTGCTTCTAGGTTATGCTAATTTGTGCCCTAATTGTTGAAAATTAATTTTGAAAGGATATCTAGTTGAGTATTGCATATATTATTCATTATACAACATGTAATGAATGTTCCTAGTGGAGGAAATCTTGAATCTCTCCATCAAACTCCATTGTCTTTTGAAGTGGGTAAATGCTAGAATTTGATACCTAGGGCATCAAATTTTAGCCTCCTTAGAAAGGATCTAGCTTATTTATCCCATACTTGACACCATATGCCTAAAGGACAATGCACTAGTCCAAATCAATGGTGATCAATCAAAAGTTTTCTCCATAATTTTCCCTCTTAAAATTGATCATTTTAAGGCTAGGGCGAAAATCTAGGGCTTGTAGAAAATTTTTAGGGAGGAAGCTTTTTGGTGATTTGAGAGCCTAAACATTAAGCTTATGGTCTAGGCTACCTAACCTCCAAGTTTGGTGGGCATCCACTTGATTTTCATCCATAAAATCTCTTTCCCTAGGTATTTCTTCAAAAAGGAAACCCTTGTTATTCCTCCTCAAATTTGGGACTTCTTTGAAGGTTTTATGAGCTTAGTACTTATTGAAATATTTCATAAGAATACTTTTCTCCTCATTTCCTTGATCTTGGGAGTACCTTTATCCACACAAATTCATGAAACCCTAGGTTTTGTGCAATATATTTCTAGGTCTCTCATGGGAAGCAAAGAGCCTTTTTGAAGTCTTACATCATACCTTTAAGCATTACTTGAGAGGTCTTAATCCCTCACCTTGCACCTTTAACCCTATAATACCTTACATAGGTGACCATAATCTTACCAAGACTCCTTGTTGAGAAATGTAACTAGTATCAGTCTTCATAGTTGTATTTCAGTCATCACGTAATGTAAAATTAAAATTATTTATTTATGTATTTTTATTTCTAGGCCAAGCCTCCATTGAAGGCTTCTAGGATTGAGTCATAAGTCATTGTCAATTTTTATGTATTAGACCCTTCTTAGGCTCTCAATGTCAAAGAAAGAAAAATATATTTGTATCAAAATGTATCTATGAAGCAACAAAACTTATAGCTTGTTGACTTTAAATGTAAAATACACAAAGGTATTTATAAAATAATATTTTATTAATATATATAAAATGTACTAGGATGATGAATGTTACAACAAGGCCCTGCTCATATGCCTAGGAAGGTGTCATTTCATGAATGGTCATGTCCATTAAGACATGCCTCTTCATTAACTGATCATTACTTGACTACAATTATGATTTATTATTCTTTTATCTATATTTATTTTATTTTATATAAATTATATTAGTAACATTGCCCCTTCCTTCAAAAGCTTTGTCCTCAAAGCTTTATCGTTGACAATTTTATTCACTTTAATCACAATTTTCTTAACTTAGCTCACGTCATTTTTGATAAGTGTAACTGGTCACTGGTACGTCAACATGTATAATTGCTGGTAATATTATTTTGGAACTAGGATTTTTTTTCCTTTTTTCATTATTATATATATATATATATATATATATATATATATATATGATTATTTAATTATATAATCAATTAATATTTTTAATTGACATAGTATAATTAAATTCCTTTTTGAAAACGTGAAATGTATAGTCGCGTCCCTTTGTCCTGCGCTTTCGTAATTTTCAGCACACGTCTGGTAGGAATCATACTGAATATTTTTCCCACTTTTCTTGTTATGCTCATGAACTGCATGCGATTCATTTTCTCTGTTTGTCCAACAAGAACGAAAGTCCTTTACAATAATCAGGATAATGACCATGAGACCTTTGAAGTATCTTCTTATAAGAGGAAGAGTACCCCAAGGGTAGCGACTCGCGTGGGCGTAGGTACTGTCAACTAACTGATTAGATGATCTTGACCTAAACTTATCCTCTTTATGGAGTCATGAGGTTGATATATTATTAGTTGATCTTCAGAGGCATGAGGTTTATTATATCTTGTAAGCTTGTCATAAATAGCAGAGAAATCTCTGGAACAAAACTCTGGCCTGTGTCTAAATTTGTTGTCTCGGGACACTAATGGAATCTCGTTATCAGAGTTAGAACTCGATTCATGGTCAAGATAGGCCTTGTATCTTCTCCCATACACCATTGTATACATGAAATAATGTCGAAAGTTAAATAGAAACACATCATGAACCATCCGGGGACCATCCCCAATGTACATATGAATGAATTCAGACCCCACGACACGGATGAATGCGACACTTGTGTGGTGGGTCACGACCAGTTTCTCGACATCCGAGAGAAAGGAGACCGTCGAGGAAGATTCCGACGAGAATACCTCAACCACAACTTTTGAATGGCAGTGCAAGGCTACAACAATAGAGGGCTTCAGGAGTTCCCTGTTGATTATGCTCAGAACTCTCATGTAGTAAGGGGAACCTGACGTGGTAACAATGATTGCGTTGTTGTCATCCACCATTTCCAAGAACTGCTTGATTGGCAACGACTAGATTTTCTTCACCTCCTCCTACGCCATGGCTAGTTCTTTTGTCAGATTTTTCTACTCCTCCTTCACGTACTCTTCTTGAATGTCGAGGAACTCCATCTCTGTCTACAAAATTTTCCACCTGGTGTACAGATATGTTTTGTCCTCGAACAAGTTTGACTAGGAATGGGTCTCATCATCAACAGGAGTCATGTCAGTGTCTCTAACCGAATTTGGATCTTCTGTCACCAAGCCGAGGAAACTATTTTTTTTCTTTGCTTTACTGTGCCACCAACCTAAAATTCCATCGTTATTGAACCTGCCGCAACTCCCTCTCAAACTCTATCCGTTGCTTCCATGATATTCTCTCTATTATCTAGTTGGTTCTTCTGGTGTTTGGCCTCTTTCTGAAGCCGAACCTTTTCTTTCTGATATATTTCCACAAATTCCCTTTCACGTTTTAAATCTTGATCAAACTTTTGAATGTCTACCTCTTCCATATCAACAATCAACTTCACATTGTGTTGCAGCTCTGGCATGGGTGTATCATCCTCTATGGCCTTCTGCTCTGCATTCAAGTTTTCTAGATTTGTTAGGACCCCTCATATCAAACACTTTATGCACTACCTCAACTTGGGACCTAGTGGTCTGTGCATAAAATCCATGAAATTGGACCTGCAATTGTTCATCGAAAAATGTCCCATTAAGCTCTTCTTCATCATTTACTAATGGGGACTTCCATAATGGACTTCCAACCTTGTCAAGGTTCATCTCATTCCTCCACTGAGCCAAGCACAGGTCTATGTCCATACTCTGCTCTCTAATAGCAGAAACTTCATCGAACTCTTCATGTACATGGGACTGGACCTTTGTTGGAAACACTGGGGGGGGGGGGGGGGGGGGGGTGAATCAGTGTTTATTTTCAATTGTTATTTTTACCAGTTAGATCACTTATAATTATAACATAAAATTAACAATAAGAATAAATATTTTTTTTAATCAGGAATAACGAGGACTTAAATCCTCTTCTTTATAATAAATCATGTACAATATAATTTAGGGATCCAACCCTAGATGAAGACACCAATCTCCAATCCCCTAGGCTCCAACCTTTATTTTTGCCAAGCACTGACTTGGACTTCCCAAGGTTCCAACCTTGTCACTTTGAGGCACCAACATCTAGGGATCCAACCCTATCTAGGGTACAGGATCCAACCTAGTCTTCTTGAGGACTCCTATCCTCTAGGGCTCCAACCCTATCCCTGAGGCACCAAACTTGTCTCTATGAGGCTCCAACATCTAGGGCTCTGTTGACGATGATGAACCCACCAACATTCAGGGGATCACCCCAGTATGAAGTCCCGACTAGACCTCACACAATTTGGTGTGGGAGTCCCATCTAGTCTGATGGCCTAGTTGCCATTATATTAAATATTTTCCTCAACTCTTTCTTGTCAGCACAAGAGAGTGGTTTGCTTTGTCTTTGAGAAGTGAGGTTTGTGTGCCTAGTGATTGCTAGTGTCACTTGTGTCAATGGTTATTTCACTATAGAGGGAGAGGGTGGGAGTGAGTCCCAAGTCAGTTGGGAGGAAGCCCCAACTCTGTTAAGAACACACAACACAACATGACATTCACAACTTCTGGAAGAAAAGTCCGCATGGATGCGGGAATCAAAACACACAAGGGAAGATAACATGTGCAACACTTAGTGGATGAGTTAGCACGAGTGCAATGGTTGTTATAGCAAGTTTTATGTGAAAGGTCTGTCTGATGTCCAAGGAGGTAACCAACACGGGCAAGACAACGTTAACAACATATACAACACATTTTCATTAATAGATATGTATTACAACAAGTGAATGAGTTCAAGTGTTAAACACAGGTTAAAGAAACATGCATTACAAGTGTTCAATATTAGTCTTAGAACAATTACAATACATGTGTGAAAATGTGATGGCCTATTAGCAAGCTTCTAAATTAAGCGAAATTTCCAAGACACATCATTACACCATACATCACTAACCCCGTGGGTGGGGCGTTGGAGCCACTACTTACTCCTCAAAGAAAATATTACAGACTCTCAAGGCTATGTGGGAGGAACTGAGGTGAAAAGTATTTTTCATGTACAAATGAGGGGGTATTTATAGCCAAGGGTGAACTTGACCCTTGTGTCTGTTTGACTACCCTCATGATTGTTTGACTTCCATGACTTTTCGAATTTACATGACTCTTCATACAACAAGTGGGTCTCTTGGACTTCCACGTTACATTACATTGATTGACAGTATGGCTCACAATAGAGATGTGAATGACATGACTCATCATGACAGCACCAGCACATTCGTGCTGCTATTAGTGTTCATGTCGAGCTATAGTGTTGTTGGGTGATGGATGTCCTCATGGTGTGTCACAGCTTCACCTCCGCATGGAAACATGCATAGAGTCTTCGATGGTCGTTGGGTTCGCTTGATGTTTCATTTGCACATTTCTCCTTGCTTGCATGTTGGTAATATTAACAGGTTTGTCCCTTCGCAAAAAGTGCATGTTTGTCTGTTCGTCCATTCGTGGGCACATCTTACATGTTTGCTTGTCCGTTTTTCCATGAACACATCTTTGCATGATCATCCATTCGTGATCACATCTCTTTGCATGCATCATTTATTCATCTATTGGTGACATGTGCTCCCTTTGTTCATCCCGTCCATCGTCGCGCCATGTTTATTTTTGTACCTGTATCTGTAGTCACTCATGACGGGATGACATAAAATCCATAAACCTCCTAGTCTACCATGATGCATGATCATTTCAGATGCAAGTGAATGAGAGAGGTGACAAAGTTGTGGGCTCGGATGGAGGCTTTGGGCACTGCTGGTGAAAATTGCGTAGCAGTCATTGGGTGATGGAGATGGGCAATTTGGATCGACATTGACTTCCTGTCAGGTCTGGCTCAGCTGGAGGACAAAATTGCACAGTTTTGGAGAGGAACAATCCGGGCTGTGGGAAGGCTGGGCAGGAAAAATCTGCGCAATTTCTAGAAGGAGCAGGTAACAGGAGCTTGGTATCCAAAACTGCATAATTCCTAGAGGGAACTGGCAGTTGGCTGCTAGGACACTGTAAACAAAAATTGTGCAATTCCTGAGGGGAACTGGTAGTCAGCTGCTAGGAGCTTGGTAGCAAAAACTACGCAATTTCTAGAGGGAACTGGCAGAGGGATTTCAGGCGTTGCTAGCGGGAAAAACTATGTTGATGCTGGGAGGTTTCCCTACTGATCACCTCTATGCAGTTTCTGAGCTGAGTGGACTGCTGGGAAGCAGAGGGCTTTCTCATGAAAACTGTGCAGTTTTCTGAGTGAGTAGACGGTTGAATGACTAGAGGGCTGACTGGAAAATCTACGCAATTTTCTGAGGGAGACAAGGATGGGCACTGGGTGTCTAACTGGCCTATCTGCACAATTTTCTCAGTCAGTGGAGTGGGCAAGGTTTGCAGCCTCTGTACAATTTTTGAGGGGAGTCAATCCCGGGGTGGCTGTTGGGTCAAAATCTCTGGTTGACCAACATGAAGGTTGATTGATCTACTTGTGGATAGCGCAGCTTGAAATGGCTTGCTTGGTGCTTATGCACTTTTCTGGGTGACATTCGATCGAGTCGATGGGGGGGTGATGGTCCAGTTGTCAGAGGGGAATCTGGTCGTCAAAACTTCATCAAAGTGACTAAGTTTGTGAACGAATGAAAGATGCATATGTGATCTTGCAAACACACACTTACATGACTAGATGACGAGATGACTCCAACCATCCAGACACACATGCTTAACATGACTAACCGATGGTGTGAGCGACAAGCGCGACACTTGTGATTGATTGTTGGTCGACCATGACGATGCTTATGCGACAGTGTATGTGACTCCGTGTGTGAGTGTGACAGATGATTACATAGCAAACACAACATGTACACACGAAGCGAAGACCTTGAGTATGACCAAAACATGGTCGCAAGAATGACAGTGACATCAACATGCAAAAGCTTGGGTGGAATGATCAAGCAAGGTGGGTGCGAGGACTCACACGAGCTCACGGAGTGAACCCGAGTGCGTGCAGTCATCAAGTAAAGCTCTCAAAGGAGGCTTCGAAATTGGATGCAGGCCAAAATTTTGGAGGGTGTTGTAGCCGCTACAACACTTGGCGACACACTGGTAGAACTCTAGCTTCTATGTTAAGGTCCATTGATAGCATAGGGCCTTGGTCTTTCGGGGAGTATTGAATCATTTTGTGGGTTACTTCGGCTTCCCCACTTACCCCATGGACATACATGGTTCACATTTTGCCAACTTAGTCAAACACAATAAAAAGTTCAGCTTGATCACAGTGTTTCGAATTCAGGAAGGGTAGTTTAGTTCACGAGTTGAAGATTTTTAGAGTATAAGTTTTCATCTCTGGTGTTTCTCCGCTGCCAACAGGCCTGGACAGTACCCTGATGGAGTCACGCAGGAACACACACATTTATCCACTACTAGCAAGCCTAGTCAGTACCCCGGTGGAGTCATGCTTCACCTCTCTACGTAGGAAGCCTTTCTCTTCTTTCACCTTTGTATTATTTCAAGAGGACTATGCATAGGCACTTATTTATTTTTGGGGCCGTAGAGGGATCCCAACCTATTGAGAGTAGAAGATGCTGTTCCCTAAGAGAAGCATGTAAGACCTCTGACATAGGTTTGCTCGTTTAGATTTTCCCCTTCTCCATTTCTACTAGTTGGATGAGCTTGAACACACAGAGCAAAAGGTTGAGTACAGGCATGGGGATTCCTAGTGTGGACACAGGTTCATGGTTCGACCAAAACTTCCCTTGTAGACGGCTCATATTTTCCGTCAAGACTTCATTGGCCGAAGGTTATAACCAAGCACAAAGAAGATGGACGCAAGACTGGGCAAGTGCTACAGAGTCACAAGTCTCTTCAAATCTCAGCCACATACTCATTCAAAAGCCAAAACGTAGTAGTTGGCAGTGCTTATTTCCGAAAACAAAAATAGTAAGGTATCAAGCAAACAAAAAAAACGTAAACAAAAATAGTAAGCCAAACAAACCAAATAAAAACAAAGATAGTAAGCAAAGGAAACAAAATGAAAACAACAAGCAGCAAGCAGACTATGTACATGGCATAGAGCACAGCCCACCTACTGGAAATAATGCTTGAGATCTTGGTCGTTGACAAGAAGGTTGTAAATCCTCCCATCAAATGATTGCAGACGGTATGTGTGTGGGCCAAGCTTCTCATGGACTATGTACAGACCAATCCACAGGGACTGGAACTTCGTATGTTTGCCTTTGTCTTCATGGGACTTATCCCATTTCAGAACCAAGTCACCAACACCGAATTTAGCTTTCCCTGCAAACTTCTTATCGAACCTGTTGTCCTTCGAGATAACCTAAGGTCAATTGTCTATGCCAAAGAATCTAAAATATTTTGTTTGATTTTAATGGTTGGATGACTAGTGAACTGCTTTTTAACAGGTGCCTTAAACTTAGAAAGATCTTTAATAAAACAAAAGGTTGTTCTTTAAATACATATGGTTATTTTGATTTTAAGTGTGATGGATAAGAAGAATATAGAGAAGTATAAATGATTTAATATTCAGATAGATTATTTCACCATTTATAAGAAGAAATTAAGAAAACTATGTTTTCTTAATTAACAAAATATAATCAAGTCATTTCAGAAATCTTGTGCAATTTAAATTTAAAGAGGAATTTACAAGAACAGACAGTCCTGTAAATTAATCTCTTAATTAAACTACAACTTCACAGCAGATTCAAAATGAAACTAAAATTCAATTAAATTTTCAATCGGATGACTGTAAATGAAATAAATTATATGAAGAATACATAATTAAAAACATAAGAAAATAACTCACAGAGAGACAAGCCATATGAAGTAAATCTAGAATCTTTTATTCAATCAAAAATTCTCCAACTTAGTACAAATATGTTTGGTAACTAGCTCAAGGGTGCAACCCTGAATACTTCGATAGAATGAAGTATTTAAACAAAAATACAAAATATTACAATAAATGCCTGAGTGATAAGGCATTCTATTATTTCTTAAAACTAACTGAAAGGGAAGGAATTCGATAAAAAAGAATGAATCTAAACATCTGGCCCTCTTTTGATGGAAAACTGTTGCTGAGTGGCCACTATTCTAGTGTTGTGCTGGCCAAGCTGATCTGTCCTCTAATCTTGGTATTCGCACAACTTTTCCCAATGTTATTCATTTGGAATTGATATTTTAGTTACTCTACGATAGATGTCATCTACCTTAGTATACTTGGCAAAAGTTGGTTTTACAATAAAAATATCTTATATCTCATTCTGAATAAAACATATGTTACTGATGGCCTCGTAGAATCCCCTGCCTGTCATGGAACCTTTGATGTTGGAGGATTTGGTTGTGTCCTTGGAAACGTCCTGTAGCTTCTTCAAGTAATCCCTCCTAGTCATTAGCTTATCATTGATGAAAAACAGTGAAGGAAGACCTTTCTTGTTTAATGCATCAATTCTTGTGAAAAATCTATTGACTGTAATTTCCAAAGTGTGACACTTCTCAATTAACTATATTACCAAGTTATTTTTAGTCAAAACTTTCTTTACCTCCAGAATGGTTTCAATCCTATCATCCACTCCTAGATCATCCAGTTCATACCTGTTCTTAGAATTGAGAAACCTTATTATGCCGTTGGTTGTAGAAGGAATCTCTCCCAGTTGAACATTTATATTGGCAATTGTCTGGTTTGCCTTTTCCATTAACTCCTTTTGCTAAAAAATGATATGGATACATGGCCAGATTTCATCAATCTCCTCTATGATGTTGTTCCAGATAATTTCTTTGACACTACCAAGAGTGTAGCCAATGGAAGACTCAGTGGCTGACTTCTTCCATGCCTCAACTTGATTCTGAGCTCTCTGAAGCTCTGCTGCATGAAAAATGTCACACTTATTTTGATGATCCTCTAGTAGTTTTACTTGATCTTGCAGTTTCTTAATCTCTTCAGTCTGCAAGGACATATTTTGAATTGCACTAGCCAACTGGTATGTAGCCTCTCCTATACTAGTGGTAGCTGATATGGCAATCAGAATGACTGTGATAGGAAGTGCTTCTAAAGGAGTAGTTTGTTTAGCAACCTTCTCCTTTTCCTTCATTAATTTCTCCATCTTTGTCTCCATCTGCTTAAGCTGAGAAGTCTGTTCCATGATGAGTTTCATCATGTTTGCCTTTTCAGTCTCTGTTTCTACAATATCCTTGGCTAGAGGATCTTCAGTAGCTAGGAGTTTCAACTATTTCCTTAGTGTTTCTATATCCAAATTCTTCTTTTTGATCAGCTCCTCTGCAACATTGATGTTTGCAGGATCATAACCAAGTTTAATTACCAAATATTCCAAGGTTTTAATCTTGGTATCTTTGGCAAGAGCTAAAACTTTCTCCATCTTTAGCTGTGACTGAACATTTGCTAGTGTGACCTGCAACTTGGACAAGGTCATAGTTGTGCTAGTTACAGTAGAGAAGATCATTTCTCCAGTCTGTTTATGCATCTCCATTTGGTCAATGGGATGTATGTCCTTGACATCAAACTCAAAAGATGTCTTCTTATAATCTGATGCTCCTTTGGGCTGAGGAACTTGTGCCTGAAGGAATGCCATCTGCATTTTCCCCTTCTCTGAGTCAAAAGCTGACAATAACCTACTTTGGGCACCAGAGGTTTGTTTCCAAAATTGGTTATATGTGTTTATCTTCAAGGCTTCATTTCTGACCTTTATTTCCTTGAATATATCCATGATGCTCTTCTCTGGATCGCTTGAAGTAGATTTTCCTGTGTGCATAATTTGCTTTTGCTCTTGTGAGGTTGTGGATGTGGTAGGAGACTATTTAGACTAATCACCCACTAATTAAGATACAAGAGGCTCATTAGTGGTGATGAGAGTTTGCTGCTCTGACTCTTTGTTAAGACTTAGTATGGAGCTAAGTGTATCTTCATTTTGTACATGATTTTAAATCCCTCACTAAAGATATCAGTCCCTAAAGGAGACTATTCCTCTCTACTCATCTTGGTTGTCTTTTCTTGCATTGTAGGAGTCTACACTATTAATGAGGAGACTTGTTGTTCTTCTACCTCCTGTAATGTGTTCTAACCCACTCTAGCTAATTCTTATATTTTTTTTTATCTCTATCCTATGTGTGTGAAAATAAGGAGTAGACTTGGTTTCTACCCTTAATCTAGAAATTATGCCTAATGGGTCATAGGACCAGGTAAAACTAAGATTAAACTGAATTTCCCTGAGCATTTTGTCAGCCTCTTGACCTGCTGCTTTGCTGTTGCAAATTAATGGGCCAACCTGTGTTTTTATCTTAAACTGAGAATTTTTCTTGGTAGCAACAAAATGGACTTCATCCATGTTGATCATCTGCTTGATTTATTCTAAGGCAAAATCCACATTGGGAGAAATTTTGGCAGCTTATATGGTGGCAGCTGACATCCAAAAATCCTTATCTTTGTGTAATTCTCATATAAGTACCAGTCTCTTGTTTGTACCTATTCTAATAGTTGCAAGACCTTTTTGATTTATTCACTAATCGTGGTTCAGTTTTGATGCTTAGGAGGCTTATGGCTGGATGGACAAACATCTCAGTAAACTGTTTGTAAGTATATTCTTTCTGCTCTTTCATAACTAGAGTGGTCCAGAAAATGACCGACTGTTGGTTTCCTTTCTCATCCAACTTTTGCAATGACAAGTTCATGTTGTCCCCCTGAAAATATAGGAACATGTAGATTAAGACAGAGGCATATTTAAATACCTCCTCTGTGGGAAACTTGACCAACTGCTGATGGATAGACTCTACAAGAAAATGGTTGAAATTGAACACAATTGAGGGCTTAGCATCATTAGAAAAGATGGATAAAAATCCTATAATGGCCTCATCTACCAATTGGTCAGAGTAGTAGCCAAGGAGGTAGGAAATGACAGTGATTATCTGCTTGGCTCTCTCGGGGAATATGGATGAGGGATAAGGATGATTTTTCTTTGGTATTGCAATATCTTGTGTTAAGAATAATTCAAGAGTTTGGGCTCTCTTAGCAAAGTCTAATTTCTGGTATATTTCAAACAGAGATTCATAAGAAAATGGGGTGATATTGTTGACTGTTGGGGCTTGCATCATTTGATCAATAATCTGAGGGGTTATGGTGAATAGAATTTGTCCACTGGGATTGACTATGGCCCTTTGACTTCACAGATATGAGGCATGGAATTTTCTAATGAAATCAGCAGTGTTGTGGGTACAAGGAAGGATGTAATGAGGTAGGTTTGACTCCGATAGCTAGATATCATCTGATTTATCAATGTATTTATCTTCGAGCCAGCAGTACATCTCGAAGAGGTCGAGCTCACAGAGTGTTTCGTGGATCTTGTAGTCTCTATCAACCATAGGGATATGATGAAGATCTACAGGAGGATAGATCAGAGGATTAACAATTTCCTCTGGTCCTTTGTCCTTGGGAGGCATGATGGCTAAGGCTGATAG
This sequence comes from Pinus tabuliformis, assembly GCA_031772625.1. Classification (NCBI taxonomy): domain Eukaryota; kingdom Viridiplantae; phylum Streptophyta; class Pinopsida; order Pinales; family Pinaceae; genus Pinus; species Pinus tabuliformis. Next base: position 1,267,441,657 of record CM062809.1, read on the forward strand.
TGAAAACTTGATTGGGAAAGGAGACAATTCACGGACAGACAGAAAGTTCTGGGGCTAGGAACAGAAGGAATAATTTGAAAATGATCAGACAGGTAGTGTCGCTGGCAGTTGACAATGTCGGGATCTGGCGAGAAACCTATAATCAAAGCAATGGCAGTGATAAAACAAGAATTTTGTAACCTGTAAACAGACAAGAAGAAGGTTTATATAGGAGTTCTGGTTTTTCGTTGGTGGTGCAGGTCCGTTGAGTTAATGACTAAGCAAATTAAATGCTTAATGGATTGATTATGGAGGGAATGAATATGATTTGATGGGGTTAACGGACAGATGAGGTGGCAGTAGAGGAATGGTGGATGCACAACAGTCAGGTAAGTGGTATCGAGAATAAGGAATTCAACTTTTCGAAGGGGGGTGAGCGGTTTGTGGTTTCTCTCATAGGGGTTCTAAAACACTATGGAGCTGCCAGGTAGGGGTGGGTGTGGTTTAGTATACCACCCATTTCAGACCCCCCCTCCTCGGCGGTAAAGCTCGGATGGCGAGGGGGGGCCGAAATTGCATGTGGGCCGTCGAATACAAGGAGATAGGCGAGGATGAAGAGTGATATGGTGGAGAGTTAATGTGATGTGATGGGATGGATTGGTGGGGTCAGGAATTGACATTTAATGTGATGTCGGGAAATATGAAATATAAGGGGGTATGAACTTAGGGAAATGATATGAAGGGAATGGATTGGCGGAGGGGAGATATGGGATTAATACTTAGGATATGGGGTTTTTAAAACTTAGGATAGTATTAATATCCAAAGTAAGCATGTAAACCTTAGAGTAACCTTCACTCTTCTTTTAATTTCCTCTGCACATCGAAACACAATGGATGTTTGATTATGGTGCATTTAGACTAGTAGCCTAGGCATTTTCAAAAACATAAAATGAAGCTTTCCTTTTCTTTTGCTTCCCTAACATTTTATTTTCCTTTGCCTTCTTTTTTTAGGGCAGATAACACCTAACATTTTATTGATGGATGCCTATAAAACATACAATTTTCCTAACATTTTAACTTTTCATTCTTTTGCATCCATATCCTATCTTAACATTTTCAAAATTATTTGACTAATATGCTAACTTATCAAAACTAGATAATGTTACAACATTAGCTCTAGCTGGGGACTGCTTCCCCCTGTGGGATGCAGAGAACAAGCAGATCCAAGTGCCTTCTCCTCGGGCTATGGAGTCTTTGCTGAAACATATACTCACTTGCAATTTTCAAAAATAAATAAACTCTCTGAATATTTACAGATGATGAATGAATGAAGAATCAATATTGAATGTAGTGTTTCAGGTATCTCCCATTGACTGGCAATGAGGAATACTCTCCTTCTAGATTCTATAGAATAAATGTATTGTTCCCTTTGACTTCTGCAATGCTGAATGGACCAAACCAGAGGTTGTCAAATTTTGCATGCTTGCCTTTGTCTTCTCTCCTTGTATCCCATCTGAGCACTAGGTCACCTTTCTTGAAATTTCTTTCTCTAGCCTTTCTGTCAAACAACTCTTTCATCTTGTTCTGGTATTTCCTTAGCTTGTACTGAATTTCATCCCTGTCTTCATTCAACTCAATTATTTGATTAATCCTTCTTGAGAAATCATCTTTTTCTTCATAAGATTCTTGGAGGAACCTCATAACAGGCAAAGCTAAATGAGTAGGAAAAATTGCTTCCTTTCCATAAACTAATTGGAAAGGAGACTTGCCTATTGATCTTTTAGGAGAAACTCTGTTTGCCCAAATGGCATGAATAAGATGGTTGTCCCAACTCTTTTTATGGTCTTCAAGAGTCTTCTTAATGACCTTAACTAAGCTCTTGTTGGAAGACTCTGCTAGCCCATTACCCTGTGGATAGTATGGTGTAGAATGATGTAAAAGGATTGAATACTTTTGACAGAATTCAATCATTTTAACACTGCTGAAAGCTGTTGCATTATCTGTAACAATCTATTGAGGACATCCAAATCTTGACAGGATGTTTTCTTCAAGAAATTTAATTACAACAGTATTAGTGGCATTCTTCACTAGTATGGCTTCTACCCACTTGGTAAAATAGTCTATGGCAATTAGAATCCATCTATGTTGATTGCTTGACTGTGGATGAATTTCCCCTATAAATTCTAATCCCCATGGAGAATCAACTGATACTAGAACCAAGGGAAGTGCTAACAGTTTCTATTTTCCTGCAAACAATTGGAATTCTTTGCAACTTCTTACTCTTGCCCCAACTTATTTGAAAAGTGTGGGCCAATAGAAACCTACTTTTAGAATTTTGTAGGTTGTTTCTCTCCAGGCATAGTGTCCACCACAAAACCCTGCATGGAACTAGTCTATAATACCTTTTGTTTCATTTTCAGTTAAGCACAGAAGAAGGATATTAAGAGGGTCTTTCTAGTACAAATTAGCATTAATAATGCAGTATTTCACTACTTTAAGCTTGAGGGATTTGCACTGTTTCAAATTTAGCTCAGCTGGACATTGAAAATTTCTAAGAAACTGCACAATATCAGAATACCAATCAGAAAGTAGATATTTGTGATCTATATGAACAAGAATGGCTTGATCTGAAGGAAGAGGTTCTTGTGGATTCTCCCCTTCTCTAAGAGGAGGAGGTTCTTGTGGATTCTCCTCTGTTGTTAAGGAAGGTTCTTATGGATTCTCCCCTGATGACATTAAGGAAGGTTCTTGTGGATTCTCCCCTGATGACATTTCAGAAACTAGATTTATCCCCAATACTTTGCAGTTGGATTCAACTAACAATTTGGCCAGGCCTTGGCCTTTTACTAGCTTTGTGGTTTTTATTTCAAGGTCAAATTCAAGGATTTTAGCAATCCATCTCCCTCTTCTCCCATCAGTATCAGGTTGAGTCAAGATAGTTTTAACAACATGATTAGGGACATAAGCTGTGATGTGTGAATGCAGGACATAGGTTCTAAAGGCTTTGAGGGCTTGAATTAAGGCATAAGCTTGTTTTTCAATAATATCATACCTGAGTTCAACATCTCTCATTACTTTTGAAAAGAAGGCTATGGGTTGGTCATCACCATTTGTATTCTTCTATAAAAGTACAACAACTAAGGTTGTTTCAGATGCAAAAGAAAATATGTTGAAGGGTGAATAATAGTGAGGGCTAACTAATTGTTAGAAAATTACAGCATAACATAAATAATTACTGAGAGGAATAAATATAAAAATAACCAGCAACAACCATAAACACATAAACACAAATGTTTGTCCGGGAAAACCCCAAATTTGGGGAAAAACCCAACCTAATAAGATCTTATTAGCATTGGCCAAAAGCTTGGCCAATTCGACCAAGTGAGCCTTCATCGCTCACCTCCAGGTCTCTTGCATTACAATGAAGTCCTTCCCGCCTTTTATAAGCTCCATTACATATAATACCACGGACAGAATACTATGGGTGCACAATACCATGTGCCCCAAAACCATCACTGTTTAACCTGGTCAACTTTGACTCTATCCCGAGTCAAGTTTACCTAACACTAATGTAGGGGCCTTAGATATAGCCTTTTTTATCTGGTCAAAAGCATACCTAGCAGGGACTGTCCATTTCACTTCGTTATTTTTCTTAAGCATATATGTTATATCTTTAACTATCTATTGATGCCTCTAAAATCATAGCACCAACATTGGGGGATAACCACCCGGTCCGGAACTTAGTGCAGCGCCTTCTCCATTTGGTATGGTGGCTCCGACTGGATATTATGGGACCAGTTGATCCAGGTGGATATTGGTGGCCACCTGCCAAGTCCACCTGGACCCCCACCATTGTCTTTCTCAGCATTTTCAGTTTCCTTAATTGTAGCACAACTTACTATTTTTAGCAGTTTTTCGGGTCCTGAACTTCCGGAGCCGTTTTGAGGCCCTAAACGACGTTTTTTGGGAAATCTGGGGGCAACATGGGTCCATGGACCGATGTTGCCCTTCCCAAAGTGGTAGTGCTCGGATAGATCTTTCTAACGAGCTATTGTACGCGTCAAACAGAGATCGTATGCCAAAGTTACGACCCCGGGAAGTTGATGTACCAATTTACCCAAACGGGGCCCACAGTTTGGCGTTTCATCTCCTAGGGTTAGGTTTTGGAATGTTAAGGGTTGTCCATTGTTTCTCAACAATAAATAGGCCTTCGAGCCTCATTGTAACACAGTTCAGAGGCATGTAGCCATCACATCTCTTCTCAGAGATAAGCTACCATCGCCCTAGCTAGTTTATTGCCATTTCTGTTTGTAAGCATATTTCAGTATTTTCCATTAATGAAATGAAGTATTATTTCCGCTGCATCTTTGTGTATATGGTTATCTCTGTAATTTGTTGCGTTCCTGTTTAAATCCGGATCAGTGGTATCAGAGCGGTCTGCTTTTTCTCTGTTTTTCTTTGCATGTCCCCAACAAGGTCGGGATATAAGGAGTTAGGGCTTGAACTGGTTGAACCTTTGCAAGACCAGCCTCGCAAATCCCGACGGCCTCCCATGGCGGACGAGAAGAAAGACGAGGGGGCAGGAGATCCCATCAAAATCTTGCTCGAAGAAGCGCTCGAGCGACAACGGAACGCGATGATGGACAGCTTTGCGCAGATCCTTCAGCGGCTACCCAGAAGCGGCGCATCGGCTTCCAGTAGCTCCTCTGGAAACACCACACCCTTTAAGGTACAAGTTAATTTTGAAATCCCCATATTCGAGGGTCAGATAGACGCCGATGCCGTAGATAAATGGTTAAATCTGCTAGAGGGTTATTTTTCTGTTCATGAATTTTCGAGTCGGGAAAAGATTGTTTTTGCTCTTCTCAAAGCAGCCCCCCACGTCAAGGACTGGTGGGAAACCTACTGCGAGCAGAAGGATGAAAGTACTGGCTCACTATTTTCAGCCGCACCCACCTGGGATTCGTTCCGGGATGCCATCAAGGAGCAGTACTACCCTGTCGGAAGCTATGAGGATGAATACATAAAGTGGACCACGCTGCGGCAGGGAAGGGACCAAGACGTGCCGGAGTTCACCAATCTTTTCCATACCCTTCGCACAAAGTTGGGTATCAAGGATTCGGAGCAACATTTGATACTCAAATACCGTGGCTGCCTGCACAAGTACATCCAGGAAGAAATACAGTTCTTAAACATCCCCTCGCTCGGCGCAGCATACCGGTATGCCGTCAAGGTCGAGCAGAAGTTTAAACAAAAGAAGCGAGACTTTGGATCTGCGAATCCAAAGCAGGGGAAAGGTGCCCCTAAACCACAGAACAAAGGACAAAGCCAAGGCGGGACAGCCCAAGACAACCAGCCGAAGCTGCAAGCAAAGAGCAACGCCGCGAAGCCGAGAAAGGACACTGGAAAATGGTGCGAGTTCCATAAGAGCTCCACTCACAACACAAGTGAGTGTCGGGCCAAGCAGTCACTGGTGGCTGAGCTAAAGGTTTCAGAATCAGATGCATGTTCCGACTCTGAGTCAGAACCCGATAAGGGGTATGAAAAAGGGAAGCATATCATTGATGCGGATCCCAGCGCCACTGTTGCTACCGCAAAGATCCAGAAAAATGAACCCGAAGATCCAGAGGAGGAGGAGCGTCTCTTCCACTCCCAGATGTGGGTAAAGGGCTCCCCGATACAGTTCATTGTTGATAGCGGGAGTCAAAAGAACCTCATTTCGGCAGAGGTCGTGAAGCGGTTGGGCTTACCGACCACAGCACATCCACAACCATACACCATTGGGTGGCTTCACCAAGGGCGAGATCTTCGCGTGAGCCAGCAGTGTCGCCTTCCATACAACATCAAGCCCTTCACGGATGAGGTATTGTGTGACATTGCTCCCCTTGAAGTTTGTGATGTATTACTAGGACAACCATACTTGTGGAAGCGACATGCTGTGTATGAATCAAGGCCCCGTGCTGTTATTATTACAGTGGGAAATAAGTTGTTCAGGATACCAGAGGTAGCACCACCTGCCGCCATCTCTTTGATTACTGCAAAACAATGCAGTAAGATCATTTCCAAAACCAGGAAATTTGTTTTCCTGATGATACGCCCTCAAGGGAAGAAGAAGACAGTGGCCACGGCCTCCAAACGGGGTTCCTCTGCACGGCAGCTACAGATGGACAAGATTGTGGAGGAGTACGAAGACATTTTCACCTCCCCGGCAGGGGTTCCTCTGCACTGTCAAGTCAAGCACTCCATCGATCTGACCCCAGGTGCGCCGCTACCCAATGGACCAATTTATCGGCGCTCCGTTCTGGAGAACAATGAAATCAAGAGACAGATTCAGGAGCTCCTGCAGAAAGGTCACATCCGTCCGAGTTCTTCGCCCTGTGGGAGCCCGATAGTGTTGGTACAGAAGAAGGATGGGACGTGGAGACTCTGTATTGACTATCGGGCGCTGAACAAGATCACTGTCCGTAATAGGTACCCGATCCCGCGGATTGATGACCTCCTAGACCAACTAAAGGGGGCGAAATATTTCAGCAAGATCGATCTGAAGTCAGGATATCACCAGGTACCAATTGAACCCTCAGATGTGTGGAAGACTGCCTTCAAATCCAAGGAGGGCCTCTTCGAATGGTTGGTCATGCCTTTCGGATTGACGAATGCTCCTGCAACCTTTATGAGGCTAATGGATGACATCTTGCGGCCATTCACCAACTCCTTTGTAGTAGTATACTTGGATGACATTCTGATCTTCAGCCAGAGTTGGGAAGAGCACCTCCACCACATCCGACAGGTTCTCCAAACACTGCGGCAACACAAGCTATGTGCCAATTTGGAGAAATGCACTTTTGGCATGACCGAGGTTCAGTATCTGGGATACATCATTGATGAACAGGGGGTGCATGTCGATCCAGCCAAGGTCCAAGTCATTCGGGATTGGCCCTCTCCAACCACTCTAACAGAGCTCCGCAGCTTTCTAGGTCTTGCCAACTTCTACCGCAGGTTTGTGTTGGGATTTTCTCATATTTCTTGGCCCTTGAGTCAAGTCACCAAGGGTGGGGCGAAAGCAAAATTCTTTTGGTCTGAATCTCAACAGAAGTCATTCAGGGAGTTGAAGGATCGCCTCTGCACGGCACCAGTGCTCGCGTTACCAGATTTACAACAACCATTTGAGGTCGAGACAGATGCCTCTGACTATGCTATTGGGGCAGTCCTTACTCAACATGGACATCCAGTGGCATATCACAGTGAAACACTTTCAGACACAGTCCGGAAGTACCCCACTTATGATAAAGAGATGTATTCCATTGTACAGGCCTGTCGACAATGGAAGCATTACATTTTGGGGAAGGAAACGGTCATCCACACAGACCACCGACCTCTGCAGTTCATACAGACCCAAGGGAAATTGCAGAATGATCGCCATCAGAAGTGGTCTACATACCTGCAACAGTTTCACTTGAATATCAAGTATAAAAAGGGCAGCACCAATAATGTTGCAGATTGCCTCAGTCGACCACCGATCATGGCGCTAACCACCGTGCTCAACTCTTGCGGGCACGAGACTTCTGATTGGCCACTTCTCTACAAAAGCGACCCAGAATTCGGCCACACATACCAGACACTCTTGGAGGGTCGGCAAGTTGCAGATTTTCACCTCCAGGATGCCCTATTATGCCACCTCGGTCACCTCTGTGTTCCTTCAAGCGAGCGTGCCAAGATGATTTGGGAAGCACACTACAGTCGGGCTGCTGGGCATTTCGGGGTCGAGAAAACAGTGGCAGTACTGCAAAACTATTTCTATTGGCCGAATCTTCGACAGGATGTTGGGAAGTACATCCGATCATGTACTGCCTGTGCCATTGCCAAACCGACCATTAAGAAGCAAGGCCTCTATACCCCGTTGCCTACCCCTAGTCGACCTTGGGAATCCATCTCCATGGATTACATGTCAGGCCTTCCTTCCACTAAGCATGGAAATGACTGTGTTTTTGTGGTCGTCGACAGGTTCTCAAAGATGGCCATTATGATGGCCTGCAAGAAGAATATCACAGCAGAAGCCACTGCTAAACTCTTCTTTGAACGAGTGTGGGTGCACTTTGGGATCCCACAGTCTATCATCTCAGATCGGGACAGTCGGTTCTCAGCACCTTTTGGTCCAGTCTCTGGTCAATGCTGGACACCAAACTCACGAAGTCCACAGCCTTCCATCCTCAAACTGATGGCCAGACGGAGGTTGTCAATAGGATGATTGTGCACATTCTGCGCATGTATAACTCAAAGCATCCACGCACATGGGACGAGAGCCTCCCCTACGTTCAGCACAGCTACAACCGAGCTCTTCACAGCTCCACTGGCCATAGCCCTTTTCAGGTGGGTTTGGGATTCCAGCCACTATGCCCCATTGATGTGGCCATGCCACTTGCAGCTACTCACATGAATTCAGCTCATGTCCAGTCCGAAACAGATAAGGCCACCAGCTTCATTGAGCGAATCCAACATATTCGCCAGCAGGTCCATGACATTCTTGAGAAATCAAATGCCAAGTACAAGCAGCGACATGATCAACATCGGGTGCCACACAAGTTTCAGGTGGGCGACAAAGTCTGGTTGCATTTGCAAAAGGAACGCCTTACTGGAGCCTATCGAAAATTGAGACCACTCCGATATGGTCCTTACACCATTACTAAGGCTATGGGAGACAATGCATTTGAGCTCAGCATTCCCCCATTCCTTGGCCTGCACCCAGTATTTAATGTGGACCGCCTTCGGCCATACTTTCCACCATTGTTAGACACATCCGACATTGCAGAACAGCTCAAACCCACAGAATTAAATCCAGATTGCATGGAACAAGCTGCAACTGATCGGATCATGGACACACAGATCAAGAACACTCGCCAACAGAATATCCAACTGTATCGAGTTGTCAAAGCGGGCCAACTCCTTCAGCAGGGCAAGTGGCTCACCAGGGAACAAGTTCAGCAGAAGTTTCCTCATCTCATGGAGGAGCTCAACGCAATGGGGACCATTGCTTCCTAAGGGGGGAGGAATGATCCAGGTGGATATTGGTGGCCACCTGCCAAGTCCACCTGGACCCCCACCATTGTCTTTCTCAGCATTTTCAGTTTCCTTAATTGTAGCACAACTTACTATTTTTAGCAGTTTTTCGGGTCCTGAACTTCCGGAGCCGTTTTGAGGCCCTAAACGACGTTTTTTGGGAAATCTGGGGGCAACATGGGTCCATGGACCAATGTTGCCCTTCCCAAAGTGGTAGTGCTCGGATAGATCTTTCTAACGAGCTATTGTACGCGTCAAACAGAGATCGTATGCCAAAGTTACGACCCCGGGAAGTTGATGTACCAATTTACCCAAACGGGGCCCACAGTTTGGCGTTTCATCTCCTAGGGTTAGGTTTTGGAATGTTAAGGGTTGTCCATTGTTTCTCAACAATAAATAGGCCTTCGAGCCTCATTGTAACACAGTTCAGAGGCATGTAGCCATCACATCTCTTCTCAGAGATAAGCTACCATCGCCCTAGCTAGTTTATTGCCATTTCTGTTTGTAAGCATATTTCAGTATTTTCCATTAATGAAATGAAGTATTATTTCCGCTGCATCTTTGTGTATATGGTTATCTCTGTAATTTGTTGCGTTCCTGTTTAAATCCGGATCACCAGTTTCACAATAAAGTATGATTTGATGAATGGGTGTTTTAAATGTATAAAAAGATAATAGGTGGTTTAATCTATAAGCTCTAAAATATACAGATATATCTATATAACCCGGGTGATCTCATAATAATGCGATTCTTGATGATTCCTAGCAGACAAATGATAATATAGATTATTCACTTATCTACAGAAAGATGCATTTAAATGATGATTACTTTGAATAAGAAATTAAACAAAGTAATGTGAAAACATATCGCATAACATACTAATATTTATCGTTGACATATGTATACAATATAACAATTCTAGATCATTCAAAAGTGAAATAATACAGAGTTGTTTGAAACATGAGAATATATCAACAATAATAAATCAATGGAATGCTAATTACATAAAACAAGACAAAAAGAACAATGATAGAAGTACCATATGCATTTGAGTCTCGTTATGCAAGTAACAATCTGGTTCAATCTTCTTATTCTAAAAACTCCAAGAAGATACAAAAATGCAAGTCTTTATGAAGCTCTTTCACAACAAGTCTGAACCTCGATCCATGACTCATAAAAAATAAATTAAGAAGTGCAGAAGTGCAAACTTCTCAAGTCTAGTTTTATACAAATTGAGGACCCTTTCTAAAATGACATGAAAGGGTCTTTATAGTAAAATTAAAAACAAACTATCCATAAAATTTTCTGAGAGTTGTTGGAACTGCCTTCATCAAAATATGGGATTTGAATTTCAAAAATAGAATCATGATAACCTTTGAAGAGATTCATTGCATCTATTTTTTCTCTTGTATCTTCAACCGACAAATCAAGAGCATGTTTTGGATTTCTGGAGGATGACTCATCCTGGAGTGTAACTGTCCTGTGTATGTGGCATCTGAGAGCTCGGGCATCATGTGATCAATGGCATCAACAAGGCACTTGATAATCATCTATTGGCTGTGTGGCTTGACCACAAAGGACCAATGTGCATCCTAGTTAAGATTTTGTACTCTGTTGAGTTGTTCCTCCTTGGTGTCCAAATCTTGCTTCCATTGCTTCTCTAAAACTTTCTCCTTTGGAAGATTTCCTAGGGAACAATCAGAAATTAAATTGGCACCATATAAGTTATCATTCACCAGCTCAATAACATTATTCATTATAGCCCTGGCCCTGGAGGTAGCTCTTTCTACTTTTATCAACTGTGTTTCCCATTCTGAAAAAAATATCTCTTTATGAGACTCTTCAATTTTAGGTAATTTAGCAGCTCTTCCATCTTCTATGCTTTGCCAGGAGAGATAATTTGTGACTTTATCATCCGCATCTTCAAATTCTAACCTGGTATTAAATTCTTGGTCAATAAGTGATGTCATTGTGATGCATAATGGATCAATAAGAGATATTTTCTGGTAGAGTAGATTCAGCTGTTGAGATAAAGCCTTATTTGCCTCTAAGGCTTCCTTCTTAAACTCTTCAACCTTGGGATAATCTTTGAATTGTTCTATAGAGAGTTGTAACTGTGTGATTTTCTCTTCTTTAGATTTAATCTCTTGCTGATGTGTCAATTTAAGCTGCTCAAGCTCTTGAGACAGTTGTTGTTGTCTTTGAATGGCTTGCTGGTCAATTTTCTGTTTTTCTAGGTTTAATTGTTCTTTAAGCTGCTCACTCTTCTGTTTCTCTATCGTTAACTGTTCCTCAAGCCGATTAATCTTTTGATGCTCTACTGCCGACTGTTCTTCAAGCTGATTAATATTTTGATCCTTTTCTTTGATCAATTGATTAACTTTAGTTGCTTTATCAATTGTAGCAGCTGTGTATGCCCCTGCAAATTGAGATAACTTAGTCAAATCCTCAGAAGGAAAGACCTCTGAATCTTTTCATATGACATTCATAAATTCAGATTGAGGAGATGTGGATGATGTTTGGTCTATTTTCCTCTTTTTCCTCTGCCTTTTGACTACAGCCCTGTGTTTTGGGCTGTAAAACACATCCAAGGGTGGAATTTCCTCAATGTTTAATGTAATCTCTCCTGAAGGATTTTCAAGGATTATTTCTATCTCTTTTTGAGTTGTGTCTTTGCTGGGTGTCTCTTCAATCACAATATCAGGAATAATGGGTCGTTGTGTTCTGGGAGGCACTTGTGTGATAATGTTTTGAGGATCATTATGACTTTTGATCTATTGATCAAATTGCTCCCATTCTTTAATCAATATGGGATCAATGTGAACATCAGTGTTTAGTTGTTCACTGGCCTTATCACTTGTTTCAACTTCTCCAAAAATCTTTTCTATAACCTGCTCTCCATTGTGCTTTTCTTGCTAAATGATTGTAGTATTTATTAAATCCAGAGGTACTGTCAATAACCTCTATGTCCTGTATTCAATGAATTTTTCCATTTTCTCAGCACCCAATTTGAATTTTTCCAGATGACTTACTGTTGAGAATAACTCTGCTAAAGAAAATAAGTCATCAAACTCATCTTTCTCATGCAAGAATTTATTAACTTTCATCTGAGTGGTGAAATTGAAAGCAACCTTATTTGGGTCATATTGTCTTTTAGGGATAATAGCTAGACTCAGATCCTTTGTCTTGTTTGCTTCTTTCTCGGCATGTTTAAAATCATGCAATGAGTAGGTGCCACAGCAAAGAGGAAAGGGAGGCCACAACTGTTTCTTGGAGTCTTTAAGATTTCTAGACATCCCTTTTTCCACTATTTGGTAGGATACTTCCTTGGCTAATAGCTTATCTGGAATGTAAAGCGGAGGGACATGAGGGTCTGTAATGTTGCCAAAAACCCTAACATAGGTGAACCTCTCTTCCTGAACCAACTGCCGATTGAGGTTAAATCAATGCTAGCCTCATCAGACAGCTGAGGAGCATGTTTATTAAATATAGCTTGATGGATGAGTAGAATGAAACCATGGCAAATCTAGTATAAATGATTCTTGTATTCAGACTTCCATAAGTATTTATGGTAAATATGAATGGGGGTTGGATCCTGAAGAATCCATTTCCAACCTAAGATGGGAAAGTCGGAATTAAAACAAATTGTGTCAACTATGTAAGCACTCATATAGAATGGGAGCACAACTCGAGTAGTGAAAAATCTGTTCTTTCTATAATCCGGTATTTGACTAGCCATTTTATTTGATAGGATAGTTACCCAATCCATCACAAAGGAGTTTCTCGCTGCTTCTATCAATGGAACCATTTCAATAGAAAATATAACAGAATCGGGGCTTCCAAAGAGTCTACACATCATATCAGCAGCATAACAATATGGAGACACTAAGGAGCCCACATAATACATACCTAATGATTCATGTTTGTGCTTGTTAGGAAATTGTCTCCATTGCTTGATAGGGTTTGATTCAATCTAATTCTCCTTGGCGAAAGCTTCCAGGAATGATTTGTTGTAGTGTTGTTGGGAATCCAGCAAGTGATACATTCTCTTGACGTCTTCAGGTTTGAAGGATCCAAACATCCTTCCATCAGCTATGAAGAAAGCTTTGTCTGTTATGTTAATGCTCTCGATTACCCATCTTACCATATCATTATATGGTAAAATCTTTGCACATGCCACTATTCGATGGAGGAAAGAGCTGGCCAAATCATTGAGCATGTTTTCTGATTCATCAGTTCCATCAACTGTTTCTTCTTCTTCTATCTCCTTCAGATTTTCATTTTCAAGCAAAGCATATATGCCTTCCCACGAGATCTTACCAAAGCCTTGACAGGTAGTATCTGAGATTAACACCAATTTTCCTTGTCCTTCTTCCACTGTAAGGGGAGCCTTTGTCTTTCGAGCTTTCTTAGACATCTTGACTGACTGCATGATTCTATATTTACACAAAAAAACAATGAGAAAGAGGAGCATGATAGGCGAAAAACTTTGAGAGCAGCCAATACAACTAATTACAGACTAAAATTAGTGTATGCGCATTAGATGCAAAAGATCTCATATTGTACATAGTCACAAAGGATGAAATCCTTAAAGGATTGTAACCATAACTGCCTCTTAATGCTTTACCGTATCCTCATGACGTGAAACTTTAATGCCGAATTAATATATATCGCATCGCAAGTTTTCCAATGGTCCTTTTAGAACAAGTGCCATAACTCTGCGATTTTGCGATTAGCGATTGTATTATTTTAATACTTGTAGAGCCATCGCATATCGCAAATCGGGAGTTACAAGCACTATGTTTGAAAGAATTCTTTGTATTGTTGCGATTGCGATGAGTGATGAGCTGGCACGTAGAGTTGGCGGGTTCCTTTTCAAACTTGGCAAATCATGTTTTCCTTAACACTATATTGCAAGTCTTCATAGTATATATTACTTGCTTCTATTGGGAGCATGATATGCAATATGCGATCGTGATAGTCATATCGCATCGCAAAGTTTCAACGGAGTGGTTTCAATGTTTTCCTATGGATCGGCGATATGCGATCGTGATAGCCTTATCGCATTGCAAGGTTTCAACGAAATGCCATAACTTATTCCTTTGGATTAACGATATGCGAAATGTGATAGTTATATCACATCGCATGTTTATAAATGGATCATTTCAATTTAAAACTTTGCGATGAGGAATTTGAGATGGCTTTGATTGCATTGCAATTTTTCAAATAGATGTCCATTGGTCTTAAGAAATTGTGATTTGTGATGATCAGTTCCAAACACTCATAAAGCAACTTTTATATGAAAAGTATGGAAAATCTATTTTTACTCAAAAGTTTTATTGAATTTTATATCCTAAAGGGGACCTATTTCTTATTTAGCATCTTTAGAATAAGATTAAAAATTTGAAATGGAGGGGTTGTTTTATAGCACAACACTATCTCAGCATAATTTGGGATAAACCTTCTAAGAAAATTGATCTTTCCAAGGAAGGTTTGAATCTCTTTCTTATTCCTTGGTAGAGATAGGGTCTGAATAGCTGAAACTCTCTTTGGGTCAATTATAACTCCCTCCTTGGAGATAATATGCCCTAGTAATTTCCCTTCCTTCACAACAAACAAAGATTTCTTCGGATTGATTGATATGCCAAATTTCCTGCACCTGTCAAAAACCTTTCTCAAGTGTTTTAAATGACTTTCATCAGAATCAGAGAAAACAATTAAATTGTCTAAATAAATGACAGTAAATTCAGATGTTTTACCTACAAATGCAAGGTCCATGGCTCTCTGGAAAGTGGCTCCAGCATTGGTTAACCCGAATGGCATTCTGGCATACATAAATGTACCCCATGGTGTGGTGAAAGCAGTTTTGTCTTGGTCAGCTTCACTTACCATGATCTGATTATAACCAGAAAATCCATCTAGCATAGAGATCCTATTGGCACCTAAAACTTTTTGAAGTAGATGGTCCATTTTAGGCAATGGATAGTTATCTTTTAAGGATGATTTGTTTAGGTTTCGGAAATCTACACATAGCCTAATCTCACCATTCTTCTTCCTAACAAGAACTAGGTTGGCTACCCAATTAGAATACCTTAAAGGCACTATGATATGAGCATCAAGTAGCTTTTTAAGTTCCTTTTCAATGGTTGGCAATAGTATGGGATTAATTCTTCTTAACTTTTGTTGAAAGGGTTTTGCTTCTGGTTTTAAAGGAATCTTATGCTCAATCAAAGATGTGTCATAAGTTTTCAATTCATTATAAGACCAGGCAAAAACATCTTTATAGTTCTTAAGAAGATTTAGGTATTTGAATTTAACATCTGAAGGTAAAGTTGAAGACAGTTTAACATTTCTCACATCATCCAAAGTCCCAATATTACATTCTTCGATTTCCTCTTCTGGTGAGTGAAACAAAGGATTTTTAGAAACATCATTATTATCAAATAGTTTTTCCAATGGGACTAATCCTTTAGGGATAAAATTATTAGATAACTATATGATATCATGATCAAGAATTTTAGGATTGAATGATGTTTCTGGACTCTGTTGATCTAATTCTTGGATAACTTGTTGATCTTCTTCAATTTGCATATTTGAAAATTCATCAATGACTTGAAGAAAAGATTTTAATTGTTCATCATCTTCAAAAATATGCCAATTTTTAAGGTTATCAGGAATTGATGGCTGATACTTAACTTGGATTTGGTATTCTAATGATACTGGCTCAGGGATTTTGAAGGAGCTTGCTGAGACAGCTAGTGAATCAACATGCATGTTTTCATCTCTGGGAATAGCAGTTATGTTAAAACCTTGGAAGAAATTCTCAATTGTGTCCCAAGCTTCATTTCTGTAGGATCTAAGCCTTGGGTGTTTAGTTTGACATAAATTTCTAACTTGGTTTACTATAAGCTCAGAGTCAGAAAAGACACTCAAGTTTTGGACCTTTAGACTCCTAGCTAACTCAAGACCAAGAAGAAAAGCCTCATACTCAACCACATTATTAGTGACTTCAAATTCAAGTTTACATGACTGAGTTATGTTTTCTTTATTTGGTGATATAAGAACAATTCCTGCTCCTGCTCCTTCCTTTGAGCAAGAGCCATCAAAATAAAGTTTCCAGATATCTGATTCTACAATTTTAGGCTGGGAAACAATATTTTCAATGGCAAGTTGAGTGTTTGATGCATTTTGTGAAGACAAGTGAAAACAACCAAAATCCTGATCTACTGCATAGATAGGGTGGTTCTTTGCTTGATCAGACCTACAAACAGTATGAAGGAAATGAACTTCCCTATATAACCTTAAGTGCTCACCTCCATAGACTGGGATAGTAGCAAAAGACATGTCCATCTGAAGTGACCCTCCAAGTTTAGCACAACATGATCTAGATAGAAGCATGCCAAACTTGGCAGGAATATCAGTGACAACTATGTCTAGAACTATACTTTTGACAGGTATTTGAGCTAAGGTCACAACTAGGTCTTTGATCAATCCTAGGCATGGTACTTTCTTTGAGTCAAAGGTGTAAAGGTCATGATAGTAACGGGTGACTTGTAACTGAAGCTGGTCCATTATTACCTTTGGCATAAGGTTATGAGAGGCTCCAAAATCTAGCATACAATTATACAAAAGAAAATCATGAGCTTTTAATGTTACATAAAATGGTGGAACAATTTCATCGATCATATCAGAACTAGGGCCAAATACAACCGAGGGTTTTTCATCATGTAGACTAATAACGTATCCCTCAACATATACACTAGAAGACTGTATCCATTTAGACACTTGATTTTTGTAACCAATATTTTTGGAAAGTTCAGCTAAAGGTATAGGAATCTTGACCCTTTCCAATTCCTTTTCAATATTAAAAGTAGTCAAAATAGTCTTATCAAATGGAAGGGTTTCAGTGGATGAATATGTAGTCTGAGGGGTTGAAGTTTGTGTTTGAATGGTTTTCACTGCAAGTTCGATTATGGTGGTGGATTTTGGAGGTCTACCAAGACTTGATCTAGGTCTTTGATCATACCTCTTATTCAATTTTGTAATTAAAAATTCAAAGAATTCTTGGTATCTAGAAATTTGAGTATCTCCTACTTCTAATTTGAAAGACTGAGATGAAGATGAAGGAACTATGGCCATTTGTATTGCTGAAGAATCAATATTATTGATATATTCAGTAATTAAAGGGCATGTATCTTGTGACTGTTGATCATCAATAAGCAAGGGTGGCTGAATGTTTTGGTCAGAACCTAGTCTCTAAAGAATTTTCATTTGAGGAGCTCTTCTGAATTGAGTTTGAGCTTGAGGTCTAACAATAGTTTGTTGAGGAGCTCTAGGTTGAGTTTCAATTTTTGAAATTCTGTTAGAAAGGTTCCTAAGCAAAGATGTAATTTCATCAATTTTTTGATCTTCTAGTTTAGATTTGGAAGAGAATGAATCATCTATCTTAGCTTTCAGTTTTCTTTCTTCTTCTTTTTCTTTAGCCTTAAGTTTACCAGACGCTGACCTATTGGCTTCTACCTCTATAGCATTTGTCTACATGTATTATAAGGTATTAGAAACTCTTTCTCTTAAGATGAATGCAAATTCATCATCAAATGCTTTAGAGAATCTGACCTTTGCAACTGCTACTGGTGGTTTACGATCATCAGGAATTTTATGATAGAGCTTGTTGAATCTTTTAATGAATTCAACAACTGGTTCTCTGGGTTTCTCTTTAATTCCTCAAACTCATTAAGGAAGTAAACAAGATCTTTCTTTACCCCCATTGATTTTTGAAGATGGTTATGATTTTATTGCAAGTTCTGATAGAGTCAACTTTGAATTTCGTAAACCAAATCCTAACATTTCCTTCTAGGGATTTTACAAATAATATCATATAAACATTTTCCTTTTCAATGTTCATATTGTCAGCAAAATCTAGGAAGGCTGACACATGATCTTCTGCTGAGGGTCATGTTTCTCCATTAAATCTGGGAAAATGCTTTAAGTATCCACCAGGAAAATTTCCCAAGTTTGCAGGGAGAACTAGGGCAGTATACCTAGCTTGAACAATGGGTCAAAAAGCCATGACAATAGGAGGAGAATGGGGTGTATGAGTGGATGTCAATGAGGAAGAGGAAGATGATGAAGATGAAGATGAGTCAGTAGGTGTATTAATGTGTGGAGGAGAGGGAGGAGACCTTTTTAAGTGTTTGAAAGGGGTTTTAATAACCAATTTCTAAACTCCTGGGGAGAATTCTTCCTTATTTTCAAATAAAGGATTCGAGTAGACAAAAAATGTCTCTTCAAAATTAGTTGAGGATGATGGAATAGAATAAGGACTTGGAGTAATGAAATCTTGAGGTTTGAATTCAGGTAAATGTAAACCCAATTCTTCCTCAAATGAATGTGATTTGATAGGAATGGATGGAACTTGATATGTTTCAAGTGACTATATTAAAAAGGCTGATGGAAGGTCTACTCCTATGGAAATAAGATCAGAAACCCTAGGAGGTAGTTCAGTCCAATCAGGGTGAGTTGGTATAAATGAGAATGGATCTATAGATGGAATGTCTTCAGGGTGTAAATCTTAAGAAGAAGAAGGTGTTCTATGTCTTCCCCTTGAAGAGGCTCCCCTAATGAGTCTTTTTGGGTCTAGTAGAGGGTTAACAATCTCAGAATTAGAACGTGATCTTGTATGCTTATAGGGAGCCAGCTTGGACTAGTGGAATCTCCAGGTGAAAGATTTTGACCTATGACCTTATCCTTAATTCACCTTAAAGGAAATGGAAATAGTTTCCCCAGGGAAAATTTAACTTTCAGTACATCGCTCCTCGGCAACGGCGCCAATCTGATGTTGTCCTTTGAGATAACCTAAGGTCAATTGGCTATGCCAAAACATCTAAAATATTTTGTTTGATTTTAATGGTTGGATGACCAGTGAACTGCTTTTTAACAGGTGCCTTAAACTTAGAAAGATCTTTAATAAAACAAAAGGTTGTTCTCGAAATACATATGTTTATTTTGATTTTAAGTGTGATGGATAAGAAGAATATAGAGAAGTATATAAGATTTAACATTCAGATAGAGCATTTTATCATTTATAAGCAGAAATTAAGAAAAAAAAAAATTCTTAATTAACAAAATAAAATCAAGTCATTTTAGAAATCTTGTGCAATTTAAATTTAAAGAGGAATTTACAAGAACAGACAATCCTGTAAATTAATCTCTTAATTAAACTACAACTTCACAGTGGATTCAAAATGAAATTGAACTTCAATTAAATTTTCAATCGGATGACTGTAATGAAATAAATTTTATGAGGAATACATAATGAAAAACATAAGAAAATAACTCACAAAGAGACAATCCATATGAAGTAAATCCAAAATATTTTATTCAATAAAAAATGCTCCAGCTTAGTACAAATCTGTCTGGTAACTAGCTCAAGGGTGCAACCCTGAATACTTCGACAGAATGAAGTATTTAAAAAAAATACAAAATATTACAATAAATGCCTGAGTGACAAGGCATGCTATTATTTCTTAAAACTAACTGAAAGGGAAGGAATTCAATAAAAAAGAATGAATCTGCACATCTGGCCCTATTTTGATGGAAAAATATTGTTGAGTGGCCACTATTATGGTGTTGTGCTAGCCAATCTGATCTATCCTCTAATCCTAATATTCGCACAGCTTTTCCCACCGTTCTTCATTTGGAATTGATATCTTAGTTACTCTATGGTAGATCTCATCTACCTCAGTATACTTGGCAAAAGTTGGTTTTACAGTGAAAACATGTTTTATCTCATTCTGAATAAAACATATGTTACTGATGGCCTTGTAGAATTCCCTACCTGTCATGGAACCTTTGATGTTGGAGGATTTGGCTATGTCCTATAGCTTCTTCAAGTAATCCTCCCTGGTCATTAGCTTATCATTGATGACAAACAATGAAGGAAGACCTTTCTTGTTTAATGCATCAATTCTTTTGAAAAAATTGTTGACTGCAATTTCCAGAGTGTGACACTTCTTAGTTAATTGTATTACCAAGTTCTTTTTAGTTAGGACTTTCTTTACCTCCAGAATGGTTTCAGTCCTGTCATCCACTCCTAGATCATCCAGTTCATACCTGTTCTTAGAATTGAGAAACCTTATTATGTTGTTGGTTGTAGAAGGCATCTCTCCCAATTGAGCATTTATATTGGCAATTGTCTAGTTTTCCTTTTCCATTAACTCCTTTTGCTAAAAAATGATCTAGATACATGGCTAGAGTTCATCAATCTCCTCTATGATGTTTCTCCAGATAATTTGTTTGAAAATACCAAGAGTGTAGCTAATGGAAGACTCAGTGGCTGACTTCTTTCATGCATCAAATTGATTCTGAGCTCTCTGAAGCTCTACTGCATGAAAAATGTCACACTTATTTTGATGATCCTCTAGTAGTTTTACTTGATCTTGCAGTTTCTTAATCTCTTTAGTCTGCAGGGACATATTTTGAACTGCACTGGCCAACTGGTCTGTAGCCTCTCCTATACTGGTGGTAGCTGATATGGCAGTTAGAATGATTGTGATAGGAAGTGCTTCTAAAGGAGCAGTTTGTTTAGCAACCTTCTCCTTTTCCTTGATTAGTTTCTCCATCTCTGTCTCCATCTGCTTAAGTTGAGTAGTCTGCTCCATGATGAGTTTCATCATGTCTACCTTTTCAGTCTCTGTTTCTACAATATCCTTGGCTAGAGGATCTTCAGTAGCTAGGAGTTTCAACTGTTTCCTTAGTGCTGCTATATCCAAATTCTTCTTTTTGATCAACTCCTCTGCAACATTGATGTTTTCAGGATCATAACCAAGTTTAATTACCAAATATTCCAAGGTTTTAATATTGGTATCTTTGGCAAGAGTTGAAACTTTCTCCATCTTTAGTTGTGACTGAACATTTTCTAGTGTGACCTACAGCTTGGACAAGGTCATAGTTGTGCTAGTTACAATAGAGAAAATCATTTCTCTAGTTTGTTTATGCATATCCATTTGGTCAATTGGATGTATGTCCTTGACATCAAACTCAAAAGATGTCTTCTTATAATCTGATTCTCCTTTGGGCTGAGGAACTTGTGCTTGAAGGAATGCCATCTATATTTTCCCCTTCTCTGAGTCAAAATCTGACAGTAGCCTCCTTTGGGCACCAGAGGTTTGTTTCCAAAATTGGTTGTATGTGTTTATCTTCAAGGCTTCATTTTTTACCTTTATTTCCTTGAAGATATCCATGATGCTCTTCTCTAGCTCGCTTGAAGTAGATGTACCTATGTGCATAATCTGTTGCTACTCTTGTGAGGTTGTGGAGGTGGTAGGAGACTGTGTAGACTGATCACCCACTAATGAAGATACAAGAGGCTCATTAGTGGTGATGAGAGTTTGTTGCTCTGACTCTTTGCTAAGACTTAGTCTGGAGCTAAGATTAGCCTTCTTTTTTTACATGATTTTAAATCCCTCACTAAATATATCAGTCCCTAAAGGAGACTATTCCTCTCTACTCCTCTTGGTTGTCTTTTCTTGCATTGTAGGAGTCTACACTATTGATGAGGAGACCTACTGTTCTTCTGCCTCCTGTAATGTGTTCTCAACCCACTCTGGCTGATTCTTATATTTTTCTATCTCTAGCCTAGGTGTGTGGAAATAAGGAGTAGACTTGGTTTCTACCCTTAATCTGGAAATTATCCCTAATGGATCATAGGACCAGGTAAAACTAAGATTAAACTGCATTTCCCTGAGGAGTTTGTCAGCCTCTTGACTTGCTGCTCTGCTGTTGCAAATGAATGGGCCAACCTGTGTTTTTATCTTAAACTGAGACTTTTTCTTGGCAACAAAAAAATGGACTTCATCCATGTTGATCATCTGCCTGATGTATTCTAAGGCAAAAATCCTCATTGGGAGGAATTTTGGCAGCTTATATGGTGGTAGCTCACATCCAAAAATCCTTATCTCTGTGTAATTCTCATATAAGTACCAGTCTCTTATTTGTACCTGTTCTGACAGCTGCAAGACCTTTTTGATTTCTTCACTAATCCTTGGTTCAGTTCTGCTGCTTAGGAGGCTTATGGCTGGATGGACAAACATCTTAGTAAATTGTTTGTAAGTATATTCTTTCTACTCTTTCATAACCAGAGTGGTCCAGAAAATGACCAACTGCTAGTTTCCTTTCTCATCTAGCTTTTGCAATGACAAGTTCATGTTGTCCCCTGAAAGTATAGGAACATGTAGATTAAGACAGAGGCATATTTAAATACCTCCTCTGTGGGAAACTTGACTAGCTATTGATGGATAGACTTTGCAATAAAATGGCTGAAATTGAACACAATTGAGGGCTTAGCATCATTAGAAAAGATGGATAAAAATCCTATAATGGCCTCATCTACCAATTGGTTAGAGTAGTAGCCAAGGAGGTAGGAAATGATAGTGATTATCTGCTTGGCTCTCTTAGGGAATATGGATGAGGGATAAGGAGGATTTTTCTTTGGTAATGCAACATCTTGTGTTAAGAATAATTCAAGAGTTTGGGCTCTCTTAGCAAAGTCTAATTTCTGGTATATTTCAACCAGAGCTTCATAAGAAAATGGGGTGCTATTGTTGACTGTGGGGGCTTGCATCATTTGATCAATAGCCTAAGGGGTTATGGTGAATAGAATTTGTCCATTGGGATTGACTATGGCCCTTTGGCTTGGCAGATATGAGGCATGGAATTTTCTAATGAAATCAGGAGTGTTGTGGGTACGAGGAAAGATGTAATGAGGTAGGTTTGACTCCCATAGTTGGATATCATCTAATTTATCAATGTATTTATCTTCGAGCCAATAGTACATCTCGAAGAGGTCGAGCTCACAGAGTGTTTCATGGATCTTGTAGTCTCTATCAGCCATAGGGATATGATGAAGATCTACAGGAGGATAGATCATAGGATTAACAATTTCCTCTGGTCCTTTGTCCTTAGGAGGCATGATGGCTAAGACTGATAGTGAAAACTTGATTGGGAAAGGAGACAATATACGACAGACAGAAAGTTTTGGGGCCGAGAACAGAAGGAATAATTTGAAAATGATTAGACGGGTAGTGTCGTTGGTAGTTGACAGTGTCGGGATCTAGCGAGAAACCTGTAATCAAAGGAATGGCAGTGATAAAACAAGATTTTTATAACCTGTAAACAAACATGAAGAAGGTTTATATGGGAGTTTTGGTTTTCTGTTGGTGGTGCAGGTCTGTTGAGTTAATGACTAAGAAAATTAAATTCTTAATGGATTGATTATGGAGGGAATGAATATGATTTTATGGGGTTAACGGATGGATGAGGTGGCAGTAAAGGAATGGCAGATGCACAATGGTCAGGTAAGTGGTATCGGGAATAAGGAATTCAACTTTTCGGGGGGGGTGAGCGGTTTGTGGTTTTGCTCATGGGGGGTTCGAAATGCTGTGGAGCTGCCACATAGGGGCAGGCACGGTTTAGTATACCGCCCATTTCAGATCCCCCCCGGCAGTAAAGCTCAGATGGCAAGTGGGGGCTGAAATTGCACGCGGGCCGTCAAATGCGAGGAGATAGGTGAGGATGAAGAGTGATATGGTGGAGAGTTAACGTGATGTGACAAGATGGATTGGTGGGGTCAAGAATCGACATTTAATGTGATGTCGAGAAATATGAAATATAAGGGGGTATGAACTTAGGGAAATGATATGAAGGGAATGATTGGCGGAGGGGCGATATGGGATTAATACTTAGGATATGGGGTTTTTAAAACTTAGGATAGTGTTAATATCCAAAGTAAGCATATAAACCTTAGAGTAACCTTCACTCTTCTTTCAATTTCTTCTGCACATGGAAACACAATGGATGTTTGATTATGGCGCATTTAGACTAGCAGCCTGTGCATTTTCAAAAACATAAAATGAAGCTTTCCTTTTCTTTTGCTTCCCTAACATTTTATTTTCCTTTGCCTTCTTTATTTAGGGAAGCTAACACCTAACATTTTATTGATATGGATGCCTATAAAACATCAAATTTTCCTAACATTTTAACTTTTCATTCTTTTGCATCCATATCCTATCTTAACATTTTCAAAATTATTTGACTAATATGCTAACTTATCAAAACTAGATAATGTTACAACAGAACCATCTCTTGATACGGTTCTAGTGGAGTGTGAATTTTTCTTTTGCTTTCATCCTTTCTTCCTGAAGCTTATGGAGAGCATCCATCCTACGTTGAACTAGATTGCAAGGCTTGCCTTGGGATTCTTGGGAAAGGTGAAGTGCAGGCAAGTAGATATTGGGTGGAAGGATGGCTTCTTTACCATAGACAAGGAAGTATGGTGAGGTATTCAGAGAGGGTTTGGGTGTTACATGGTCAACCCATAATGCATTCGTCAGGGTGGTATGCCAGTTGCACTTCTCAGAGAAAATAGTATTTTTGATTATGCGAATGAGATTTTTATTCGTGGATTCTACGAGACTTTTTCCTTTCGAGTAAAGATGAAAAGTACGTTACATTATCAGAAACAAGTGATAACGGAACGCTGAAGCATGAGATGATGTTCTGCTGGAGAAAGCTGATGACCTCCTGGTCGTTCACTTGTTTGAGAGGAATTATTTTTGTCCACCACGTGAAGTAATCAATTGTTATTAGAATGTAGGGGTGTTGCTTTGACGAATGTGGGAAGATTTCCCCGATGATATCCAGGCCCCACTGTTGGAATGGTTCGGTCATTACAAAAGGGTGTAGTGGGGCTGCTGACCTCATACTCTGTCGATGCATCGCTAACAGATCGGGCACTTACAAGAATAAGCATGCGCATCCTTGAATAATGTGGGCTAGTAAAAACCAGCTCGCATAACTTTGTGTGCAGAGGTGTTTCTTGCAAAATGACCCCCGGTGGGTCCATCATGTAGATCTTGTAATACCTTCTATGATTCATGTGCCTCCAGGAACTTGAGCAAAACTCCGTTGTTGTGCTTCCTGTAAATCACTTCATGCACTGACTGATATGCTAAATCTTTGAGGCACAATGCCCTCTTTTGTCTGATGGAAAAGTGAGAGGGTACGGTGTCGTGCTCAAGGTATTGGCGCACATCTATATACCAAGAGGTTCCGTCTTCAGTGGGTGTTGCTCACCTTATATCATACATCTCAATTTCCTGCTCCCAGTTGGCGAGCTCTTCTTCACTCTCTGGTGTGTGTACTGCTTCAGTTGTGAGTCTGCAGAGCCCATGTCCTTTGATCGTGTGAACTAGCTTGATTTCAAGATCATACTCTTGCAAGCCTGTCATCTAGTTTGCACGTTGTTCACCCAGTTCTTGTTGTCCAAGCAGTGTGTGGACTACTGGGTGAGGGACGTAGAATATGCAGTGGTTTTTCAACAAGTAGGGCCTAAAGTGTTTCACCACCTTGTAAACTGAATATGATTTCTTGTCAACGACGGGGTAGTTGAGTTTTGGTCCATGCATGCTTGCGCTTATGAAGGAGATGGGACGTTGATCATTCATCTCATCCTTCTGAGTGAGTACTGC
The DNA here is from genome assembly GCA_031772625.1 of Pinus tabuliformis. Taxonomy (NCBI): domain Eukaryota; kingdom Viridiplantae; phylum Streptophyta; class Pinopsida; order Pinales; family Pinaceae; genus Pinus; species Pinus tabuliformis. The sequence continues at coordinate 1,267,467,216 of CM062809.1, forward strand.
AGCGAGCGAATTATCAGAGGCGAAGGTGTATAGCATGAAATCTTTCTTGAAGTTTGGGTTATAGAGTGCAGGCACTTTGGCAATAGCCTGCTTGATCCGGGTGAATGAAAAATTTTCCCTCTTGCCCCAACTGTAGACTGCATCTTTCTTGATCATGTCGTGCATGGTCTTGACTATCTACGCATAATCCAACATGAAATTTCGGAGGAATTTTATCTTGCCCAAGAAGGACTGCATAGCTTTCTTGTTAGCTGGGTGAGGGATCTGTGTAATAGTCTAAACCCGTTCCAGATCCACCTTGATCCTGCTTTTGGCAACAATGTGTCCGAGAAGGTTCCCCTCAGACACCACGAATACGCTCTTTTTGGGATTCAAGGAAATCCCGTATCTTCGACACCACTCAAAATGTTTCTTCATATGTTCTGGAAAACATAGTGATGTCGTCGAGGTATACCACTACACTCTGTCCGATGAGTCAATGAAAAGAGATGTCCATGGCACGCTGAAAGGTTGTGCCTGCATTTACAAGCCCAAACAACATTCGTCTATAAGAAAACGTACCCCACTTGGTATGGAAGGTAATCTTAAGTCTATCAGGTTCTGATACCAAAACCTGATTGTATCCTGAAAAAACATCGAGAATGGAAAATATTTGTTCCCCATATATTGTTTGCATAATGTGGTCCATAAACGACACGGGGTAGTTGTCTTTGTCCAAGGTGCAGTTCACATTCTGGAAATCAACACACAGGTGGATTTCCCCGGACTTCTTACATATAGGAACAAGGTTTGAAATCCACGTGGAGTGATGAAATTTGTATATGATCCGTGCATCCAATAGCTTGGTAAGCTCTTTCTGTATGAGGGTTTCAAGTAACGGATGTACTTTTATCAGCTTCTGCTGATATGGATTGATCCCTTCTTTGATCAAAATGATGTGTTGGATAATCATGTGTCATAGGTTTTCAGATCATCATACGTCCACGGGAACATATATAGGTACTTTTTGAATAAGCGGACAAAGGCTTGCTGCTGTCATTGTGTGCAACATGTACCAATATTAACGAACTTCAGGTCTTGTTCTATTCCCAGGTTGATCAGTTTGTGCATCATGGTGGAACTACGGGTCTTGTTATTCCTTGGCCCCTGAAAAAATTCTTGCAAGTCATAAAGATATTCCAATGTTGCCACAACTTTTGCGATAAGGTGGCCTTTCCTATTACCAACTTCTGCTTGTAGAGAGCGCTCATGATCATCATCATCTATCACTGCATCTTTGAAGACGTCAGCATTGGCCATGAAATGCAGTATCTATTGACCATCGTTAAACACACGTAAATTAGTTATGTTATCCAGGATAAATGGTTTGTACAAATTTTCAATAGTAAATCTATCCCTAATCGGTGACATTTGTGAAGCTGCGTTTTCTAGGGCATTGGTAGTTTCATTATGCTTACATGGTACAACAATGATGTTAAATGCTTGGAAGTTTGGGATTAGTTTCCATATCTATTGCTGGTAACTTTTGAGATGCAGTGACAAACAATGAATGGTGTTACGTACTTGTTGTACCACTATCTCTAAATCACCTACCACTTTAAACGCGACCACGTTGAGGTTGATGGCATTCTGCAAGTGCAAAATGAGTGCTTCATACTCAACAACGTTGTTTGTGGACTCGAAATCCAAGCGACTTGAAACCAGATGCTTCATGTTGTATGGGTTGATCAAGACACACCCAACTCCTAAGCCATCCTCCATCTTTGATTCGTTAAAGTACATGGTCCACAACTTGTCTGTACGCGGACCGTTTTTCGTGCTAGTACCACTGCTACTACTGTTGATACTGCTACTGCTACTCCTACTATTGGTACGATGTATTATACATGTTTCATTACCATCAGTTGGGCAAGGAAGGAGTCCCAACTGCGTTTCTGGTGGGGTTGGAGCTAGCCGTGCAGGATAACACCCAAACATTGTTTCCAGGAGGCAGTTGCCAAATATGAGTTCTGCAAAGGCCAATGGTTCATTCTCATCATTAAGGGAGTGACATTGTGCTTCATATACCTCTCGGATAACACCCACATTTGGTTGCATTTTCACTTGTACGGAAGCCACATGTGCAACCAGTCTGTAGAAAAATATTTGTTCAGGTTACTGGACCACTCTCTACTGAGTAGTAGATCGTATGCTTCCGATATGTCCACAACGATAATGTTGATGCATTGGTGGACTCGATCATCATGAGATAGTCAGATGATCATGTCGCGTAGTTCACCAATGGTTGGTACCAATGTTCGATCAAGTTGGATGATTCACGTAGATGTCTCACTCCATTGTGAATTGATCTTTTTAGCAATTGAGAGTGGCATGACATTGGCTTCCGCACTAGAATCAACCAAGCAATTGTTAACATTGTAGTTAAAAATTCAAATTATAGCAGGAATGTAGGGCAACTTGAGTTTTCTTCTTCCATCCAGAGTGTGTTAAGCACAGTGGAAAGTGATCCAAGAGGTGTGCTTGCTCCCTTGCTAGTAGAGGTTGCGCTGTCCATTGTTGTCTATGCCAATGCATGCAACAGGATGTATCACCGACTCTAGATCTTAGCTAACTCAAAAAAACTAGTGTTCGCTCAAGTTTTCTTCATGTCATCTACAATGTTGTAGTCCAAAGGTGGTAGACTCACCGAGGTGTCCAGGGTAGAACTGATGTTCGTGTTGTCTGGCAGAGTGTTCTGTAGTTTGCTACTCATGGATGTACTCTTGTCTGCCACTGTCTTCCTAGACTTGTTTTGTGTTTTCTGCTTTGGGGTGGCCGGTGGATTAGCCTTCCTCAACAACAGTCTCATCTTCTCTTGTGCTTCCCCAAGTGTAAGGGGAGCCCCTTTACTCCTAAGATTGTAACAGTCATTTTTCTTTTGGGGCTGCTTCTCGGTGTTTGTCTTCGGCCTTGCTTGCGAGCATTGATACACATTCACCACATGCCCAGAACTTGATGCTTCATTAGGTGCAACACCTTCATCATTATAAGTGTCTTTTGGCTTCTCCTGCATACTCTTTTCTGCATCGAATGAATGACTACATACAGATCTTGCGACTTGTTTCTAGTCCAAACAAGAGTTCTCGAGCTGATGTTCTTTGTGGAATGAATAGAACTTGGGATCTGTGCACTATTGGATGTGGAACAGAGAGCTCTGCACAGTTTTTGGAGTGAGTCAATTGCTGCTTGATGAGCTGCTTCTGTGTCTCTATCTGGGCAGATGGTTGCTTGTAGATGGGAGTGTGAGTTACTGCCTTGACCAAATGGTTGATAAGTGAGTGTGAGGACATTCAACCATATACAACTGGCAGCCATCCTTCTAGCACCAGAAATGTTGACGGCGTTGGACCCACCAACATTCAGGGGATCACCCTAGTATGAAGTCCCAACTAGACCTCACACAGTTTGGTGTGGGAGTCCCATCCGGTATGATGGCCCAGTTTCCATTATATTAAATATTGCCTCAACTTTTGCTTGTTAGCATAGGAGAGTGGTATTCTTTGTCCTTGATAAGTAAGGTTTGCGTGCTTGGTGATTGCTAGTGTCACTTGTGTCAATGATTCTTTCACTATAGAGGGAGAGGGTGGGAGTGAGTCCCAATTTGGTTGGGAGGAAGCCCCAACTCTGTTAGGAACACACTACACAATAGGACGTGCACAAATTTCGAAAGAACAATCCACACAGATGTGAAAGTCACAACAGACAATGGAAGATAACACGTACAACACTCAACGGGTGAGTCCGCGCGAGTGCAACGGTTGTTATAGCAAATTTTATGTGAAAGGTTTGTCTGATGTCCGGGGAGGTAACCAACAAGGGTAGGACAACATTAACAACATATACAACACATTTTCATCAATAGATATGTATTACAACAAGTGAATGAGTTCAATTGTTAAACACAGGTTAAAGCAACATGCATTACAAGTGTTCAAGATTAGTCTTACAACAGTTACAATACATGTGTGAAAATGTTGTTATCGAGAAATCTAGTGTCTATGCAGAGCTGCTAGTCCCACTAAGGCTGGTAGCTACCTTAGAAACAAACAAACTAAAACCACTTTCGTTTTCCTTTATGAGAAGTAGACAAGAGGGGAAAGAAGGAGACCAACCTCTGTCTTGCGCTTGGTTCCTTGCTTGATTCCTCTCCCTTCTGATAGATCTTTGCCACTTGTTTCCTCGTTTACCCAGCTTCAAAGAACACCTGTAGAATCAAGGCAGCATAACACTATCCAAGAACATAGATCTACTATCATAAACAATATAGGACCAGATATATATTGACCACACAAATGCATATATCATCAAGCATACAAGAATATGGAGGAAAGCTTGAATAGCTTTATTAATAATCAAGAATAGCAAAGAGGATTACAACCAATTGTTTTGACCCAACATCATCCTCTCAGCAAGAAAGTCCTTCTTCACCTCATGAAAAGCTTAGATCACCCAACACTATGATGTTACACCAAGAAACCAGCAGCACTTCCTTACAAGATACAAAATTCCAGCCTCTAGATCTCTGGGATGAGGGATCCATATATAGATGTTTGCAAGGGGGGTGAGTCAGCTTTTGAGATTTGATTAGTGTCCTATCTTTGATAGTTCTTGATTCCACTTGGAGATTGTTGATCTCTTACTCATCCTTGGGCGAATGCAGAGATGCAAGTGTCATAGGAGAAGTTTCTGGAAGATTCCATGATCCTCCACCTTGTAGATTGACCCTGCCATTTGTCCACTCTCAGCCATCGCACCCCATAGAAGGGCTTTTCAGTATGCATCACACCTCCCATGTGTATTTAGGTGGGATGCAGTGCACTTTGACCATGGAGCAGGTGAGATGGTCCAGTTTTGACCAGTTCTGAGTAGTTTTTCATGGAGAACTTCTGGGAGAAGATGTAATCAGTTGACCTTGTTCTTTTATAGGTTGGAACAACACTTTTAGGGACTTAAGAGCCCTTGGTTTATGGACATTTATGATTGGGGTTGCAGTGCCCAAAAATGTCTATAACAGTTGCCCCCTAAAGCATGAGGTCGTTAATCTGTTGATGTCGGGTGAAATGCTTTATCATGAGGATCTGAAGTTCTTTCGAGTTGGAAGGCGAACTGTAATAAGATACAATACAATACATTATCTTCATAATATTTTCATGATCTAGTTGAGGCGGGCATTCCCATGCTCAGTTTTATAAATTCATTTTCATGTACATAAGACAGACAATTGTCTGAGTGCAGACTGATGATTCTGGTAGAGTCATCATCCTTTGGATTGGATGATTATCTATGCAGTAATGATGTACATTTGATGTCTTTATTTTCCTGAATATATATTGCAGCCCGGATGGATGAAACTAGATCCAGGGTCTTCAATATCATTCGATCTTCACTCAAAGTACAAGTCGATCCATGTGAGAGATGTTTTGGAGTCGAACATGGAAAGACACCGCCTGATTACCAGCCAATGATGTAAGTTGTTAACAGGCGCAAGAGGAATCACCGATAATGATGATGACCCTCAAGGTACTACAGTACAATTCACGTGGTGTGAATAAGGGACTTGTCATCGAACACCACGCAAAATCTTTCAGTCGAAGGCCATTGATGTAAACATGTCGCCGGAAGTGAGAAACTTGCCATTGAGGCATGCAAGCTTCAAAGTACTGAAAGGGTTGTTCCTAGATCAACTTCTTGGATAATGAGCTGATGTCGACAAGAAGTGATCCGTCATAGGAAGGCCTTAGTGAATCCCACATCAATGACACGGAACGGAGCAAATGATTTTAATGGAGGTGAAAACGATCTGATGATATAAGGTTTAGGGTGGCGGTCATGAAAGAATGGAGCGTAAATGCATTGCAGTGGATGAGACACAAGCGAATTCTCTGAGCGACTTCTCTTGAACATATCGGCGACACTGACATGATGGATTGGTAGCGTTAACCCCAAATATGGATGGTGTGATGGACCCATGGTGATATGACCAATGAACAGAACAACCCAACCCGATCGGATGCGGAGTGAAAGTGTCATGTTCAAGAGCGACTTGCTACCAATAAAGTTTCTTCAAGTTTTCTTCCCAATTTTTCCTCAGTCATTTCTGACTAGTACCTCTTTATTTTTGTCAAGCTTGAGGAGGATAACATATGCTTGTTCTATAATTTTCCCTTCGGGAAAACCCATCGCTATGTTTTAACGAGCCTAGCGATAGTGAAATTCGTTCTTGTCTGTATGGACAAGTTTGTCGCTATTCGGTTTTAACGAGTTTAACGACAAGGATAACTCGGTCCTTTTCAATTTTAGAGAGTCTGAAAAAGGGACGTAAAGAAAACTCCAATAATCCTTTTTCGTCATATAATCGCCTGAGTCCGAAAAAGTATAAAACAATACAAAAGGGATGAATTTTCGGTACTTTTAACGAGCCAAACAAAACAAGCGCTCGATCTTTTTGTGTAATAATCCCTCAAGTCCAAAAAGATTAAAATCTAAAGGAGGGATAGCACTTCCGGTCACTTTAACGAGCTGGAGAGGCCAATTTCTTGGCAATCTTTTCATATTTTACGAGTCAGTTGAAAAGAGCTTAAAGGAGACTCGTTTTTTGAGGAACGAGTGATAAATTCGGGTAGCAGCTAATTCCAGGTAAGGTTTGGAATTTTCCAATCACGGCAGTGTCACAAGGATGGCTAACAGGATCACTCTTCGCAGCTGTTCCTCAAAAGGGTAAACAATCAAATGGAGGTGAATGATCGGCCAATACAGAGTGGAGGTGATGATGAGAACATGACCAAGGCTTCAAAGGCTAATGATAATACATTCACGATGGTTATTTACCGGAAATGGGTTCATTTTTTAATGAGCTTAAACTCTGGGGGAACATTTTCTCATTGCTTATGTTTATTTTTTAACGAGCTTGAATTCCGTGTTAAAACTGCTCGATATAATGGTCATTGATTATCTTGATTTTACCATTGACAACTTTTGTTCCTTCAACGGTTGTACTACTTCTTCAATTGCTTCATCAAACTAGTTAGAAACGAACAATATATGTTTGAAAAATGAGTTAAAACACTAATATTTTACTTGAATTACATGAAAAGTAATTTAAAAGTGCTTTTTACCTCTCATTTTACCATTTCATTTGAACTTTGGTTTGTTGGAGCTTTGGAGGTGCTTTCCCCTTTGATTTTCACTAGCTGATTCCGAGAGATTCTGTGGACAATTCTTGGCGCCGTTTGGACCGGGTAGGAGCTAAACCTGAGCTCTTCAATTTCATCCTTTCCTTTTTGAATTCTGAGCATGTTTTCTGGTTTTTCTGAGCCTATGGGGTTTGAAAAACTTTCCCTGGCTCCATCGCACCTCTTCTATATCGAAAGGTGCGATGCATGCTGGCTTGGCCATTGGCCAGTCAGCATGCATCCCACCTAGAACACTGCTGGGGGTGCGATGGGCGCAAAGAGGGAAATTTATGCACAGTTTTTCATGGAAATTTTTTCCTGTTTTTCACCAAATCAGGATCTTGACTCTTCTCTTGTTTGTTTCAGAGATTCATTGGAGCAAAATTCCTGTTACATGGCGAGAACGTGAGCATGAAGAAGAGGACATGCTTGCTTTACATGATCTGGTTACGGTAAATGCACTGCGGAACTGTGGCCTGTTCAAGTTTTTCCGCATCTCTAGCATGAGGCAACAAATCAACTTGTTGCAATATTTTCTCGATGCATGGGATCCTACCACCCAGGTGTTCCAGATTAGGGGCAAGTCCATCCCCTTGACTGTTGTGGACATCTATTTTTTGACTAGCTTATCGAGGCGGGGTGCCCCTATCTCATTATCAGGTTCGGCCCGTGGGGGTGAATCTGTGAGAGATTACATTCGCAGGTATTGCAGAGAGGGATCTCAGCCGAGTAAGGACGGCAAGATCAATATCCGAGATGTCACTGACAGGTCCTTGAGGACCATTCTGTTCACTTTTGCTAGACTGGCTGGTAGTGCGGCACTTCACGTGGCCAACAGGTCTTATATGCAGTACGCCTTGGAATGCCTTGAACCAAAGGTGTTCAACTGGTGTGATGTAGTACTCTCTGTGATGAAAGAACAACTGACCAAGGTGAAAAACAGAAGATTGAAGAACTTTGGATATGGTTCTATTTTGACCGCTTTTGCCTTGGAAAAGATCCCGCTGATGCAGCCGCAGTATGTTTCACTTGGTTTACCTCCACCGACTGAGCCACAGATGCAGAGATGGGTCGACCTTATGGCCAAACATGCTGGTCAGTCCCAGGTTTCCTTTTCTGATACCTTTTTCGAGTGGTTCAACCGTCAGGAGATGGTTTTTTCCGAGTATCCATATGTTGGTATGGATTTCCGGGGCGATCCGGATTTGGTACTGCCGGCTGGTGAGCAGTGGGGTGTCATCGGTAAATTCTCTGACCATATCTCTGTTTATCACTTCTTTTATAATGTTCTTGTGCTTTCTTCTATCAGGACTAATCAAAACTCATGTGCTCATGCAGATGTTGGACCAGTTCGGCCAGTAGTACGCCTGAGAGTGCCAGATGCCGCTCCAGCAGGAGAGGGTGTGGGAAGGGCTATCCTTCGCGACCTTAATGTGGTTGAGACTCTTTCAGCATTGCAGAATCAGGTCGAAGGCCTCACTCTTGGTATTCCAGACATGAGGACTGATGAGCTGCCTCTGAGGTTGCAGTGACATATTACTGGCGTGCCGAGTCGATGGACTAGGCTTTTACGCATGATTGCACAGGCTGTGACTTGTTATCACCAGCATCATTAGACTAGGGTGACCCCTAGCGTTTTGAGTTTTGGGTCATCTGACCAATTTTGTCTTGGTTACAGAACATTATGTGTAAACCACAAACAGTTATATATATATTTTTTATTTTCGGAGTTTTATTTTGGTTAAGTTACATGATCCTGATGCAAATACTGATGAAATGCTTCTTTTTATAAATGTTGCAAATGTCTATCTAACACATAATTTGCCAATGAGTCTGTTAATGTGTTTAAGTTTCTGGGAATATGCTGATATTGAATAAAATCAAATTTCCTTTCCAAAATCTTGACCCTTAGGAACATGTGATAGATAGCCGGATTTCGGATGGAGTAGATACCAGTGAGTTGTAGGATGACGAGTTGTGAGTCTAGCCTGACGACAAGTCGGCTTATGCCATGTGTGATGGCATTAGAGAGAAGTTCTATCAACGCGCTATATTCAGCGATGTTATTCGTTGGCCGACCAATACATACCCTTCTGAAGCTTACTAACTTGCCGCTTGGATCAAAAATGGCCCAGGCCGCAGAAGATAGGTTCCGCGAATTACGACTCGCTCCATCGGCATATCCAACAAAAGATTCAAATAGGTTCGACATCTGTTACAAATGTAAAAAGTGGATTACTTGACCAAAACAATTACCCTTAGCGAAAACAAAAATGTAACAAAAGCATATGGGTTACCACACTGAATCACGCATAGTAACTCTTAAGGTACAACCCGTTACGGGGTTGCGCCAGTGGAATCCCGTCATAATCCATTAACTCGTAGGCTCCTTTTGCTAATACACGCTTAACAATATAGGGGCCCATCCATAAAGACTTGAACTTACTTGCTCCCAATTTATCGGATTCCTGGTCGTAAAGTAAGACCAAGTCACCTTCCGAGAAGACACGGGGTTTGACATTTTTGTCGAACTACGCCTTGACTCGTTTCTTATGGGATTCGTTAGCTAATGCGGCATCACAACGGGTTTCATCCAATTGGATTAGTTCCAAGAAACGGGCCTCCTCTTCTGAAGTTCCGGGGAGAAGGTCGACTGCGAGTTTGAGGGACGAGATTTCACACTGAACTGCTAGGATTGCTTCTAGGCCATACACCAGTTGAAAAGGTGTGAACCCGGTTGCATTCCTTACCGATGTTCAGTATGCCCACAAGGCTGAGTACAGGATTAGGTGTCAACTCCTTTTGTGGACTCCAATCATCCTTTGTAGCATCCGTTTCAAGACTTTGTTGATTGCTTCAACTTGTCCATTGGCCTGCGGGTAATATGGAGTAGAGATGTCGTGGGACAACCCAAATTTGGCAGCCAATTCGACCATCATGTGATTGCGAAAATGTGATCCATGATCTGTGACTATATCCTTTGGAACGCCAAATCTGGTAACTACATGATTGAAAAAGAAAAGGGCAGTTGTTTCACTGGTGTTATCTAATGTAGGCATCGCCTCGGCCCATTTGGTAAAATAGCCTACTGCGACTATGATATACCCATGCCCCCTAGTCGAGGTGGGGTTACATGTCATGAAATCAATGCCCCATCTGGCGAATGGCCCAACAGCAACTATCGGTTGCAGGGGTGCGAATGGTTTTCTGGTTTTGCTATCGAAAATTTGACATGCATAGCAACTTCTGACTGCGGTTATGCAATCTTTGAACATTGTTGGCCAGAAGTATCCTGCTCATAAAAATTTTTGCACCATAGCGTAACCAGATTGATGCCCCCCACATGCGCCTGAATGGCAATCATTCAGGACTTTTTCGGCCTCCTCATGGGTGAGGCACCTCCTCAGAACTGTATCGACACCACGATGGTAAAGTGTATCACCGACGATCATGTAGTCTTTTGATTGGTATCGAATACGTTTTTGTTCCGAGCGAGAGGTATTAGACCTATATTTTTGGGTTTGGAGATAGATGATTATATCTCCATACCACGGATTGCTTGAAGATATCATAAACAAAGATTCATCCACGATGGTTTCTTCGGATGTTTCATCGTTGGACGATGATGGGAGATCGCATAGTAATTCCACGAAAACTAGGGATTTCTTTGATTTGGATTTTACGAATTCCAGATCAAACTCTTGAAGAATTGCTATCCATTTTGAATATTTTCCCCCCAGCAACTGTCGTGACAATATATAAGTCATGGGGTTGCAATCTGACAAAATGGTAGTTTTTCGAAAGAGGACATAGTGTTGAAATCTCTGTATCGCTTGAACAGCTGCGAGAGCCAGCTTTTCAACATAGGAATACTTGCTTTCTGTATCATTTAAGTTTCTACTCAAATAATATATGGGATGTTCAATTCCATTTTCTTCTTGAACTAGAACCATGGCGATGGTTGTATCTGCTGCAGCCAGATACAGGTTAAAGTCTTTTTGATAATCAGGAGCGTACATTAATGATGCTTTCATTAGGGATTCTTTTAAAGCATCAAAGGAAGCTTGTGCGACCTGATCCCAGATGAAGGGTACTTCTTTTTTCAATAGATGTGTATAACCTTTAGCAAGTTCGGCGTAATTTGGAATGAACCTCCTCAGAAAGTTTGCTTTCCCTTGGAGTTTTTGAATCTGAAGCAAATTTGAAGGTGGAGGCAAATTTATGATTGCCTGAACCTTGCATGGGTCGAGATGAATCCCGTCCTTTGAGACTACAAAGCCAAGAAAATTACCATAACTAACACAGAACACACATTTGTGTGGATTGAGTCGTATCTTGTAGTGTCGGCAACGTAGAAATATCGCTTTCAAATGCTGCGGATGATCGGTCCGCTTTCGCGAATGAGCCGGAAGGTCGTCGAGATATGGTTGAACGATGTTTTTGATGTCATGGAAGGCATAATTCATTGCCCTCTGAAATGTTGCCCCTGCGTTCTTTAAACCAAAGGGTAAATTGCAATATGAAAATGTGCCCCACGGACAAATAAATGCAGTCTTTGACTGGTCCTGTGGGTGGATATTTATTTGATTATACCCGGAGAATCCATCCATAAATGAAAATATTTCACATCCGGTGCATTCATCAATTATTTGGTCAATAATTGGTGTAGGGTAGTTGTCTTTTGGACAAGCTTGATTTACATCCCTATAATCGACGCACACTCTAATCGTTCCTTGTTTTTTCATCAGAGGAACAATGTTTGATACCCAATCGGTTAGAGGAACCGGGTAAATAAAACCAGCATGGAGAATTTTCTCAACTTCTGCCTTGATGGCAACGACTTTCTTGGGGTGCACCTGCCGTAGCCGTTGTCATACTAGTTTGACATCTGGATACATCTTGATTTCGTGTTCAACGATATTCGAGTCAATGCCTGGCATTTCATCATATGACCAAGCAAAGACATCTCTGAATTCGCGAAAAAGAGCATTATATATTTCCAGTTTTGAAGGAGAACAACATTTTTCGACATAAATATTCTGTACAACATCTGTTTTAGTCGAGATATTTATGGCGATAGTCTCTTCAATATTGGACAAGTTTCGCTCGGAATCCACCGTGTTTACAGTATTTGATAGGAAATCAAAAACTGAAGGATGATGAAGGTCATCAGGAGTATCTTCTTGACAATCCGGAAGATGGGAACGATGGTGGTAATTTTCCCATGGCGCCCTGTCAATTATCATTGACTGAATAATTCCTTTGTCGGTGTAATGCACTTGCGACCAAGGATCTAAAGGGGTGTCATATTCCTTAGACCTATCTATCCAAACACTTGATGAGAGTTGATTCGGGTCTGCCTCCCATGCCAAAAACATTGATTGCTACAATATTTCTATTGGGCTTGGAGGAAATACCTGCAGATGATCCATGTTAATATCGTTTCCTGAGATCTTTTGAATGGAAGATATCATATTTCAGGTTCCTACCGTCGCCACTTCCGCCAAATTGATTGGAGGCGGGAGGGAAAAAGTCCCCATTAATATAGGGTCTTTTAGTAGACCTACTCCGATATTTTGAAGCGAATGGGGGCTTCCATGGATCATCGGAATGCTTCCTGTAAGTTGGGAACTATTGGCGAGAAATGTTTGTTGGTCGACGATTGTAATTCCTCCTTGGAAAGGAAATGCAATCTTCCTAAAGTAGGTCGACACAACCACAGCCATAGCATATATCCAGGGCCTTCCCAGTAGGATGTTGTAATCGAGGTTTCCGTCGATTACTTCAATGTCTATTTCTATTGTTTTTCCCCCCAGTTCAACTTGCAAGTTACTTAGAATCCCATATGGGGTATATGTTCGTCCATCAAATGCTTTTAATGTCATCGAATATCGCGACAAGGTTGGAGATCCTAAAGTTTTCCAGCAACTCATCGACATAATACATGTAGATGCCCCCTCATCAATAATTGTTCGATGAACAGTTTTGTTGAGGGCTTTCACTTGAATGAGGAAAGATAGTTGAGCTGGTAACTGAGGATCATATCCTTTGTGATTAAAGGACATAAGATTAGAATCCTTTGGGTCTATCCCACCTATTGCTGACAATAAAGCCTGCTTTTGGGAGGGGCAATTTTGTAGTACCTAAAGTGTCGACATAGCAGATGGCGATTGGGCCAGATCTTCCACTATATTATAATGTTGTGCTACTCTGGCACGAGGATTAAATGTCGACTTGTGTACTACTCCCTTTGGCAGTTTTATTGTTAGCTCTGGAATGATGGGCAGCGCAACTTCTGTCGAAGTCATTGTCGAACTACTAGGTTGATCTTTATCCTTGTTGTTCGGCAGTTGTGGATTCCCGTAATCTTTATTTCTTGTCGATATTAAAGCATCATTTTGATGTTTTGAAACCGACAACATCAACACTTGGGACGGGGAAGCATTGTCACTGGCAACCAGATTTGTTCCTGGATTTGGAAACGGATCAGTCAATACCGCCGAGGTTTTTGAATTCTTGAAGAATTTTCTAAGCTTGTCTTTATATGGACAATCTCTTGTCCAATTATCCTCATCACATATAAGACATGGACGATTTGGTTTCTTATCTCCAGGAGGGTTTGCAGAAGATTTTTCAGGTGATGATTCCTCCTGTTTCTTCTTCTTCCCTTTGTTTTTCTTCTTGCCTCCTGGTTGCTTGGTTTCTTTGCCTTTGTCAGTTGAGACGGCATTTACTTCCGAGGTGAGAAGTTCTTCTTTTTCATTTCATATCAATCACTTAGAGCATAAAACATCATCTAAGTAAGCATGCACACTAACTAAATTCACCACTCAGCTTTGTCAAACTCCACACAGCATACTCCGTATAACGCCCTTACAAATTACACTCTAGACACTTATCTTACCCCGTCCAACCACTATATCGATCACACACTGCAGGCGGACCCGACCACCTCAGGCTCGGATACTCCAACCCAGCAGGATTAGGCACTCTACGGTCAAGCTTCCTGTCATACTGCCCTGGCTCAGGCGACTCTGGTTCTGGTTATGGTTTTTTTGACTAGAAATATTACGGGCCTTTTTAGATGTAGCCTTTGTCGATTTCATGTCTGTCGTACCAATCACGCCATCACCGGCATGAGAGTCATTGTTTGATTTAGGAGGAGGAGCAATGGAAAATTCCGGTCTGGGAGCGTCAGGGATTTTATCGTAGAGCGTGCCAGACTAAGTATAAATCAAGTCTAAATATTGCGCACGAGCAATAACTTGCTCTTCAGTGACGACTCCTCCCTTTACCATATATTTTGTAATGGAAGGTAATAATGACTTAATAAACCATTCAGCTAAAAGTTGATCAGGAACATACATTTTTACCATTCTACGACGACATCGCCACTCATGAATATGATCGGATATGTGAGTGGCTATTGTTTGCTTGAAATTGGTAAGAAGTTTTGTTCCCATTTTGTACCTTATGGGTAACTGAAAATGGGTTAAAAAGGTTGTGGCTAGGGCACTGAAGTTGTCAAACGAAGCTTTAGGTAATTCGATATACCATTTTTCTTCCAGACCAGTTAATGTCCTCTGAAAAAGGCGAAGCCTAATTGAATCAATGTTTAGGGTGTTTGATGAACACCATAGTTGAAATGTCATCACATGATTTGACGGGTCTTCACCCGGATTCCCATTAAATTTAGGAATATCTGATGGAAGTTTATGCAGAATCGTTGGCCACCAAGGGGCGTAAGCAATTGGATCGTTCGTTAGCCGATTTAGATCCGGTAACTCTAAAGTCGCCACGAAGGGTAACTGTTGATTCAGGTTTGGCGAAGCATACCCAGGATACAATGGGATCGCCTGGGCAGTTGGCCTTTGCATACCAGCATAATGCATTTGATGCTGGTAACTCTGATAAGGTTGATGGGCATAACCACCGTAGAATGGTTGATTTTGACCGTTTTGAATATACGGCTGCCCGTTATTTGCAAAGATTTGTTACTCAGACCCTTGGTAAACTTGTTGGAATTGCGGTTTTTGATATTGCACCAGCCATGGTTGTGAAGCCATGTGCTGTTGTCCAATACTGGCTATTTGACCAAGATGAGGGATAATTGTACCCGTTTCGGCCTGTGTCATTCCACTAGTTGGCGATTGTGGTTGAGTCACAGGGACAAGAGGCTGTTGCATTACAACCTGAGAAACTTGAGGTTGGCATACAACAGGTAACACTTGTACTTATGACACCGTCACAATAGCCGGCGTAGTTGGTATATTTGACATCGGTAAACATTGTTGCATCGAATATACAACTCTTGGTTGTTGAGGCAGTATTGGCACCCAGCCATTAGATGTAATTCCAGCATAACCTGAATTTTGTTGTGAACTCTCGTATGGTTGTCCTCCTAGAGGAGACAATGAAAGGGTATATTGCCCCCCATACGGTGGTAATCTGGTACTCAAAGGAATTGTTTGTCCTTGGGGATCGGACTGCCCAAATTGACACCGTGAAGGATCAATTTGTTGAGACTCAACATAAGAGTTCCCGGATATTATTCCGGATGAACAAACAGGAATGGACCATACTGTCGAAATAGCCCCTGAGTGGACCCCTTCTAGTGATTGAGAGCTAGTTGGGACAGATGGTATGCTGGCGAACATTGTTGGATTGACAACAGGAAGTTTTGTCGTCGCTATGTCTGATGACACAGTCCTAGATGTCAACGGTTGTTCAAACATTTCTAGTCTATCCAAAAGATTTCCTAGCGATTCTACAGGAGCTTCCGATAACGGTAGAATAATTTCTGATGAAGAAGGATATAGGGTGATCCCAACTCCAAATTGCGATGGAGTATTAGATGGAGGATCCTCCACAATCTCTTCTATAGCAATCAGACCAGGTGGAAGAGGTAGACCGTCAGGTCCGTAAAATATTTCTGGTGCCAAAGAAGGTATAGAATCTGCAGCGACAGATGTTTGGGGAATAACACCTTCCGAATCAGCTGTAGATGGAGCTGGTTTAGTAATACAAGTGTTGACCTTCACACTAGGACCAGACCTGCTGTCCTTTGGTGGCTGGGAACTTCTTCTATAAAGGCAGGGATACCAGAAATGTTTGGAGTAACCAGAGTCTCCGATGGTGTTGGAACACTTGTTATAACTTTACCAGGGGATTTGGAACTGGTTAAACGAGTTCACTTTGTCCGTAACAGTTTTGACTCTGGAGACAAAGACGGTTGACTCGTAAGTCTCCGTGAACAACAGGGTTTTAATTGACTTTCTTCCACGATTGCGGATTACTTGATCAACTAAAAATAAAGGGGAGGTATGTTTCCGAATTAAATGATTTTTAGATGCTTTGACACAACTTGTTTTTTCAATTTTTAAGAGTCAAGAAAAAACAAAAGATGACTCTAGTCGCCTTTGATTTTTAATGATCCTAAAGTGACAAGTGCTCAGATGGACCTTTTCCTTTAAGGAGTCTGAAAAGGAACGAAAGAGACTGCTCTGGAAATCTAGACAGAGGGATTACCAAACCAATCGCAAAACTGCAGAATACTTTTTACAGTACGGCAGTCAATCTTCCCAAATGCTGTGTTCAGTGCATTGCGATCGATAGGGCTGCAGACACGGCTTCCTATGGATAAAGGATAAAGCCTATTGCGGTCTCCCAATATATACTCGACAGTACGTGGGAGCACAAGTCCATACTAGCACTTATCGTCTCAAAGTGGAGGAATCACCCAACCAGCAATGAAAACAATAGTTACCAGGCTTTATGACGCCGGAATATGTCTCTAGCCTAGACTTCTAAATGTTGTGCATTAGGTTCCAAAGCGTTTTTAGATTCATTAAATTTATTTTACAGTTGATCTTGCTTAAGAAATTTTCCTTTCAGGTTCACCGCGTGATGTAGATATACAATTCCTAAAATGCATTCTAAGATGATAAACAATCGTTTAATCTTCTTTTTACAATGAAAATCCTAGCTACTAAGGAAAGAGAGATGATATTCTTTCAACATAGGTAGAGAGCACACACTACATGCACTGTCCTAAATCAAACCAACAAATAGTCTAAATGCAAATACACATGCATGTATTTGTTTTCAACCTTCTTAATGTGTGAATGGTAAAAAGAAAGCTAAGCGCAACTCTGAATTATTTTTCAAAGCGACATTACTAACAAGTTTCTTTTCAAGACAAAATGAAGACAATGACGACACTTTGCGATTTGGAATTGAAAACTTGCTTTTGACACTTGAAAAACTACTAATTCAAATCAAATACAAGAGTAACAGTGTAATCGACTATCAAGAACAATCGGATTCTCTTCTATGACTGAAAACGACACTTGCGACACTTTCAAATCAAGAAACGACAGTTCAATTACGCTACTTCTTTGTAAAAGAGAACTGAAAATGGATCACAATACATAAAAACATTTACAGTTCTTTGCACAATGGAGGTGGAATAATGGTAAGGAAGGGGGTTTCAACAGAGGTATATTGACTACAGACAGCAAAACTCCTAAATAGAGCTGAAAAGAGTGAACACAGAAACCAAAATCTAAGAGAAGAAGAGGTCTTGTCTGATCAGTGCACCTGTAACACAGGGAAAGTGAGATGCAGCACACCTACTACACTCGGGAAGTGCGATGCATCTAGATTCCAAAGAAGAGACAGTGCGATGGTCCAGGGACGAGACTTCAACTGGGTTCCGGGTCACAGTTTGCAGCTCAGTTCAGGGATTTAGGCCGAGCAAGTGGTAATCAGTAAATAAATCACAGGGGTAGATCTAAGGAGGTTACTAGAGCCACCACAAGGGCAATTAGAGAGCTTGTAAATCGATTGTTCAATTCATAAACAAAACCCGGAGATAGACTAAAGCAGCATTGATCTACTTTGCACTTGCATAGCAAATGCAGTTCGAAGGCTAGCTGGCTTGACTTCAGGCTCCGTCTGTAAGTTTATAAAGCAAACAAATATAGACAAACAAAAAATCTATTCGCTCCCCAGTGGAGTCACCATTTTGTTATCAGGAAATCTAGTGTCTATGCAGAGCTGCTAGTCCCACTAAGGCTGGTAACTACCTTAGAAACAAACAAACTAAAACCACTTTCGTTTTCCTTTATGAGAAGTAGATAAGAGGGGAAAAAAGGAGACCAACCTCTGTCTTGTGCTTGGTTCCTTGCTTGATTCCTCTCCCTTCTGATAGATCTTTTCCACTTGCTTCCTCATTTACCCAACTTCAAAGAGCACCTGTAGAATCAAGGCAGCATAACACTATCCAAGAACATAGATCTACTATCATAAACAATATAGGACCAGATATATATTGGCCACACAAATGCATAGATCATCAATCATACAAGAATATGGAGGAAAGCTTGAATAGCTTTATTAATAATCAAGAATAGAAAAGAGGATTACAACCAATTGTTCTGACCCATCATCATCTTCTTAGCAAGAAAGCCCTTCTTCACCTCATGAAAAGCTTAGATCACCCAACACTGTGATGTTACACCAAGAAACCAGCAGCACTTCCTTACAAGATACAAAATTCCAACCTCTGGATCTCTGGGTTGAGGGATCCATATATAGATGCTTGCAAGGGGGGTGAGTCAGCTTTTGAGATTTGATTAGTGTCCTCTCGCTGATAGTTCTTGATTCCACTTAGAGATTGATGATCTCTTACTCATCCCTGGGTGAATGCAGAGAGGCAAGTGTCACAGGAGAAGTTTCTGGAAGATTCCATGATCCTCCACCTTGTAGATTGACCCTGCCATTTGTCCACTCTTGCCCATCGCACCCCATAGAAGGGCTTTTCAGTATGCATCGCACCTCCCGTGTGTATTTAGGTGGGATTCAGCGCACTTTGACCATGGAGAAGGTGAGATGGTCCAGTTTTGACCAGTTCTGAGTAGTTTTTCATGGAGAACTTCTGGGAGAAGATGTAATCAGTTGACCTTGTTCTTTTAGAGGTTGGAACAACACTTTTAGGGACTTAAGAGCCCTTGGTTTATGGAAATTTATGATTGGGGTTGCAGTGCCCAAAAATGTCTATAATAAATGTGTTGGCCTGTTAGCAAGCTTCTGAATTAAGAGAAAGTTCCAAGACACATCGTTACACCATACATCACTAACCTCGTGGGCGAGCCGTTGGAGCCACTACTTACTCCTCAAAGAAAATATTACAGACTCTCAAGGCTATGTGCGAGGAGCTGAGGTGAAAAGTACTTTGCATGTACAAATGAGGGGGTATTTATAGCCAAGGGTGAACTTGACCCTTGTTGTTGTCCGACTACCTTCATGACTATTTGAATTCCATGAATTTTAAATTTTACATGATTCTTCATACAACAAGTGGGTCTCTTGGACTTCCACGTTACATTACATTGATTAACAATATGGCCCATAGTAAAGATGTGGATGACATGACTCGACATGATAGTGTTGGTACATTCGTGTTTTTGCTGGTGTGCATGTCGAGTTGTAGTGTTGCTGGGTGATGGATGTCCTCATGGTGTGTCAAAGCTTCACCTCCGCATGGCAACATGCGCAGAGTCTTCAAATGGTCGTTGGGTTCGCTTGATGTTGCATTTGCATGTTTCTCCTTTCTTGCATGTTGGTAAGATTAACAGGTTCGTCCATTCGCGAAAAGTGCATGTCTATCCATCCAGCCGTGAGCATATCTTGCATGTTTTCTCGTCCGTCCATCCGTGAACACATCTTTGCATGATCATCCATTCACGATCACATCTCTTTGCATGCATCGTTTGTTTGTCTATTGGTAAACATGTCCTTCTGCATGTGCTCCCTTTTTTCATCCCATCAGTCATGCCATGTTTGTTTATGTACCTGTATCTGAAGTCACTCATGACGCAACGATATCAAATCCATAAAGCTCCTAGTCT
This sequence comes from Pinus tabuliformis, assembly GCA_031772625.1. Classification (NCBI taxonomy): domain Eukaryota; kingdom Viridiplantae; phylum Streptophyta; class Pinopsida; order Pinales; family Pinaceae; genus Pinus; species Pinus tabuliformis. Next base: position 1,267,487,338 of record CM062809.1, read on the forward strand.
ACCATGATGCATGATCATTTCGGATGCAGGTGACTGGGAGAGGAGACAAGGTTACAAGTTGGGATGGAGGCTCTGGGCACTGCTTGTGAAAACTGCGCAGCAGTCACTGGGTGATGGAGATGGGCAATACAAATCGACAGTGATTTTCCATGGGGTCTGGCTCAACTAGAGGACAAAATTGCGTAGTTTTTTAGAGGAATAGTCTAGGTTGCGAGAAGGCTGGGAGGGAAAAATTTGCGCAATTTCCAGAAGGAGTGGGCAGTGGGAGCTTGGCAGCCAAAACTGCGCAATTCCATGAGGGAACTTGCAGTTGGTTGTTGGGACATTGGCAGCAAAAACTATGAAATTCCTGAGGGGAACTGGCAGTTAGCTACCTGGAGCTTAGCAACAAAAACTGCACATTCCCTGGAGGGAACGGGCAGTGAGCTGCTGGAGCTTGGTAGCAAAAACTGTGCAATTCCTGGAAGGAACTAGTAGTCGGTTGCAGGGAGCTACTAGTGATAAAAACTACGCTGATACTGGGAGGTTTTCCTGCTAATCACCTCTACGCAGTTTCTGAGCTTAGCAGACTACTACACAGCAATGGGATTTCTCATGAAAACTGCACAATTTTCCGAGTAAGTAACCGGTTGACTGACTTTAGGGCTGACTAGAAAAACTACACAATTTTTTGAGGGAGACAGGGATGGGCACTAGGTGTATTTCTGACCTATTTGTGCAATTTTCTCATTCAGCTGAGCAGGCAAGGTTTGTTGCCACTGTGCAATTTTTGAGGGGAGTCAATCTCGGGGTGGTTGCCAGGTCAAACTCTCCAGTTGACCAACATGAAGGTTAATTGATCTACTTGCGGGCAGCGCAACTTGAAATGGCTTGCTTGGTGGTTCTGCGTTGTTCTGGGTGACAGTCGATCGAGTCGATGGGGGGGTGATGGTCCGACTGTTAGAGGGAAATCTGGTCGTCAGAACTTCAGCAAAGTGACTAAGTGTGTGAACGATTGAAATATGCATATGTGATCTTGCAAACACACACTTACATGACTAGACAACGAGACGACTCCAACCAACCAGACACACATGCTCAACATGACTAACCGATGGTCTAAGCAACAAAAGTGACACTTGTGATTGATCGTTGGTCGACCATGATGACGCTTGTGCGGCAGTGTATGTGACTCTGTGTGTGAGTGCGACATATGATTACATAGCGAACACAACATGTACACATGAAGCGAAGACCTTGAGTATGACCAGAACATGGTCGCAAGAATGATAATGACATCAACATGAAAAATCTTGGGTGGAATGATCAAGTAAGGTGGGTGCAAGGACTCACATGAGCTCACGGAGTGAACCCGAGTTCATGCAGTCATCAAGTAAAGCTCTCGAAGGAGGCTCCGAAATTGGATGTAGGCCAAAATTTTGGAGGGTGTTGTAGCCGCTACAATAGGCTCCAACCCTTAGCTTCAATTCATCAAGACAAGTTTGATGATTCTTCACGACTCCCAATATCTTCTGTAACGAGCCCTGACAATATCTTTGCCAACACTGCCTTCTCCAAATCGCTTCATCAATGACAACCTTGTATTCACATGAAGGTGTCTCCATAGCTCTTCGTGGTACCCAAACAAAATCTCCAAAGTCACCTCATGATGGCCTTCAACCATGCATCACAAGGTCAACAATTAACTCTAAGATATGCTACTACAAGGTCTCTTCAGTAGGTCATCAACAATGCTTCAAGATGTCTTCAATAAATATTTAAAAGTATTCTCCAATGGTTAAGTTGCTTCAACAAATCTCAAATTATGCTTCAAGGAGGTCTTCGCTAAACTGCCCCAAGAACTCTTCAAGATAACAAAGTCTTCTAGATGATCCTTCAAGATCAGCTAAAAACTTCTCAACAAGATGTCTGCATACAATGTCCTTCAAAGGTGTCTTCAATAATGTCTTGTCATCTGCTCAAGGGTCTTCTTCAAGGGCTTACTCAGTTACTCTTCAAGGTCAACAAGAAGTTTACAAGGGTCTGTCCAAAAACTACTCCAAGTCTTATGTTCTTCAAGTATTCCTTGCTATTATAATGTTTCTCAAGGCCAACAATGCTCCAATCAAACAACATATTTTATGTTGTATTTTCAAAGCTTGATATTTGTGCTAATGATGAAATTGATGCATCTGTTCTTCCTTTAATTTTGTGAATTGAATGTGTTCTTCCCTTGATGATGTGATTACACTATATGTGGTTGTGCTTTGGTCAAGACAGTCCTATAGGTACCGCTTTTACTTCTTGAAACTGTTGTAGGTCACCTTCTCTAACAGTGATGATGATGTCCTTACTAATTGATTCTTAAATGACCAAAAAATAATATCTTCAGTACTCCTTCTGCTTCACTGCTTTAGATAATGAACCTGTTGTAGCCAATAACTTAATATTGAGACAAGATAACTTATAGATCCGAGATAGTCCTAGACTGCAATCCAAAATAGTCTACAATCTTAGACAAACCTCTATAATGCTAGCTTTTCCATGAGGTAAGTCCGAGTTCTCCACACAGAAGCTGCCATTAGTAACTGAACTAATAGCACCCTGAAGTCTGAGCTAAGTAAAAACTTGTCCAAAAGACTGAGCTAAAAGCCTCAAATCACTGGTCTGAAGCTCTTCAATGGGGCTGCAATCTGTAAGAAGATTTGAGTTATGTCCTCCAACAAATGAGCACAATCCAACACTGCAAACACAGGTGTATACTTCAGGTTTCAAGATGACTGTCCTTTTCCAAGCTTTCCACTAGCCTGAGGTAACCCAATCACAAATATTTAGCCCAAAACATGATGCCAAAGTCCTTCTCGGCCTCCTTCTTAATTATGTGCTCAATCTCTGAATTTTTGTGATCCTCACCAAAATTTTTGATGGGCAGAATGAGGAGTACGAACCTATATTAATACTGGTTTTGACTCATAGTGAAAGGACATGTCTCTTGGAGGTAAGGCCGACTTGCATGAGTCGGCTCATGTCGGCTTGCATTAAAAAATATTATTTTTCAACTTAAAAATTCATTTTCTCTTCAATGGTAGGGAGTTTGGGGGCGTGTAATAGCTCGTTAGAAAGAGGAAAAAATCCTCTACACTCCTATGCCAATCCCATCCTTAAATAGGGTCATTTTACCACCAATAAAATTATTTTTGTGAGAATTTCATTATTATTTTATTTATGGCAGCCATTAGGATTTTAGTTTTAGGCATTCAATGTTTAGGGCTCCTTATTTATAGAATTAGGCCATCAAGCTGATTAGGATTAGGGCTTCTTTAAAGGTATCATGGGCATCAACAAGACTAGGGTTCATTTTCAATATGTCTTCATGGGCATCCTTATTTAAGGCTTCATCATCAATGATCTAAGGCTTTTCATGCACATTAGGGAAATGGATTATTCATTAGGATTAGGGCTTCATTCATGTATGTGAAGGTATTCTTCATAGGCTTAGGGTTCCATAAACATAGGCTTCCATTCATGTATCTTAATGGCATCATAAGTATTAGGATTTTCATCAATGTGTTAGGGTTAAGGCATCTTCTAGAGTATTATGTGCATTTAGATCATGCATCACCAATATAGGGCATAAATGTACTTAGGGTTTTGTCATGTAGTTAGGGAAAAAGCATGAAAGGGTTTAAGGCATGTATCACAAGAATATTTTCCATCTCCAACAATGCCATATTGACATCAATGACAACCTTGACCTTCAGGATGATGGAGCTTGTGCATGTTTCCTTATCAATGATGATCTGAGACACTTCATTGCCGGTAGAGATGAATGTTGAGGTTACATGTTCCCGGACTTCTGAGATACCCACATTGTTCTGTATATCTTTATTATTTTCTTCGACGCTTCCTTTGCTAGTGATCTCATCTTCAGTTTTCATATACCCACTTTGATTGTCATTCATGTCACCTTGAGAAGATTCCAATTCAACATGTTCAACATCATTTTGATCATAGTTTTCTTCCTCCTCTTTCCCATATTCCACTTTTTCTTTTTCAAATATGTCATCTTCATAATTATCTTCAAAAATATATTCTTCTTTTTCTTCTCATATTTTCCTCTTCATCATCATCAATTTCTTCTTTAGTGTCTTCCTCTGGATGATCTACATAATATTCATCGACATCATTTTCATATTCATATACATAATATTCTTCTCCTGCTTCACCTTGTTTCATTTCTTCACCATCACTATCATCTTCCTTATTATGGATTTCTGCATATCCTTCCTTTAGAAATGCTGTAATTTTTGCACATGATTTTTTTACTTACTGAAACACTTCTTGAGTTTCACTTAACTGCTCAATGAATTCAAGGCCAAAAATTAATGGCATATTATGCAGTGGATAATGTTGAAAGACTCACATGGCTTTGATACCACTGAAGAAACAAAACCTATAGCTTGTTGACTTTAAATGCAAAATACACAAAGGCATTTATAAAATAATATTTTATATATAAATATATATATATATATATATATATATATATATATATATAAGGATGATGAATGTTACAATGAGGCCCTTCTTATATACCTAGGCAGGTGCCCTTTCATGAATGGTCATGTCCATTAAGACATGCGTCTTCATTAACTAATCATTACTTAACTACAATTATGATATTTTATCTATATTTATTCTATTTTATATAAATTATATTGGTAACATTAAATGTAATGAACAAGGTTCGTTATAGTAGGTTAAACATCCCAGAAGACTTGGAATATTTATATCTCCGTTGAAGATATATATATATATATATATATATATATATATATATATATATATATATATATATATATTAAAAATCTATGAGTAATATTGATACAATTGACAATGAGGGTCCAGTATGTATAGCTAGGTAAGTACCCTTTTCACGAACAATCATGTCTATAGAGACATGCCTCTTTGTTTAACCAATTATTATTTTAATTACATATCATTGTGATTATTATTTATGACTTTTACATAATTATATTCATAACATTGAATTCCTCTTCAAAAAGATTTGTCCTCAAAGCTTTTTGATGAAAGGGCTTGATCTCTTTTTTTGCTACGAATGTCTTCTCGTCTCGGGACAGTCATCTTTGTCAATACAAGTTGATATGATCCTTGAAGTGATATATAAAATTCTCGCACAAAGGAAGGATCTAACCATCCTAAATTAATCTTTTGTGGAATATTTCGATTCCTAGAAACTTGTGATGAATTTTTATCACTAGACTGAGTTGTGTGCACTTCAGTATTTTTTGGAACATAAGTTTGTTGTTTCTATTCTATACGTAGCTTTATTGAGTTGTCTACTCTCGTGATTCAGATGTTGATAAGGAATTCTAGTGATTTGATTTTCCCTTATCTTGTTTGTGTCATTTTCTTGATTTATTTGAAGTATCTGATTTCCTTTAGTTATGGAACTTGAATGGTTAATTTATGGATCTTCACTTGAATCTTTTGTTGTTGGAACTACAACTTTTGAGTCCAAATTTACTTCAACTAGTTTTTTCTCTTCTTGAGTTGTGATATTGATTGGATTGATATTTGTTGTTTTTTCGTCAACTTGAATTTCTAGATTTGATGCTTCCTTCTCAATAAGTTGTTGTACTTTGTTTTCTAATAAATTCTTGTCCTTCTTATGCTTCTTAAGCTTTAATAATTTTTAACCATGGTATTTAAGTCGAGAAACTTCTTCATTTTTCGTCAATGGTGATCTTGTCAATTTCTCTTTGCATATTGTGTAGTACTTTTTTACCTTCTTGAAAAATTATTTTTGAAATATCTTGTATTTCTTCTGGTGTTATTGAATTTGGCTTCAGTGTAACATCCCAGAGTGTTATTTTCTTCTTCCTATAGGAAAAATGTTAAAAAAAAAAATTTCGTATTTAAGATGAAGGAACCTAGAGTTTCCATCCAGGGTGAACCCAAAATAAGGTCACCTTGATTGCTCCATAGGGTTTGAACTGAGAATTGTGATAAAAATTTATAATCTTCTAATCCAGGTGGATATTGGTGGCCACCCGCCTATTCCACCTATACCTCCAGTCGGTTTCATATGTTTCCTTGTTTATTTCAGCATTTTCTATTTTTAGCAGTTTTCGGGTCCTAAACTTCTGGAGCAATTTTGACGCCCTAAACGACATGTTTTGAGGTTCATTGTAGGCCCATAGCCATCGAAAAGTTCCTACTGCAAATCCTGTAGTAATTGACGAGACCTTTCCAACAAGGTATCCTACATGGAAAATGGAGATAATATGACCAAGTTACATCCTTGGGAAGTTGGCTACCCAACTAACCCCAACGGGGCCCACAAACTCTTGGCTTTACATCTCCTGGGGTTAGGGTTTTGGTTTTTTAGGGTTTTCTCTTATTTTTCATTAATAAATAGGCCCTTGAACCTCATTGTAACATAGTTTAGAAGCATGTCGCCGACACATCTCTTCTCAGAGATAAGCTACCATTGCTCAACCTAGTTTATTTTCATTCTATTTTTAAGCATATTCCAGTATTATGATATTAATGAAATGAAGTGTTATTTCTGTTGCATCTATGTATTTATGGTTATATATGTATTTTTTTGCATTCTTGTTTAAGTTTGGATCAGTGGTATCAGAGGAATCTCCTCTTTCTTTGTTTTTCTTTGTATCTCCCCAATGAGGTCAGGGTATAAGGAGTTAGGGCTTGATCTGGTTAAACCTTTGCAACAAAAACCTCACAAACCTCGAGGCCTCCTATGACCAAAGAAAATAAATACGAGGAGGAAGGAGATCCTATTAAAATATTGCTCATGGAAGCCCTCGAGCAACAGAGGAATGCGATTATGGATAACTTTGCCCAGATCCTTCGACGACTACCCAGTAGTGACACATCTTCATCCAGTAACCACTCTGGAGGCACCACTCCTTTTAAGGTACAAGTTAACTTTGAAATTCCCATATTTGAGGGCCAGATAGATGCAGATGTCATAGATAAATGGTTGAATATGTTGGAAGGATATTTTTTCTCATGACTTTTCCAATCGGGAAAATATTACTTTTTCATTTCTCAAATCGCTCCACAAGTTAAGGACTGGTGGGAAACATACTGTGAACAAAAGGATGAGAGGGAATCCTCATTGTTTTCAGCCGCATCCACTTGGGATTCTTTTCGAGATTCCATCAAGGAACAATATTACCTTGTCGGTAGCTATGAAGATAAATACATAAAGTGGACTATGCTACGACAGGGAAGGTAACAAGATGTGCCAGAGTTCACATATGTTTTCCATACTCTCTGCACAAAGTTGGGTATCAAATATTCTGAGTGGAATTTGGCACTCAAGTACTGCGGTTGTCTACACAAGTATATCCAAGATGAGATGGATTTCCTGGACATCTCCTCGCTCGGCACGGCATGCTGACACACTGTCAAGATTGAGAAAAATTTTAAATAGAAGAATCGAGACTTTGGATCCACGAATTTGAAGCAAGGGAAAGGCACCCCCAAACCACAGAGCAAAGGCCAAAGCCAAGGTGGGGCGACCCAGGACAACCTGTCGAAGCTGCAAGAAAAGAACAACACCATGAAGACAAAGAAGGACATGGGAAAATGGTGTGAGTTCCATAAGAGCTCCACTCACAACACAAGTGAGTGTCGGGCCAAGCAGTCACTGGTGGCCAAGTTGAAAGCTTCTAATTCACACACATGTTCTGACTCTGAGTCAGAACCCAACAAGGGGAATGACAAAGGGAATCATATCATTGACATGGAGCCCAGTGCCACCATGGCCACCACCAAGATCCAGAAGAATGATCCTGAAGATCCAGAGGAGGGGGAACACCTCTTCCACTCATAGATGTGGGTGAAGGGTTCTCCGTTGCATTTCATTGTCGACAACGGGAGCCAAAAGAACCTCATTTCAGTAGAAGTCGTGAAGCAGTTGGGCCTAGTGATGACAACACATCTGAAGCCATACATCATTGGGTGGCTTCACCAAGGACGATATCTTCACGTCAGCCAACAGTGCCACCTTCCCTACAGCATCAAGCCCTTCACAAATTAGGTATTTTGTGATGTTTCTCCTCTTGAAATTTGTGATGTATTATTAGGACAACCATACTTGTGGAAGCAACATGTTGTATATGAGTTAAGACCTCACTCTGTGATTATTACTTTGGGCAATAAGTTGTACAGGATACCAGAGGTAGCCCCACCTACCGCCATTCCTTTGATAACTACAAAGCAATGTAGTAAGATCATTTCCCAGACTAGAAAATTTGTTTTCCTTTCGATTTGCCCTTAGGGAAAGAATAAGGTTGTGGCCACAGATTCTAGACAGGGCTCCTTTGCACAGCAGCAGTAGATGGACAAGGTCATGGAGGAGTACCAGGAAATTTTCGCCTCACCTACAAGATTACCTCTACACTATTAGGTTAATCACTCCATTGATCTGACCCCGGGTGCGCCACTAACCAATCGAATGATCTATTGACGCTCTGTTCTAGATAATGATTAGATCAAGAGGCAGATTTAAGAGTTGTTGTAGAAAGGGCACATTAGGCTAAGCTCATCACATTGTGGGAGCCCAATTGTGTTGGTACAGAAGAAGAAAGGGACCTGGAGACTCTGTATTGACTATTGGGTGTTGAACATGATCACTATTCAGGATAGGTACCAAATCCAACGAATTGATGACCTTCTGGACCAGCTCAAGGGGGGCAAATATTTCAGCAAGATTGACTTGAAGTCTGATTATCACCAGGTGCCTATCGAACCCTCTGATGTGTGGAAGACTACCTTCAAATCCAAGGAGGGCCTTTTCGAGTGGTTGGTCATCCCTTTCGGGTTGACGAATGCCCCTGCAACATTCATGAGATTGATGGACGACATCTTGCAACCCTTCACCAATGAATTCGTGGTGGTGTATTTAGATGGCATCTTGATCTTTAACTAGAGTTGGTAAGAGCACCTCCACCATATTCGACAGGTCCTTCAAACCCTGTGACAACACAAGTTGTGTGCCAATTTGGAGAAATGCACTCTTGGCATGACCCAAGTTCAATTTCTGGGGTACATGAGTACTTTTGGCCAGCCCCAACCACTCTAACAGAGCTTCACATCTTTCTAGGTCTTGCTAGTTTCTGTCGCAAGTTTGTGTTGGGGTTCTGTCATATCACTTGGCCTTTAAGTCAATTCACCAAGGGCGAAGCAAAAGCAACGTCTTTTTGGTCCAAAACCCAAAAGAAGGCATTTTCCAAGTTGAAGCACCGCCTTTGCTCTACACTAGTGCTCACATTACCAGACCTGTAGCAACCATTTGAGATTGAGATAGATGCCTTCGACTATGCTATTGGTGCATTTCTTACTCAGCAAGGGCATCCAATGGCTTACTATAGTCAGACACTTTTAGACACAGTTCAAAATTATCCCACTTATGAGAAAGAAATGTATTCCATTGTGTAGGTTTGACGTCAATGGAAGCATTACATTATGGGGAAGGAAATGGTCATCCACAAAGACCACCGACCCCTACAGTTCATACAGACACAAGGGAAATTGTAGAACGATCACCATCAAAAATTGTCCACCTACCTGCAACAGTTCCATTTGAACATTAAGTATAAGAAGGGAAGCCCCAAAAATGTTGTAGACTGCCTCAACTGACCATCAATCATGGAGCTGATCACTGTGCTCGACTCTTGTGAGCACAAGAATTCATGGTGGCTGCATCTTTACCAGAGCGATCCAGAATTTGGCAGCACATACCAGACACTCCTAGAAGGGAATAAAGTTCCAAATTTTCACCTTTAAGATGCATTGTTATGCCACCTGGGACACATTTGTGTTCCTTCAAGTGAGCATGCCAATATTATTTGGGAGATGCACTACAATCGGATCGCTAGACATTGCAGAGTAGAGAAAACAATGGCAGTATTGCAGAAGTATTTTTATTGGCCGAAACTTCGTTAGGATGTTTGGAAGTACATTAGATCCTACACCACCTGCACCATTGGCAAACCAACCATTAAGAAGCAAGGCCTAAATACTCCTCTACATACTCCTAGTCAACCTTGGGAATCTATCTCCATGGATTACATGTTAGGCCTTCCTACTACTAAGCATGACAACCACTGCATTTTCCTGGTCGTCGACAGATTCTCTAAGATGGCCATCATGGAGGCCTGCAAGAAGAGTATCACAATACAGGCCACTGCTAAGATCTTCTGTGAGCGATTGTGGGTACACTTTGGGATTCCATAGTCCATTGTCTCAGATCGGGACAATATATTCCTGAGTGCATTTTGGTCAAGTATTTGGCTTATGATGGATACAAAACTTACTAAGTCCATGGCCTTCCATCCCCAAACTGATGACCAAACAGAGGTTGTCAACAAGATGATTGTACACATTCTGCACATGTACAACTTGAAGCATCCATGCTCATGGGATTAAAGTGTCCCCTATGTCTAGCAGAACTACAACAAAGCTCTCCACAGCTCAACAAGCCACAACCCCTTTCAAGTAGGGTTGGGATTTCAGCCATTATGTCTCGTTGATGTGGCCATACCATTTGCAGCCACTCAGGAAGATTCAGCTCATGTCCAGTCCAAAGCCAACAAGGCTAACAAATTCATTGAGCGCATTCAACACATTAGCCAGTAGGTCCATGATATATTGGACAAAGCCAGTGCTAAGTACAAATAATGCCATGATCAACATCGAGTGCTACACAAGTTCTAGGTGGGCGAAAAAGTTTGGATACATTTGTAGGAGCGCCTCGCTGGACCCCACCAAAAGCTTCTCCCACTTTGATATGGTCCATATACCATCACCAAGGCTATCGGTGACAATGCCTTCGAGCTAAACATCCCATCATTCCTTAGTCTGCACCCAGTGTTCAATGTAGACAGCTTTCGGCCATACTTTCCACCATTGTTGGACACATCCGACATTGTAGAACAACTCACACCAACATAGCTGAACCCAGACTGCATGGAATATGCCACAACTGATCAGATCATGGAAACGCAAATCAAGAACACTTTCCAACATAGGATCCAACTATATTGAGTTGTCAAAGAAGGCCAACTCCTTCACCAGGGACCATGTTCAACAAAAATTTCCTCACCTCATGGAGGCTCTGCACACAATGGAGATCATTACTTCCTAAGGGGGGAGGAATTATCCAAGTTGATATTGGTGGCCAACTGCCTATTCCACCTAGACCTCCAATCAGTTTCATATGTTTCCTTTTTTATTTCAGCATTTACTATTTTTAGCAATTTTCGGGTCCTGGACTTCCGGAGTAGTTTTGACCCCCTAAACAATGTTTTTTTGAGGTCCGCTATTGGCCCATATCCATAGGAAAGGTCCTACCACAAATACTATATTACTCAGAGAGAGACTTCTAAAAAGGTATCGTACACGCCAAATGGAGATAATATGACCAAGTTAGAACCCTGAGAAGTTGGTTTCCCAATAAACCCCAACGAGGCCCACAAACTCTTGGTGTTACATATCCTAGGGTTAGGGTTTTGTTTGTTAATGGTTTTATCTTATTTTTCAATAAAAAATAGTCCCTTTAGCCTCATTGTAACATAGTTCAGAGGCATGTAGCTGACACATCTATTCTCAGAGATAAGCTACCATCGCCCGAGCTAGTTTATTTCCATTATGTTTGTAAGCATATTTCAGTATTATGGTATTGATGAAATGAAGTGTTATTTCTACTGAATTTCTATATTTATGGTTAGATATATATATATATATATATATATATATATATTGCACTCCTGTTTAAGTTCGGATCATCATCAATGTTTAACTGTAAATTGGTTATGTCATATTTTTTGTTGCCAAAACAGTCTAATTTTTCGATTATATTTGACTCTAGAATCACTGATTGATTTGCAATTTTAGGCATTATATAATTTCTATATTCGGTAAGTGAGATAATAATAGTGTCATCTTTTCCCACAATAGACACTTTAATTCTAAATAGCACTGAAGCATAATTACGTGAAGTTTCTGGAAATCTTCCTTCCTTTATTACCAAACTAGACTCTATTTTTGCTTGTTGATAATTTTTTGTCAGCAACACTAATATATTCTTCCTATGGAAGAACCACTTCTCCAATATATATAACTTGATCTTTTCTTACTCTATATATCTTTTTAATAATTTTGAAAGTTGATTTTTTTATTTTTTTTTAACTTTTAATAATACTTTTTAAAGTTACCTCTTCACCTTTTGACTTCAATTTTTAAATGTCTTTATTTGTTTTTATAATTTTTAATTACTTTAAATAATAATTTTTTTATTAAGTCGACGTTTCTAAACAACATTTTTATAAAAATGTTTATGGCTCCAACTCAAACTGAATGGAAAGGAACTGTATGGATCATACTGATATGTCGAATCACTACACGAAAGTTGTCACGAATTGTACGAATGCATTGTGGAGTTGCAGTGACTGTTACAATGTTTCTTGGATTTTTCTAACCACACAACGAAACCCTCAAGACAATGTGGAATGACAGCGAGAGTGAAGACTATTTCAATTCTCCAATACGTGGAATTGATGCAACTCTTTATAGTTTAATTAGGATAATTCAAACCAAACAAAGCATTGAAGTAATTGCAGGTTATACAGGTCAACGATTGTATTATTTTTTCGAATGGATGTGCCCTTTAAGCAAAATTCATGACCTTCCACAAGCATCACACTTCGATACAACTTAGTATCTATGAACTAGGCACAAATTATTTAGTTGAGAAATTGAGATAAAACGATAAGAAACAATGACGACTCAGGGAAAAACAAGGTCGTTGTTCGACACGTCGGCCATGTAGCTTTGCAACAGCCATGCGAGGTAACAATCTGCAACTATGAACGACAGTGGATGGAGATGTTTTGAATTCCACCACAGCGTGAGAACATTGACCACTAGGCTATGTTGGCCAGTTTTTGGTTTGTCGTGTGGATGGTTTCTGAGTAAGGGTTGACCTGGCAGCGGGTGGTGGCTTCGTATGATGACAATGTCACTTATACTGAAGTGTTGTATTTCTTCCAGCTGCAAGAAGGAATGGTCGGTGTTGATTGTCGTGGGTTGCCAAACAATTTTTATTTATTTATTATTTCTTTTTTTCTAAAACCTTTTTATTTTATATATATATAGATATAGATATATATATATAATATGTTTTTTTTTTATTTTTTATTTTTTTTCCTTGATATATATTTTTAAACTTTTTTTTTTTTAATTAATGGCCAAAGGCCTGATAGTAGAATGGGAAACCTCAAAATACTTCTATGGCTAAAAGCCTGAATTCCAAGGGAAACGAGCTTGACAAAGGGTTGATGACCAAAGGTTGAGATCTGCCAACTGTGCTCTTATACCAAATGGAACAAACAAAGTTCGTTATAGCAGGTTTAACATTTCAAAAGGCTTGGAATATGTAGATATCCATTGAAGATGCACGAATATATATATATATATATATATATCTTAAAATCGTATTAATAAAATTTATACAATTGACAGTGAGGGTCATGTATATATAGCCAGGTAAGTACCCTTTCACGAACAGTCATGTCTATAGAGACATGCATCTTTGTTTAACTAATTATTATTTTAATTACATATTATTGTGATTATTATTTATTACTTTTACATAATTATATTCATAACAATCTAGTCCTTCCTCTACCAAGTCAGATTCCTCATCAAGCAAGTCAGCTCCATTAAGATGATTCAACCCCACAAAAGGCTATATATAAACAAATATCTCGACCAAGTTTGACATCCATCCAAGAAGGAATTATATCTACAATCTAAGGAAGATAGAAGTGCAAGAGGTTTAGAAAGGAAGGTTTTCTCCATTACAGGAATAAAGTAGGCTAGCGAACTGGAAGAGGATTAAAATTATTCTTGTTTCTATCCACACATGTGAAAGGATTGAAGAAAATGTGCACAGTTGCAGGACTAAAGATGCAAGCCGAGAACTTTAAAAGTTTCATTTGAATTGGATATTGGAGATGGATTCATGTTGACTTTGGAAATATTGACTAATCTTATTTTGAAGTTGACTTGGTGGATTGAAGGAGGTTATATCATTTGTCAAAAGGTCATAGTTGTCTCATTTGCTCTGGTTCCTAAAGAAAGAAGATATTTTCTTGGGTTTTCCTCTCTTGGAGAGGTTTTTGCCCTAGCTTATAGCCTACATCTGGTGTCCATTTGTCTTTGATGATCTTTATGTTTTGGTAGATATTTGATGATGAAAAACATAATAATAATAAGCAGAAGAAGAATTTAATTAATTAAGTAAAGGAATAACACAAGCAACTATCAAGTTAAGAGAAATCAACATAATGGTATCACAGCTAATGTCAATGGTCAAAAGGTAGCTATAAGATCATGTTTTTTAAATAAGGGTTCTAATAATAGTCCTTAAAGACCAAACCTATGAAAAAGTTGATTCAAAAGAAACATAGTCTTGAATTTGTCTACAAGTCAACACCCTTGTGATTAGGACGCATGCTTAAGCAAGACAAGAAAAAGAATTTAAGGAGTTTAGAGGCATCATTCTTAAAGATCAGACAAGGTTGAGATCCTTGGAAAGAAGAGTGCAGTCCTATGCATCTGAAATCATCTCAAAGATCCGAAATTCTTTGTCATCTCAGAAATTCAAAAAGGAAGATCGATGTTTTGTGCATAAATTAAAGAAATTTACAAAGACTATTGGTGACCAAATTACATTTTCAAGCATTATTTGTGGAATAATAGTTAGTCCTTATAATCAGCTAAAAGGACCAAGACCGAATTGTTTAAAAGAATTGAATCTGTTAGTGTCCGTCAGTTTTGTGTGTCACCAATGATATACCAATTAATGGGGGTGATCAACAAACGAAGGGGCGACAGGATAGCACGCGGAGTGCGTGGCACTGTAACAGCACTATAGCAAGCTTGGTATAAACTGAGCACAAATTATGGGACCACTTAACTGGAAGCTAAGAAAAGCAAGCACAATGCAACAATAGAAAGCCTTGGTATTAGAACTTAGTTCTAATCAAATTCGAAGACTATTAAACAGTAGATCTAAAGCGAGTTACATCTCCTTAACCGAACATGCGTGTGCAACTATGACCTCTCTCCACGGGTCTTCAAACGCCTTCACCTTATAGTTGCAAGTTCTTTTGGATGATAAAAACTGTCCTCAGACAGGCGGCCCAGTAGCAGGGAAAATTTTAAGAACCAACCTAAATTTATATGTATAATAAATGGGCTAATCCCCATGATACATAGGAAAAATGGGAGGCGATTTTATCAATAATATAATATGTATATATAATTTTTTTGGCGAATCTCTCACCAAATTATATTATCTTGTACAGTGATGGAGAATCTTTCACTGAATTATAAAATCTTGTAAGATCTTGGCAAATCTTTTACTGAATAATAAAACATTGTGAAGTCTTGACGAATGTTTTGTTAAAGTATGAAACCATATATGATAATAAGAAAACATATTCATTAAACTGTAATATACTAACATAGATGTTTGGAAAAAAGAAACATAATTTTCTCTTCCTACAAACAATGTTCCAAGTTTGGTCGTGTTTGTCAAGGTTCTTACAATACACTCTTTCATATCCTTCTATTAGTTTTGATAATATTCCACAACAAAGTTTTTGTAGGTGTTGATATTGACAACGAGTTCTGTCAAGGTAGGAGAGATTAATCTTTTCTCTACAACTTTTGTCAAGCTACCACTTTTTTCAAGTTATCAAATTTCTTTCTTATTCCATAGACTCCAACTGCGAGATAAAAAAAAACACATCAAGTTTGTTTACCCCAACACGCCAACAAGTAGCAAGCCCCAACTATATTATATAAGAAAGTATTAGGTATCCCAAAGGCTTGAAGGGGATCTAATTGAAAGAAGTGACCATTGTGAGAATCCTTCCAATCAATATATGAATATATAAATGTAGATTTATTATTATTTTAATTGGAAATCTTCAATTAAATAATAAAATTTAATTATGTCTCTCCTAATCTAAATTGCTTATTAGCATAATTCACTACCCGCATAGGTCTTGCATTTTTTAACAGCGTTGTAACATGTAGATTAATTTCCTTTTTGGTGAACAATCTCCACCTTTTAGGAAAATATGGTGCAATGGCTCCAACCCCTACAGATCATTAGGACAAACTAAGAATAGCACAGAAGATGAAAGGTTGTACAAACCAACTTATTTTTCAAACAACTAATCCAACATTAGTACCTAAACTTTTTCATGAAGATATCATATTCAGAATGTTTGAAAAATGGTGAGAAATATTCTGTGAGGGTGATGCGGAAAGAGTGATAAGGTTTCATTGTTTTGAATTTTTTTTGTTAAATCAAAAAAAGTTAAAAACCAATATTAATGGAGATATTGGTATTTTTTACTAAATTTTGTGAAGTGACTAAATGTAGCTTTAACCATTCACCTTAAGATGTTTTTATAATATAATTTCCTAAGTCTATTTAATATCTTCATTATCATAAAAACCAACCCATATCCATCTTAACTCCACATCTACCACTCTTAGGGGGATGAAATCTATTTATCCCTCTGAGCACTTGGTAGACCCATAATTAAGATGGATCTAAGATGATAGAATTTCCCCTTTAAATAGTCTATGCTCACATGAATACCATGGTATTACCATGGGTCAATACCATGGGTTATCATAAACCTGGAGCTTAAAAATTACTATTAGTAATTTATAAAAATTAATAAAATTAATAATTGATTTTTATTTTAACCAAGTTAAAATGTTTAACATACATTAAATTACAACATCCATTTTTACTCTTGATCCACCAAGCCCCGAGAGGGATCAAATATTTTTCACTCTATGCTAGTTTGCATATCACAATATTTGATCCCTCTCGGGGCTTAGTAGATCCAGAGTAAAGATGGATCTATTCTGGTTTAATTTCCCCATTTAAATAGGCTACATTCCACGTGAATACCATGGGTCAATAGCATGTGCCATTTTTATTTTTATTGATACTAATATTAGGGTTAATAATGTTTTTTTGCATGGTATTAATAATAATCTAGCCCATGGTATTTGGCCCATAGTATTTTTCCCATAGGTTTCACCTAAATATAATGCATTTTTTGAGTGTTCGTAAATATAAGGTGACTTATGGAGTAAATATAAAAAAAAAAAAAATGTTTTATTTGTTTATCATACCTCTCGTTTATTTATATTTTTATTAATTTACCATACCGCTTTTACAAATATGGTATTTGGCCCATAGGATTCACTTAAATAAAACCTCTTTTTTGAGCCTTCATAAATAGAAAGAGAGTTATGGACTAAATATAAAAGCGGTTTTATTTATTTACCATACGACTAGTTTATTTATATTTTTATTTATTTACCATAACTCCACTTTATTTATATTTTTATTTGTTTACACCCTTGCATGTATATAAGGTGACTTATGGCGTAAATATAAAAAATGTTTTATTTATTTACCATACCTCTCATTTATTTATATTTTTATTAATTTACCATACCTCTTTTATAAATATGGTATTTGGCCCATAGGATTCACTTAAATAAAACCTATTCTTGAAAATTAGGGCGAATGGAAAGTTGCAACTCCTAATTTCAAGGGCTAAATTTATCTTTTTTACACTCTCCCCTAAAACAAGGTGGGCTATTAGAGGCGATTTTTAAAAATGTACTATGATACAAAATATTCGCCCACTAAAAATTTAAAACCCCTTAATTTCGCCAAAGGGCGAACATTCGCCCCTAAAATTTTCCATGCCCAGTAGGCTTCGATATTAATAAAAACAAGAAAAATACATAAGGCTTATTACAACATGAGATCTCAGAGTTCTCCGTCAACCAATGTCTTGAACATCTGCAAATCTCTTCTTATATAGAAATCCTCACCCCTATTCTTCTAAAACTATCACGGAAAAAACAAAAATAATTGAGGGTCCTTTCGGCATATTTTCGCCGATGGTGTCTACTCAACTTTTTTGGTACATATGTACAAAAGATTCTACCATGGTCCTGTCGGCCTTCTATCTGAATCATAGTCATTATCAAAATCAAATTCTTATGAAGAATCATGTGCTGGCCTGGACTCATCAAGCATCTTTTGGTAGTGATGTTCAATCAACTTAGAGTACTCTTCATCTCAATCGATATGTGTTGGGTCCTGGGCATCCGGCTGCTCGTCCTATAAAGTAGATTCCTTTGCTTTTCCTTTTCCTTTGGCATCTTCATCTAAAATTATTGTCCTTCTTGATGATGCTCTTGATGATTCTCCCTTTTCCATATTCGTCTTTATTTGGTGGAGACCTTGTTGCTAAGGTGCGTACCTAGCCAATTGTTTTCCCCACTTGGTAAAGAAAGATAAAGGACTGATCTCGATATCTAGGAAAGAATTATTAAAGACATTTCTGATCGTGGGTGACCTCTGTACTGCCAATTCGATGCCGTTTAAAAGTTCCCATTTAAAAATTTGAAACATATTAGTGGAACTTTCAATTGCATGTTGAACCCATTCTCTATAATTATCACTCATAAAATCTTTGTTTTGCCAACCTAATTCAAAAATCATAGATGTATAGATTCTATTTTAAATCATTAGGCTAATAATACGGATTACATTATTATTCCAATTACTTGAAATAACGCTGATAGTTACCAAAGCCTTTTGATTAATTATGAATCTTAATGCCTTTGTCTCTCCTTGTAAATCATCCATTTTTTGTAGAATCTGTATTTTTTTTGTTAACGTCAAATTTCCAAATTCATTGAACCATCCAGCATGTTGCTTAATCATTTATTCATTATTGCTAGTCTAGATTTCTCCGATCTGCTCATCACTAAAAACCTATGCAAAAGGATTAGGAGTGATACTTTCCCTGAGTCTGAGACTATGATAATCCCATGGAGATGAGAAAGTCCTAAGATATTGCAACATCCTTTGAATGCACTGAGATATCCTAGTGGTAGGATTTGTTCTGCAAAAGCCATCTTTTATCTCCCAGTCAGCAAATCCTTCAAAAATTTCATATTGAGGAAAAGTGTCATTTGGTGCATAATTCTCATCAAACCTTTGCAGAAAGGATAAAATGTCTAGGATTTTTAGAGATAGAATGTATTTCTCTACTTCAGGCTTAAAAGGAATGGCTTCAAGATCTAAAATTTTTGCTCCAGTGAAAACGCTGAGACCAAAATCAGTTCCTCCAATAAGTTGATAAAAGTTTAAAACCTTTAGGATCCATATCATTTTTTCAGTATATTCACTAGACCATAGATCTGAGAGACTTCTGAAAAATAGCTTTACTTTCATGTTGGGAAAAGGATATACCTTCACTAGTTCAGCATCTAGGCCTAAAGACATACCTATATTCTTGGATTTCTAGGCTTGGCATTTTCTGATCCAAGTGTTTCTTCTCAGTCTCATTCCCACAACTTTTTTGATTTCTTTTGCAAGATGGCTTGCATGTCCTTCAAGCAATCTCAATCTGTCAACAAATATATAAAAACTATCGTCCTGTGGCCCTTTTCCTAGAATGGTAAAACACGAACCTGTACAAGTAATGAATTCTTTATTCATATCCCTGGTTAATGAATCTGTCAAATAATTTGAATTACCTGGGATCTATTCGACTTCAAAATCAAAATGTTGGAACCAAATCTGCCATGCAAGAATTCTTCCTTTTGCAACTTATCTTGATATCTTGGCAGATAAAAAATATTTGAAATTCTTGGAGTCTGTTCTTATTAAGAATTTCACAGGTGTAAGGTATAACTCAAACCTTTGTATCCCATTGAAGATAGCCAGTGTTTCTTTTTCTACTATGAAATAATTCTTCTAGCTGGGTGTGAATTCACCTTATGCATAGGCACAGAGTCTTTCTTCATGTTTCTCCCTTCGTTCAAAAAGAACGACTGCCTAAAAATATAAAGAAGCATCAGTTTGGAGTATAAGCAGACCATCACCTGGTGGTTGGAGTTTTGGCAATTGCTGACATTCTGATTTCAGCTGTTTGACTGCTGTTGTTGCTTATGGTGACCATCCCTCTTTGAGATGTTTTCTGATTGGAGTTGTTTTCTCTGTCAATCTTGGGATGTACTTGTGAATGTAATTCAGGACTCCTGAGAACCTCTGAATTGTTTTTGTATCTTTCAATTCATCTATAAATTGGGCTAATTTAGTCAACACATGTGATTGCATTTGAATTGCACCATTGACTACATGAATTCCCAGAAAATCTATACTGTCTTGAAATAACGACATTTTTATTTCTAATAAAACTATGCCATGCTGTTGAACTTCTTTTAGAAAAATCTCTAAATGCTCTAGATGGGTTTTTACATCTGGACTATGAATAAGAATGTCATCAATATATGTTACAATAAAATCATACTTGGCAAAAATGAAATCCATTCTTCGCTAGAAAAATGCAAGGGCGTTTTTCAAACCAAATGGAATAACTTTCCATTGGTAAAATCCAGCAGGACAAATAAAAGCAGTTTTATGCCGGTCCTCTTTCTGTATTTGAATCTGATAGTATCCATACTTCATATCAAAATTGTTGAATACTTTATTGTGTTGTATTTTCTGCATTATGGTTTCTGGTCTTACTAGAAACGCTGAACAAGAATAATGAGACTCACTTGGCTCAATGAGCTGCATTTCTAACAATTCTTTAATTTGTTTCTTTATTTCTTACTCGTATGAAGGAGTGCAAGGAATCAGTTTCCCTTTGACTCCATTATCATGCAAGGTCACAATCTCTTGCATTGGACTTTCTACTACCCAAAATTGTTGTGGATTTTCTGAACAGCTTTTTAGAAGTCTGTCATGGATAGTAGTTTGTTCTGTAGACCAATTGGGATCTATGCATGCCATTTGTTTTGATTTAGATTCTGCTCTTGATTCATAGATTTGCAGAACTTCCTGCTAGTCATCAGAATCTTTTAATGGCTTTCTGGCTCCTACTCTTTTCTGGCTATTTTCATGTCTTGCTTCTGAATTTGCAATAAACAATCTAGGTATAGAAATAGCCTTCTTCTTCAGATTTATAATCAGCTTATCTTGGCTGATTGTTACTGGAAGCACATAATTTAAGAATGGCATTCCCAACGTTAAACTAGCTGAGGGATCAAAATGCTGAATTGCAGAAAACTTAACTATACTCCCCCCAACTTTTAATGGAATATTGTCTACATAATGAGTTAAACTCACAAATCCTCCTATGGTTTCAGACACCAGTATATTTTGCAACGGTTTCCACAGAGATTTAAACAGAGATGGTCTAGCCAAATTTTTCGATCCACCGGTATCTATGAATGCATCAACAAATATCCATTCATTTTTTACTTGAACTTGAACCGGGATATAAATAAGGCTATTAGTCTTGATTATCTTTTTTAACAACGTATTTTCTTCTACTCTATTGATCTCTGGTTTTGGAAGACTGGTCGAGGCTGTGGTTCTTTTCTGAAATGGACAGAAAGAATTTACTTCTAGAAAAGGTAACACAGATTTCTTACCTTTTTGTTCTGGCTGCTCTAACCGTGAACTTTCAGATTCATCTTCTGAAACATCTGTTGTTTCGCTAGTGACTTCAATGTCACTTTCTTCTTGTTCACTGTAATGGAGCTCTTCTGAAAAATCATCATCTGGACAGGATAAATAGATATTCATCTTCTAGACACACTCTTCTTCTTCTGCATCTGATATTTCAGTCAAAATATATACATCTGAAATATCATCTTCTGATTCTACTATAGACCAATCATCTTGAAATTCTTCTATATCTATACAAGCTTTAAGTTTACTTGATGAATTTTGTGGGCATTTTCATGCTAAATGTCCTTCCTTTTTATGAATGAAACAACAATTATTGTTTCTTGGTTTTGATCTTTTCTTCAAAAATTTATACTTTCGGAACGGCTTTCTTGGATTTGAGACTCTCTTGGGTTTAAATCTACCATACCTCTTTGTTTTCTTTTTCTTTTTGAATGGTGTCCATGGTAGCATAATTTTGTAGACATCTGAACTGGGTGTGATGTCATGCACCTTCTTTTTCCAGCATAAGTATTTAACTTTCTCTGTAATTCTAAAAAGAAGGTCAACCCAATAAACTTGATCTAGTCTTTTGTTCTGTACATCTAGATCTTTCATAATGAGGTCTCCTAGATTGCCTCGTAATTTTGACAAAAAAGAAATTTTTTGAGCCACATCATTTGAGAGATTAGCTTTGAAAACCTTAGCCATGAAATCTTTACTGAATTGATCAAAGTATTTCAAATCTTTTAATTCCATTCGACTAAGATCTGTTATCAATTGTTTTTTCTCATCAACTGGTTCTAGCACGAACTGTGTCTTTAGCAATAATTCTAATGTAGACAATCCGGCTTCCATGACGCTCTTCTCTCTTCTTCTGATGGTCCCATCCACCAATAATAGACTATACCGGTCATGCGTTTTTCTGCTATGACCATAATGGATACATTATCCAATTTTGTTGTAATCTGCATCTGATACAGAGCACCTATCCAAATCCGGATTGATTCTCCAGGGTTTGAAGAATTATCCAAATCTAGAATATAGCCACTTGTATTGGCAGCATACAGATCTTCTTCAACACGTGGATACTTATTCACTTCTTTCAGGATATGAGCCTTGTTCTGGTTATTTATGGATGGCACGATAAAAGAAGGAAATTTGGAGGCAGCTTGATCAAGGGTCATCACTTCTTTCTTTGAAACAAAAGGTTTATCTATTTTATATGCTTCCTTTTTTTCACTGGTTAGTTTTCCAGTGTTCTTTGAAGTGGACTCTTCTACACTAGTCGCAGTTACTGCTTCTTCTGATTCTTCTTCTTCCTAATCCCAATAATTGGGTGCACTCATATCTATTTGAAATTTTGGGATTTCTTTGGCCTTTTTCTTCTATCTCCTTCTTCTTCTTTCTTCCTTTTCTATCTTTTCTGATTGTTGCTTATCATAGAGCAATTTCAGATTAGCATTTATCAAATTTGCTTGTTTGCCTAATTCATCTAGAACATCTTCAGCGTGTGAACACCAAGTGGTTAGATATTTTCCTATTTGGTATACTTGGTCCATATCATTTGGATTTTGTGAATTTTGTTCTAGTAAAGGAGCGCAATCAGCTCTTGTTACTAGTTGTCTAGTATTGGATGAAGAAGTACTGAATTTTGTTTTAGGTGGCCATTTACCTCCTTTTACAAATATACGATTTGCAAACTGGAATTCATCAACAGGTGGAATATGACTAACATATGTTCGAAACATCTTATTTACAACAAAGAAAGGTTTTTCTTCTGGTATGTACAACTAATTTGTAGATAGCGGTATACGAGTGGAAGAACTGGCTTCATCTAGTGAAGGAATATGACGGTAAAATGATTTCCTACCACTAACAGGAGGTTGTTCATTTTCTTGAATTGCTGGTAACACATGTTTTTCTGACATGACTATAGGCCAAGGTACTTTTGGTCAATTTGTAAGAATTCTAACACGACCATCTAATACAGACATTCTTTTAATATTTCTCTTTAAACTATCTACGAATGCCAGAGATTTATATTGGATATACCAGTCATTAGGTAAAGTTTCTTTTTCATAGTGAACACCTTATACTTGAGCATTGCTCACACCTATAGCAACACAATCTTTTAAAACTAGTTGTCTTAGTTTAGGATGTACAATATTGGTTAGCTAGAAAGAGGTTTGGATTAACACAGATAAATATTCATTGTCTTGAACCATTTCTAGACCTTGTACTCCAACTAAAGCTTTCCAACAATCTTTTAAGTGAACATCAGACAAACTAATGGCATAATCTAGATAGATAGTGCCATATTGACATCCCGAGGATAGATTTCCAAGTATTGTTCTAATCTGGGCATGATTATATATGTTATGTCTGGTGTCGAAGACTTCTGCTATGCAAGGAGTATTGAGACCATGACGGAATAATGGAGCTAATCCAATTCTAATTCCCCCAAAATGCAAATAGGAGAATTTCTTTTCAGCTACATTTTTTCAGAATTTTTTAATTTCATCTTCAGAAATATTAATGGGGGTGATCAACAAACTATGGGGCGACAAGATAGTGCGCGGAGTGTGCGGCACTGTAGCAGCACTGTAGCAAGCTTGGTATAAACTGAGCACAAATTATGGGACCACTTAACTGGAATCTAAGCAAAGCAAGCACAACATAACAATAGAAAGCCTTGGTATTAGAACTTACTTCTGATCAAATTCGAAGACTATTAAACAGCAGATCTGAAGCAGGTTACTTCTCCTCAACCAAACATGCGCGCGCAACTATGACCTCTCTCCACGGGTCTTCAAACGCCTTTGCCTTACAGTTCCAAGTTCTTTTGGATGACAGAAACTGTCCTCAGACAGGCGGCCCAGTAGGCTTCAATATTAATAAAAACAAGCAAAATACATAAGGCTTATTACAACATGAGATCTCAGAGTTCTCCATCAAGCGATGTCTTGAACATCTATAGATCTCTTCTTATATAGAAATCCTCACCCCTATTCTTCTAAAACTATCATGAAAAAACAAAAATAATTGAGGGTCCTTTTGGCATATTTTTGCCGATGGTGTCTACTCAACTTTTCTGGTACATATGTACAAACGATTCTACCATGGTCTTGTCGGACTTCGATCTGAATCATATTCATTATCAAAATCAAATTCTTCTGAATAATCATGTGTTGGCCTGGACTCATCGAGCATATTTTGGTAGTGATGTTCAATCAACTTAGAGTACTCTTCATCCCAATCGATATCTGCTGGGTCCTGGGCATCCAGCTGCTCATCCTGTAAAGTAGATTCCTTTGCTTTTCCTTTTCCTTTGGCATCTTCATCTAAAATTATTGTCCTTCTTGATGATGCTCTTGATGATTCTCCCTTTTCCGTATTCGTCTTTATTTGGTGGAGACCCTGTTGCTGAGGTGTGTACCTAGCCAATTGTTTTCCCCACTTGGTAAGGAAAGATAAAGGACTGATCTCGATATCTAGGAAAGAATCTTTAAAGACATTTCTAATCGTGGGTGACCTCTGTACTACCAATTCAATGCCATTTAAAAGTTCCCATTTAAAAATTTGAAACATATTAGTGGAACTTTCAATTGCATGCTGAACCCATTCTCTGCAATTATCACTCATAAAATATTTGTTTTGCCAACCTAATTCAAAAATCATAGATGTACAGATTCTATTTGAAATCATCAGACTAATAATATGGATTACATTGTTATTCCAATTACTTGAAATAATGTTGATAGTTACCAAAGCCTTTTGATTAATTATGAATCTTAATGCCTTTGGCTCTCCTTGTAAATCATCCATTTTTTGTAGAATCTATATTTTTTCTGTTAACCTCAGATTTCTGAATTCATTGAACCATCCAGCATGTTGCTTAATCATTTCTTCATTATTGCTGGTCTGGATTTCTTTGATCTGCTCATGACTAAAAACCTGTGCAAAAGGATTAGGAGTGATACTTTCCCTTAGTCTGAGACTATGATAATCCCATGGAGATGAGAAAGTTCTGAGATATTGCAACGTCCTTTGAATGCACTGAGATATCCTAGTGGTTGGCTTTTTTCCACAGAAGCCATATTTTATCTCCCAGTCAGCAAATCCTTCAAAAATTTCATATTGAGGAAAAGTGTCATTTGGTGCATAATTCTCATCAAACCTTTGCAGAAAGGATGCTTCTAATTCCTAAAAAATGTCTGGGATTTTTAGAGATAGAATGTATTTCTCTACTTCAAGCTTAAAAGGAATGGCCTCAAGATCTAAAATTTTTGCTCCTGTGAAAATGCTAAGACCAAAATCAATTCCTCCAATAAGTTGATAAAAGTTTAAAACCTTTAGGATCCATATCATTTTTTCAGTATATTCACTAGACCATAGATCTGAGAGACTTCTGAAAAATAACTTCACTTTCATGTTGGGCAAAGGATATACCTTTACCAGTTCAGCATCTAGGCCTAAAGACATACCTATATTCTTGGATTTCCAGGCTTGGCATTTTCTGATCCAAGTGTTTCTTCTCAATCTCATTCCCACAAATTTTTTGATTTCTTCTGCAAGATGGCTTGCATGTCCTTCAAGCAATCTGAATATGTCAACAAATGTATAAAAACTATCGTCATGTGGTCCTTTTCCTAGAATGGTAAAACATGAACTTGTACAAGTAATGAATGCTTTATTCATATCCGTGGCTAATGAATCTGTCAAATAATTTAAATTACCTGGGATCCATTCGACTTCAAAATCAATCTGTAGGAACCAAATCTGCCATGCAAGAATTCTTCCTTTTTCAATTTGTCTTGATATCTTGGCAGATAAAAAATATTTGACATTCTTGGAGTCTGTTCTTATTAAGAATTTCACAGGTGTAAGGTATAACTCAAACCTTTGTATCCCATTGAAGATAGCCAGTGTTTCTTTTTCTGCTATGAAATAATTCTTCTGGCTGGGTGTGAATTCACCTGATGCATAGGCACAGAGTCTTTCTTCACCTTTCTCCCTTCGTTCAAAAAGAATGGCTGCCTAAAAATATAAAGAAGCATCAGTTTGGAGTATAAGCAGACCATCACCTGGTGGTTGGAGCTTTGGCAATTGCTGACATTCTGATTTCAGCTGTTTGACTGCTGTTGTTGCTTCTGGTGACCATCCCTCTTTGAGATGTTTTCTGATTGGAGCTGTTTTCTCTGTCAATCTTGGGATGTACTTGTGAATGTAATTTAGGACTCCTAAGAACCTCTGAATTGTTTTTGTATCTTTCAATTCATCTAGAAATTGGGTTAATTTAGTCAACACATGTGGTTGCATCTGAATTGCACCATTGACTACATGAATTCCCAGAAAATCTATACTGTCTTGAAATAACGACATTTTTCTTTTTGATAAAACTATGCCATGTTGTTGAACTTCTTTTAGAAAAATCTATAAATGCTCTAGATGGGTTTTTACATTTGGACTATGAATAAGAATGTCATTAATATATGTTACAATAAAATCATACTTGGCAAAAATGAAATCCATTCTTCACTAGAAAAATGCAGGGGCATGTAGAGCTGTAACTAGGGTCTCTCACACCACTAATTATCCCACATTAATAAGTCAATCCGAGAACGTTTTGTTATTGCAAGGAGTAGCTCAATCCGAGGCTATTTATCCGAGTAATGATCGGTAGTATAGTGTTCTAATGATTTGAAAGGAAACAGATGCTAAGCTGTAACTAAACTAACCCAAAAGATAGAATCACACAAGGCGGTTGATCAGTCAAGGGTACGGAAGCAATAACCCATCCCTTTAGAAACTGATAAAGAAAGGGAATCAGAGCATGGACTTATAGGTCTGGGGCTAAGCAGCGTCTTGCTGAGGCTCACTACAGCCTTAGGCCTGCTCTCACACTAAGAACAACAAAGGCAGGTAAATCAAACAGCGGAAAGTAAAATGGAACAGCAGTCTGGAAATGGAACAGCAGTAATGAAATGGAACAGCACTCCTCAACCGTATGTACACGTTCTATACTACTATAGCAATCTGAGAGTAATGGATGATATGACTATGTTTCTGAACGAAGTAATATTGCTTTCAAGTCTTACAAATACTATTTCACATGGATCTAATAACAATAACATTCATACCAACATTCCGCTACAGAAATAGCTGAGAGATGCAATTCGAATAGATCCACTTATACAATGCAGAGACATGAGATAAAGAACTCATTCAGATATCAATTATAATGAAGCATAGTATATCACATAAAAGATGTATCAGATTACTTAAATAATGGAAATAAACAAACCACACACAAATCACAGTATAATAATACAAAAGCAAGTGTCCTTCAGAGCTGGGCCCTTGGCTGCCAATGGAACACTGCCTTAAGTTACTCCAGATGCAGAGACGAAATGAACACCAAGTCTTCTATATTAATCGCATCAACAAAAGTATAACAAAGTCAGGTCTCAGCGAGACTCAATGATCACAGTTGGTTCTGAAACTTAGAATTACAAAAAACAGTCCTTCCTCCCGCTCAATGGCGTGGTGCCTTTATATAACAGAAATGACGGAGGTATCTAGATAATCAAAAGATAAGTCAAAGCAGCGATCCCTCAGGATCAAAGATCCTGAGGGATTCGCTAATCGTTCGATTCTTCTCTTTCCCTTCTTGCGTTCTCCGACTCAGTATCCTGCATTCTTTCTCTGGGCTATTCGGCTCTAATTTTACTTGATCTTGTCCGCATCCGGTTCCCCGTTGGAGGGACAGTAGTTATTTTCCCTTTGCTTCTTGCTTTCAATCGCCGATCCTTTGTTCCCATGTCTTCCTGCATAGAAAACGTCAATTATTAGCACTTGAGCTTCCTTTATCTATTGTTGCACATTTTATCAAAACCCTTTATCTTCTTTGAACTCATAATGCAGAAAAGGTTAGAATTATTATTGAAAAACCACTAGATTGCTTGTCAAAAGCATACCTTCCAAGTGCTCCACACACCCCCCTGCTTACCCTGTTTCATGGCCTCATGAAAACGTTATAGTTGACATGCAAGGCGGTGAGAGAATAGGCTGGAGAAGGGATCTCGCGAGGAGTCTGGCAACCGTGATGAGCAACTAGATGGTCAAAGAACTGATCTATTTGATCTGCAGGCATCTCATATATGGCCTGATATCCGGGTGCAGGGTGCCAAATAATTGGACTGCGAAATCGATATCCCAACCAGGATGGCCCTACTCGCAGAATCCGTTCCCCATAGAGACTCAATCGGCTAGCAGCCAGCTCAAAATTCTCATATCTAAAGGGTTCCCTGAGCTGGATATTTGGGTTAGAGGTCCGATATCGAAATTTTGCAGCATAGAGGGCAAGATCTTTAATAGTCAGGAAATATTCCAGACTATTTCGGATCAAGTCTTCATGCATGGGACCTAATATCTCCTTGACACCTGGGATCCTCATCAGACTCCTATGCTCTCTCCATAGCGTCACTGGGTCTCTAGGTTCAACTCGTACCCATAAATCTAAGCTATTCTCTTGCCTCTGGAAGGTGTTGTAAGCTTTGAGCCACTTCAGCTGATTAACCCCAAATGAGATAAAGGCTTGGAATTGTATATCGCCAACAAAAGGGCCAGGATTTAAATCAGTTTCCTGGTCTAGCACAAGATTGTGCAGGTAAAACTCGCATAATAACCTTTGAACTTTAACTCCATAGTGCTTGCAACAGTCTATAAAATTATTAACAGTGTTGATATGGATAGGTGCTCCTGCCCTAACGGCTTTTATTTTTAATCTCAGATATCGTTCAAGCAAAAATAAAGCATAATTTTTAGCAGGGGCCCTACAAGTCAAAACGTCATTATATAAGGAACACACGGTGTCCATCTGCTTAACAACACTATCTAATCGACGAGTTACCTTAGCAACCTTTTCCTGCTCCTTCTGCCATCCTTCAAAGGCCTGGCTCTCAGACTGACTGATGTCTCAAAGTTGCTGTTGGAGCTCTTCGTATCTTTCCTTGGGGACTGTCTGTTCTCGCAACTGCTCGGCTTCCTGCTGGGCTTCCTTCATCATTTTATGCAAGGTTCTGGTTTTTGGGTCCTTCTTCCACACAGCCGTAGAGGCTGGAAGTTTAACCTGGACCTTCCTATTACGTTGCTTGGAGTTTAGGACCCGAATTACGCCCGAGGGTGGTGCTTCTGTTTGGACTTCTTTGCTTTCTGTTTCCTTCTTAATGCGAACGAAGGGTTGCTGTGGTCTTCCTGCCATCGGAGCCTCTTGCTGTTCCATTGGAATATCCATTCGTTCTTCAAGGCCAGATGGAATAGCAGTCTGTCCCTCCGCGCTATTTGGAACAGCAGTTTGTTCCTCCATGTCATTTGGAACAGCACCCTGTTCCTCATTATTATTTGGAACAGCAGACTGTTCCTCAGCAGTAGGTCTCCCGATGGGGTTTCGACCATCAAAATGAATTCTTGTCCTCGGGGTTCTTGCTACCGTGGTCCTCCTCCTTTTCCCTGCAGTCTTTTGTATTCTCAGACTGGCTTTCAACATTCGAATTTGCTGCCGGAGTCTGGCTATAGTGCCCAGCAACCTCTGCTGCTTCTTTCTTAATTTCTCAATTTCCCTTGTCTCGGCAGAGGGTTTGGTTCTCAAGCTTGCTTCTTCTTTATCTGGGATATCTTCCGGCATCCTGGGGACAGATTGTCCCAGATTGTTATCTTCCATTTCATTATCATAACCAGGCAGGTTTTCTTCCCCTACCTCTTCTGCATGCATTTCCTCGGGTAATTCTTCTTCTGTGGGACCGTCAGGGACACCTCTTGTGCTGGAGGCCTGGCCATATTCTCCCATATTGGCCAGAACTGCTGCCAATTCCTCCTCACCTGTAGGGTCTTGCAACGGGCTACCCCCTGGCTGTGAAATTTCTTCTTCCTGATTGCCCTGCTTGGTGGCCTCTTCTCCCTCAGAGTGTTCATCTCCTTGGTTGCTTTGTCCAGTGGCCATTTCTTCCTCAGAGTGCTCATGTCCTTTTTCAATTTCTCCTTCCGGCTGGTCAGTCTCGGCCTCCGATTGCTCAGCATTTCCTTCGGAGGGTCCTCCCTCTGATTTTAGAGGTTCATCCGCAATTTCAATTGGATGGGCCGTTGTTCCTTGAATTCTTTCCAACCTTCCTCGTATCTGGGCCAGCCGAGCTGACTTCCTTGGCCTCTCAGGTTGGTCGGGTGTACCAGCAGGTTCTGTGGGTTCCTCTGGTTGTTCTGGCGTATCGGGAGGTTGTTTCCGTTTTGAAGCGGCATGTCTCTCTGCTGCTGACTTCTTGCGTTTCTCTAATCGTTCCGGCGTGCTAGAGGACTGTTCAGGCTTTGGGGGTGGTGCAGCCGATCCTCCTTCGACTATTGCGACCAGTTCCTCCCAAGTGCTTTGCTGTTGAGTGAGACCGTGGCTCACTATCAACCGAATCAGCCCATGGTGGCTAACGACTGTATCTATGTGCTGGGCCTTTTTCAGGCTTTGGGCCGCGTCATGTAGTAGCGAATTTAAAAGTGCAGGGAGATTTACAGAACATTTTCCTTTTAAAACAGCTAAAAGTTTCAGGTGACGAGGTCTTACCACGTCTTTTCTCCCTTCGCAGGTGATATAGCTTTGTACTGTCTTCGCTAGCTCGGTCCAGGGTTCCCCTAGTGTTGCCGGCAGAACTCCTTTCCCTTTGACTGTCAAGCTTTGGCCTTCGTCCTGGAAAATTTCCATAGCTTTTTGTAATCTTTCCTTCTTCGGTGTCCATATGGGTCTAGCAGCTGGTAATCCTGAGACTTCTGCGATGATATCCTCTGTAACCTCTATCCACTTTCCTTCTACTACGGAGTAGTTTTCCTGCAAATTCTGCAGGAATTCCAACGCTACTGCTTCGTTTGATTCTTGCAGGTGGTTGAAGTAATTCAACCATCCTGCGTTTTCCAGGATTTTGCGAGCAGCAGCGGAAACTGTCAGCTTGTGAGGTTCGCTTCGGACCGTCTTTCCGCCCATGATTCAACTCAGAAATGGAATAGCAACTGTTTGCGGTATTTGCGATGCAAAGAGGATGATCGATGCCAATTTTGGAAAGGATCACACAGAGCATGCAACAAAAAGAAAAGATCGTGGACGGCAGTCTCCGTGGGATGGAATCATCATACCGTTAAACCATGCCATTCCTTCGTACATTATTTTGCCCGAATGGTATGCAGCCACGTAATCCATGGAGTAATGAGGTTACTTCCCCCCCCCCGCGAGCTGATAGGCTGCCCACAGCCGTCAAAGAGAGGAGCAGCAGCCAGTCGGGAGTGCAATCATCAAGTACAGCATATGAAATTATGCCATGTTGTAAAAAAACAACGAAATGCCGAAACCGAGGCAAAAAGGTGGATCGCGTTTTATATAAGCCTGCGTGATATAATGAGGAACCGGGGGATTGGACGTCTGTCAACTATACGAAGTCTCCAGTAGTCATTTTCAGTTCCGTTGCCATGATCGGTGGTAATATTCATGCGATAGATATATCGGGGTGTGACATATGATACATGCAAAGGATATAAGAGATAGAAAGATTTAATATCATACCTGTTGGTGTAAATATTACGACTTCTATGCCATTAACAGAGCTCTGCTGCCAACAGGTGTTCATAACCTTGGCAGAGTTGTTTATTTCACCCTCCGGAACCATGATCCTTTGTGTGTATTCGAAAGAGTGCTTTGTCAAAATGCAGGCCATTATGCTGGCTTGGTGACCAGATAGCCATAATGCCATTCACAAGGTAGGCGCGAAACGTGGTCAGGCCGGCTCGCGATGAGACCCCCTGTTCCAAGGTTTGCTTGTTAATTTACCTTCGGACCATATCCCTGGTGTGGTGGCCGTTATGGGAATGCCACTTCGCTTCCATCCTTATGATCATGGTAGGCCGGCTCTTAATGAGACCCCCTATCCTGCATTTGACAACTTTCATATTTTGTTTTTGTTTTCTTTTGCAGAGCACCTCTCTTGTTTATTTTCACATAAGGGTGGTTCCGCACTCCTTAAGAGCGGGGAATGGTGGAAGAAGTCTTACGATCCCAACAGATAGATATAAATCGTTCGTTCTTACTCCCAAGTAATGATCAAAAAATATTTTTAGGGGAATCGTCATGATAAAGATCACCAATGACAATGGCACCGGTAAATGATAATGACAGCGAAGATGAAAAGTTCACGTCCCTCCTCTTGTCCTTTTATACATACTGGCTTCATAGTGATAGCGATTTATGATGTGCTGATTTCAGTATATCATGGTTTATGTTCACCACATAAGTTCATTGCTGTATCTAAAAGATTGAGGAGACCATGGTCGCAAAGCATCCTCCATAAGGGCGAAAACATGTCAATGGCATTCCTGAGAGAAGAATTCATTCGTAGGATACCATTTCTTTGAGAGGAACAACGGAAAATCGCAAATGGTGTTCCTTTTGAGAAGGGAACAGCAAAGACACTCAAATGCTGTTCCTTTTGAAAAGGAACAACAAACACACTCAAGTGCTGTTCCTTTTCGCAAAGGAACAGCAAAGACACACAAGTGTTGTTCCTTTTCGCAAAGGAACAGCAAAAACACACAAGTGCTGTTCCTTTTCGCAAAGGAACAGCAAAAACACACAAGTGTTGTTCCTTTTCGCAAAGGAACAGCAAAAACACACAAGTGCTGTTCCTTTTCGCAAAGGAACAGCAAAAACACACAAGTGCTGTTCCTTTTCGCAAAGGAACAGCAAAAACACACAAGTGCTGTTCCTTTTCGCAAAGGAACAGCAAAAACACACAAGTGCTGTTCCTTTTCGCAAAGGAACAGCAAAAACACACAAGTGCTGTTCCTTTTCACAAAGGAACAGCAAAAAGCACAAGTGTTGTTCCTTTTCACAAAGGAACAGCAAAAACACACAAGTGTTGTTCCTTTTCGCAAAGGAACAGCAAAAACACTCAAAGGCTGTTCCTTTTGAAAAGGAACAGCAAAATCACACAAGTGTTGTTCCTTTTCGCAAAGGAACAGCAAAAAGCACAAGTGTTGTTCCTTTTCACAAAGGAACAGCAAAAACACCCAAGTGTTGTTCCTTTTCACAAAGGAACAACAAAAACACTTGGAATACAAGTAAAAAAAAAATAAAAAAAATCAAGGAAACATATATACAAGATGTTATGTACAAATTATAAAAATGAATTTCTTAAATTATAGGTGAGGAAGATTTCACTTCCTCTCCTAAGATTTCCATATCAGTATCTTGTCGCAGCTGCTGACAGAAGGATTCCCGAGTGAGTGGCTTTCGATAAAGGCGAACTCGGTGGCCATTTACTTTGAATGCATATCCAGAACCATCAATTGTGATCAGGGTAAGGGTCCCATTATCATGTACCTTCTGGATTTCGTATGGTCCTAACCATCGAGTCTGGAGTTTCCCCGGGAAATCCTGAAACCGAGAGTCGTATAACAGAGCCCAGTCTCCTTCATGAAAGACTTTATTCTTGATAAGTGCATCGTGCCATTTAGCTCGCTGCTGTTGAATCAATGCTGTATTTTGTAATGCAGAGAGCCTGATTTCGTCCAATTCATTAATCTGCTGTAATTGATTGATTTGTGCCTCACTCAGGTCTAGGCCGACTTCCTGTGCAGTTCGTAGCGTTCGGATTTCGAATTCTATGGGGAAAATTGGCTGCTTTCCAAACACTAATTGATAAGGTGAATAGCCTGTAGTACTTCTCCATGTGGTTCTGTAGGCCCACAGTGCCTCAGGTAGTCGAGTAGCCCAATCACGCCTATGCGATGCAATGGTCTTTGTTAAAATTGATTCTATTACCTTATTACTACTTTCTACTTGCCCATTTGCCTGCGGATGGTATGGGGTAGTGATCTTATGTTGGACATGATAATTTTTAAGTGTTGCAGCTAATTTATTTCCAACAAATTGTGGTCCACCATCGGTGATTAATTCTCTCGGAAGTCCATAACGTACAAACAAATGGAACAAGAATTGTATCACAGAGTCTTCTGTAGCCCTAGGTAATGATTCGGCCTCGACCCATTTAGTAACATAGTTTGTCGCCACCAGAATGTATGTCCTCTGATTTGATGATGGATTGATGGGCCCAACGAAGTCCAGAGCCCATCGTTCAAATGGCTCAATGACCAATTGTGGTCTCAGAGGCATTTCATCGGCTTGGCCAGGTTTTCCTGCTCGCTGGCAGCTGTCATAGGCTTGTGCAAATTTTTTCGCATCCTTGAAAATTGTAGGCCAATAGTATCCCGTCTGCAATACTTTATGTGCTGTTCGTTTTTCAGCGAAATGTCCCCCGCATGGCCCGTCATGGCAAGCTTTTAGAATGTCGAAGATTTCGTCTTCTCGAATACACCTTCTGATTTGCATGTCTGCCCCTGTATGGAACAAATGGCCTCCAATCCATGAAAACCGAGTGCTCTTCTGAACAATCTGCTTGCGCTCCTGAGGGGTTAAGTGTTTTGGTAGCTTACCGACTGCGAGGTAATTGGCGACATCAGCATACCAGGGTGTTCGAACAGCAACAGCAAACAGGTGCTCGTCAGGAAATTGATCCTCCACTGCTGCTGTTTCAATTGCTTTCGGTATTCGTGAGAGGAAATCAGCTACAGGGTTCTCCTTGCCAGGTCGATCCTTGATTGTGATGTCGAACTCCTGCAATAAGATCAACCACCTGGTTATTCTAGCATTCGTAACAGGTTTATTTGCCAAATATTTGATAGCAGAATGATCTGTATATAACACAACAGGATAGCCTGTAATATAATGTCTAAATTTGTTAACAGCATGTATTACAGCCAGGAATTCTTTTTCAGTAACAGTATAATTGAGTTCGGCAGAGGATAAATTTTTGCTGATATAGTAAATAGCATATGGCTTCTTATCCTCTTCTTGCCCCAGGACTGCACCAATTGCTGTATCCGAGGCATCAGATGAGATTTGAAATGGCAAATTCCAGTTTGGTCCTCGAAGGACTGGGGCTGTTGATACCAGCTTTTTCAATTCCTTAAAAGCCTGATCACATTGCTCTGTCCACAAGAAATCAACATTACCAGTTAGAGCATATAGAGGTGCAGCAATGCGTGAATAATGTTCTATAAATCGTCTGTAATATCCAGAAAATCCAAGGAAACTGCGTACCTCTGTTTGAGTAGTGGGAGTAGGGATGAGCAAAAGAATCTGAATTTTGGCAGGGTCTACCTGGATGCCAGCTGCTGAAATATAGTGCCCTAGAATGAGCCCTTCCATCATCATCATGTAACATTTTTCGTGGCTCAGGCAAAGTCTGGTAGCGATACAACGTTGTAGAACTTTTTCCAGGGTATCCAGAGCTGGGTCAAAATCATCTCCATATGGTGTAAAGTCATCCATGTACACCTCAAGTCCGTCATTTATTAGGTCTGCCAAGATGCTGAGAACAACCCTTTGGAATGTAGCAGGGGCATTGCATAGACCGAAGGGTAGTACTCGATAGGCAAACGTTCCCCAGGGGCAAGTAAAGGTAGTTTTATCCTGGTCTTCAGGGGCAATTTGGATTTGGTTATATCCGTTGAAGCCATCCAGGAAAGAAAAAAATTCCTTCCCTGCCAAAGTGTCCAATACTTGATCTATAAATGGGAGGGGAAAGTGATCCTTCTGTGTGGCCTTATTTAACTCCCTGTAATCCACGCAAATCCTCCATTTCCCATTTTTCTTGGGTACCACCACTAGGGGAGAGACCCATTTACTGTCAGAGATGGGGTAAATAAAATTAACATCTAAAAGTTTCTGAAGTTCGGCTTTTACTATTTCTTTTAGATGGGGGTTGAGTCTTCTTTGTGGCTGACGAACAGGTCTTGCATCCTTCTCTATATAAATGTGGTGGGTGCATAATTGAGGATCAATCCCCTTCATGTCAGGGTAATCCCACGCAAATGCTCCCTTATATTTTTGTAACAGATTAACAAGCTTCATTTCTTGATCTGGTGTAAGGTTGGCGTTAATATTTAGAGTCTTACCAGGTTCAATTTCCACTACTTTACTATTGGCAACAACAGTTACTGGTATTGTTTGGTCATGTGGATCTTTTAAAGGGTCTTCTTCTAGCTCGCTATCAAATGCTGCTTCTATCATGAAACATTGCATATGCGTTCTAGATTCAGTTTGACTAATGAAGTTGTTGATGGCGTCATCTTCTGTTTGATCTTTAAAATCTAAAGCCTTCTGTACAGTCAATGGAGATCTGATATTGTTAGTAAGATATGACACGGGATAGTGACTAGTTTTAATCATCGGCAGGCTTGGCTGTGCTGGAGGATACAGAACTAGATTTTTAACGTCTGGTCCTTTAGTTATGGTCATGTTTCCCTGCCGGAAACCAATGTAGGCATCGGCAGTAGCAAGCCAAGGTCTTCCCAGTATTAGCGGATGTCCATCTAGTCGGGTTTTTGGATTAATTACCAGGAAATCAGTTGGATATTCCCAGGAATCTACGGAAACCATGACATCATATAGAGTACCTTCGGGTCGAACTACAGATCGATCTGCCAATTCTAACAAAGTAGAAGTAGGTTCTACTGATGTGATGCCAAGCTTTTAGCAGGTGGAAGTTGTCAAAATATTGATTGCAGCTCCCAAGTCGACTAAAGCGTTAGTCAGGGTTTGACCATAGATTTGGACAGTTACAATTGGGTTCCCGGGATCTTCGTATTTGATAGGTGTCTCTTTTCCTGATAACAGGTCGGATAAAGTACCAACTACTTGGACTCTAGGGTTAGTAGTTATATTCCTCCTTGATTTTTTTATGCACAGTTCTTTTATAGTTTTTGCGTATATAGGAATATCTTGAATGGCTTGGAGGAATGGAATCTTTATGTACAGATTTTGTAACTCTCCCAGAATGTCAAAGTCTGGAGTTTTTACTGGTCGTGGTATGACTAATCGTTCCAGGAAAGGAGGAGAGGATGTACTTGCTTGTTGATGGGTCTGCTCTTTATTTTCATCCTTTTGTTGTAGCGGTTGTTCTATTGGTAACTGATCTTCAATGTGAACTGTTTTGTCTCCCTCTGTTTCTATTATACGTCCAGATCGTAACTGAAGATCATTGCACTCCCTTAGGTCAGGTCCGATTTCTGATGTGTCTATGATTTGGATGGATTGGACTGGTCTATTATTAGGATTGGGATTGGGTTGGGCTGGGAGTTGCGGTCTCAGATTAGACTGGGGGTTTTGTTGTAAGGCTGGCAGAGTTGGTTGAGGGAGTGGAATAGTTCCTGTTGACTGATATGTCGATCTTGGCCAATTGGTCTGCCAGGGTGAACCTTGTGAAGTAGGGGGAATCCATTGCGGAGGATATGAATTATTCTGCCAATATGGTGGGGTATAAGGAAAATTTGGCCAACCGAATTGGCCTGTCTGATTCATCCATGGATTCGAAGAAGGAAACGGCTGTGATGACCAATTCGGGACTGGGGGTGTAGATTGGTTTTGCCACATACCATATTGCTGAGCATTATACTGTGGAGGTTGAAAAGAAGAAGCTGGGTCCGAAAACATACCTGATTGCCTAGGTTGCCATTGTCGACGTTGGTTAACAAAGTATGCTGGTTCTGATTCTTCTTCTTCTTCCTTGTATACTGCCTTCAATCCAGGAAGTGAGGGGCAGCTCTCAGTAAGGTGGTCTTTCGTACAGATAGCACATGCTTGAACTGT
This sequence comes from Pinus tabuliformis, assembly GCA_031772625.1. Classification (NCBI taxonomy): domain Eukaryota; kingdom Viridiplantae; phylum Streptophyta; class Pinopsida; order Pinales; family Pinaceae; genus Pinus; species Pinus tabuliformis. Next base: position 1,267,525,695 of record CM062809.1, read on the forward strand.
ATCTAGCGGACATTCCTTGTGGCTGTGTTTTCTTCTGCATCGGGGGCAGAAAATTGCTAGATTTTGCTCCGCCTCCATTTGCTTTTGTTTAGCCTGCACAATATCAAGCTGTGTAGTTAATGTCCCTAGAATATCAGTTTTAAAATTTTCTAATAAATTCCCAAGTTCTACACGTGTTACTCCTTCTGTTGATATTTTGTTATCTCTAACAAACCTATCATATTCTGTTGGTTTTATCCTTGTGCTACCTCTTGAACTCCTAATGCATAAATTAATGATATCAGCAAAATTCTCTTGGTAAATATCCCCTTTTCCCATGATATTCAATGTTTCAATCCACTGTTCTTTCATACCTCTAATTAATGCAGTTTTCAACACATTGTCAGGCAGAGGTAATGATGCATAGGGGGATCTCTGTAAATTATACTGGAAGCGTTCTACATATTCCTCTAGAGTTTCATTTGGTCTGGCCGTCATTTGGAAAATTTCATCTTTCAGTTCTCTTGACCTACAGTAATCCTGATATTTCTTGAGAAAGGACTCTTTCATTTGCTCCCAATTGTTTATGACTCCACCACCTAGACCCATAAACCATCTCAGAGTTGCTCCCTTCAAAGTAGAGGGGAACAACTTTAATTTCTGGGGGTCAGTGGTGTAATCATACCCTCTACATAACACATCGAATTCAAATAAGAATGCACCAGGGTCTTCTGATGTGAGTCCGTGAAACGTTGGGATGTGTTGAAGAGGAATCGCCTTCATGGGGGCATTTGCAGCAGAATCTACTATAGGATATTGCAATGTAGAAGTTTGGGTATTTGGCTGATTCTGCGCCATAGGATCGAATATGTGCCAATAACCTTCCGGAATTTCTAGGAGGGTGTTCCTAGGTTGAGAAGGGGCGGCCTTGGCAGGGGCTGTTTTAATGACACTTCCCTTATCTGGGATTTCTATCTGAAGGAATGGGGTGCCTTCAGTATTAATTCTAGCTGCGCTCCCCTTATCTGGGCTGTTTAACAGCTGGATTATCCTAGAAGGAGATTTTGGTTCCTCTATTTCCCCTGTTTCCCCTTCTCCTTCACAAAGGTTGCTTAAGTTCCCTTCTTGTAGCCGTTCTGACACAGGATTTTCAATTTCTTGGAAGTCCTGTTCATCAGTCTGACTATGCACCTCAGCGTAGGCTCCAGATGGTGATGTTGTAGCCTGAAGGGAACTAGTAGGCTGCTTAGAATGAATCTTTCTGAGGCCTACTGACGGCTGAGATTCAGTTTTCTTATAGATTTCGTCTATGAAGGTTGTTCGGCCAAGGGTCACCGGTCCTTTGGCTTTTTCAGGTTTGGCTGGGGGTTTGATATTCTTTTCTAGCTTTTTCTGCTTAGTCATGCACTCTAAAAACTACTAAATCCTATCAACCAGCAATTCTACTAAGAGAGCGGATGGTGGAGCAGGGCTTTTACATGCTCCGTACGCAGGTTCTTACCTTCCGTTTTTAAAATCCAACTCCCCCCTAGCAGATTTGCGCACTACTCTGTAAAGGGCAAATGGCTATTACTCCTCCCCGGCAACGGCGCCAAAATGTAGAGCTGTAACTAGGATCTCTTACACCACTAATTATCCCACATTAATAAGTCAATCCGGGAGCGTTTTGTTATTGCAAGGAGTAGCTCAATCCGAGGCTATTTGTCCGAGTAATGCTCGGTAGTATAGTGTTCTAATGATTTGAAAGGAAACAGATGCTAAGCTGTAACTAAACTAACCCAAAAGATAGAATCACACAAGGCAGTTGATCAGTCAAGGGTACGGAAGCAATAACCCATCCCTTTAGAAACTGATAAAGAAAGGGAATCAGAGCATGGACTTATAGGTCTGGGGCTAAGCAGCGTCTTGCTGAGGCTCACTACAGCCTTAGGCCTGCTCTCACACTAAGAACAACAAAGGCAGGTAAATCAAACAGCGGAAAGTAAAATGGAACAGCAGTCTGGAAATGGAACAGCAGTAATGAAATGGAACAGCACTCCTCAACCGTATGTACACGTTCTATACTACTATAGAAATCTGAGAGTAATGGATGATATGACTATGTCTCTGAACGAAGTAATATTGCTTTCAAGTCTTACAAATACTATTTCACATGGATCTAATAACAATAACATTCATACCAACATTCCGCTACAGAAATAGCTGAGAGATGCAATTCGAATAGATCCACTTATACAATGCAGAGACATGAGATAAAGAACTCATTCAGATATCAATTATAATGAAGCATAGTATATCACATAAAAGATGTATCAGATTACTTAAATAATGGAAATAAACAAACCACACACAAATCACAGTATAATAATACAAAAGCAAGTGTCCTTCGGAGCTGGGCCCTTGGCTGCCAATGGAACACTGCCTTAAGTTACTCTAGATGCAGAGACGAAATGAACACCAAGTCTTCTATATTAATCGCATCAACAAAAGTATAACAAAGTCAGGTCTCAGCGAGACTCAATGATCACAGTTGGTTCTGAACTTAGAATGACAAAAAACAGTCCTTCCTCCTGCTCAATGGCGTGGTGCCTTTATATAACAGAAATGACGGAGGTATCTAGATAATCAAAAGATAAGTCAAAGCAGCGATCCCTCAGGATCAAAGATCCTGAGGGATTCACTAATCGTTCGATTCTTCTCTTTCCCTTCTTGCGTTCTCCGACTCAGTATCCTGCATTCTTTCTCTGGGCTATTCGGCTCTAATTTTACTTGATCTTGTCCACATCCGGTTCCCCGTTGGAGGGACAGTAGTTATTTTCCCTTTGCTTCTTGCTTTCAATCGCCGATCCTTTGTTCCCATGTCTTCCTGCATAGAAAACGTCAATTATTAGCACTTGAGCTTCCTTTATCTATTGTTGCACATTTTATCAAAACCCTTTATCTTCTTTGAACTCATAATGCAGAAAAGGTTAGAATTATTATTGAAAAACCACTAGATTGCTTGTCAAAAGCATACCTTCCAAGTGCTCCACAGGGCATTTTTCAAACCAAATGGAACAACTTTCCATTGGTAAAATCCAGCAGGACAAATAAAAGTAGTTTTATGCCAGTCCTCTTTCTGTATTTGAATCTGATAGTATCTAGACTTCATATCAAATTTGTTGAATACTTTGTTGTGATGTATTTTCTGCATTATGGTTTCTGGTCTTGGTAGTGGATAATTAAAACTCTAAGTAATTGCATTTAGAGGTTTGTAGTTTATCACCATTCTAGGTTTACCTCTGACTATCTCAGAATGATTTCTTACCAGAAACGCTGAACAAGAATAATGAGACTCACCTTTCTCAATGAGCTGCGTTTCTAACAATTCTTTAATTTGTTTCTTCATTTCTTGCTCATCTGAAGGAGTGCAAGGAATCAGTTTCCCTTTGACTCCATTATCATGCAAGGTCACAATCTCTTGCATTGGACTTTCTACTACCCAAAACTGTTGTGGATTTTCTGAACAACTTTTTAGGAGTCTGTCATGGATAGCAGTTTGTTTTGTAGACCAATTGGGATCTATACATGCCATTTGTTTTGATTTAGATTCTACTCTTGATTCATAGATTTGTAGAACTTCCTGCCAGTTATCAAAATCTTTTAATGGCTTTCTGGCTCCTACTCTTTTCTGGCTATTTTCATGTCTTGCTTTCGAATTTGCAATAAACAATCTAGGTACATCAATAGCCTTCTTCTTTAGATTTATAATCAGCTTATCTTGGCTGATTGTTACTGGAAGCACAAAATTTAAGAATGTCATTCCCAACATTAAACTAGCTGAGGGATCAAAATGCTGAATTGCAGAAATCTTAACTATACTCCCACCAACTTTTAATGGAATATTATCTACATAATCAGTTAAACTCACAGATCCTCCTATGGTTTCAGACACCAGTATATTTTGCAATAGTTTCCACAGAGATTTACATAAATATGGTCTAGCCAAATTGTTCGATCCACCGGTATCTATGAATGCATCAACGGATATCCATTCATTTTTTACTTGAACTTGTACCGGGATATAAATAAGGCTATTAGTCTTGATTATATTTTTTAACAACGTATTTTCTTCTACTCTATTGATCTCTGGTTTTGGAAGATTGGTCGAGGATGTGGTTCTTTTCTGAAATGGACAGAAATAATTTACTTCTGGAAAAGGTAACACAAATTGCTTACCTTTTTGTTTTGGCTGCTTTGACTATGAACTTTCGGATTCATCTTCTGAAACATCTGTTGTTTCGCTAGTGACTTCAATGTCGCTTTCTTCTTATTGTTCATTGTAATGGAGCTCTTCTGAAAAATCATCATTTGAACAGGATAAATAGATATTCATCTTCTAGACACACTCTTCTTCTTCTGCATCTGATATTTCAGTCAAAATATATACATCTGAAATATCATCTTCTGATTCTACTATAGACCAATCATCTTGAAATTCTTCTATATCTATACAAGCTTTAAGTTTACTTGATGAATTTTGTGGGCATTTTCGTGCTAAATGTCCTTCCTTTTTACAAATGAAACAACAATTATTATTTCTTGGTTTTGATCTTTTCTTTAAAAATTTATACTTTCGGAACGGCTTTCTTGGATTTGAGACTCTCTTGGGTTTAAATCTACCATACCTCTTTGCTTTCTTTTTCTTTTTGAATGGTGTCCATGGTAGCATAATTTTGCAGACATCTGAACTAGGTGTGATGTCATGCGCCTTCTTTTGCCAGCATAAGTATTTAACTTTCTCTGTAATTCTGAAAAGAAGGTCAACCCAATAAACATGATCTAGTCTTTTGTTCTGTACATCTAGATCTTTCATAATTAGGTCTCCTAGATTGCCTCGTAATTTTGATAAAAAATAAATTTTTTGAGCCACATCATTTGAGAGATTAGCTTTGAAAACCTTAGCCATGAAATCTTTACTGAATTGATCAAAGTATTTCAAATCTTTTAACTCCGTTCGACTAAGATTTGTTATCAATTTCTTTTTCTCATCAACTGATTCTGGCACAAACTGTGTCTTTAGCAATAATTCTAATGTAGACAGTCCGGCTTCCATGACAGCTCTTCTCTCTTCTTCTGATGGTCCCATCCACCAATCATAGACTATACCAGTCATGCGTTTTTCTGCTAGGACCATAATGGATACATTATCCAATTTTGTTGTAATCTGCATCTGATACAGAGCACCTATCCAAATCCAGATTGATTCTCCAGGGTTTGAAGAATTATCCAAATCTAGAATATAGCCACTTGTATTGGCAGCATACAGATCTTCTTCAACACGTGGATACTTATTCACTTCTTTTAGGATATGAGCCTTGTTCTGGTTATTTATGGATGGCAAGATAAAAGAAGGAAATTTGGAGGCAGCTTGATCAAGGGTCATCACTTCTTTCTTTGAAACAAAAGGTTTATCTGTTTTATATGCTTCCTTTTTTTCACTGGTTAGTTTTCCAGTGTTCTTTGAAGTGGACTCTTTTGCACTAGTCGTAGTTACTGCTTCTTCTGATTCTTCTTCTTCCTGATCCCAATAATTGGGTGCACTCATATCTATTTGAAATTTTGGGATTTCTTTGGCCTTTTTCTTCTGTCTCCTTCTTCTTCTTTCTTCCTTTTCTATCTTTTCTGATTGTTTCTCATCATAGAGCAATTTCAGATTAGCATTTATCAAATCTACTTGTTTGTCGAAGTCATCTAGAACATCTTCAGCGTGTGAACACCAAGTGGTTAGATAGTTTCCTATCTGGTATACCTGGTCCATATCATTTGGATTTTGTGAATTTTGTTCTAGTAAAGGAGCGCAATCAGCTCTTGTTGTTGTTTGTCTAGTATTGGATGAAGAAGTACTGAATTTTGTTTTAGGCAGCCATTTACCTCCTTTTACAAATCTACGATTTTCAAACTGGAATTCATCAACATGTGGAATATGACTAACATATGTTCGAAACATCTTATTTACAGAAAAGAAAGGTTTTTCTTCTGGTATGTACAACTGATTTGTAGACAACGGTATACGAGTGGAAGAACTGGCTTCATCTAGTGAAGGAATATGACGATAAAAATATTTTCTACCACTGACAGGAGGTTGTTCATTTTCTTGAATTGCTGGTAACACATGTTTTTCTGACATGACTATAGGCCGAGATACTTTTGGTCGGTCTGGAAGAATTCTAACACGACCATTTGATACAGACATTCTTTTAATATTGCTCTTTGAACTATCTGTGAATGCCAGAGATTTATATTGGATATACCAGTCATTAGGCAAAGTTTCTTTGTCATAGTGAACACCTTCTACTTGAGCATTGCTCACACCTACAACAAAACAATCTTTTAAAACTGGTTGTCTTAGTTTAGGATGTACAGTATTGGTCAGCTGGAAAGAGGTTTGGATTAACACAGATAAATATTCACTGTCTTGAACCATTTCTAGACCTTGTACTCCAACTAAAGCTTTCCAACAATCTTTTAAGTGAACATCAGACAAACTAATGGCATAATCTAGATAGATAGTGCCATATTGACATCTCGAGGATAGATTTCCAAGTATTTTTCCGATCTAGGCATGATCATATATATTATGTCTGGTGTCGAAGACTTCTGCTATGTAAGGAGTATTGAGACCATGACAGAATAATGGAGCTAATCCAATTCTAATTCCCCCGAAATGCAAATAGGAGAATTTCTTTTCAGCAACATATTTTCAGAATTTTTTAATTTCATCTTCAGAAAACAAATTGAGACCAACAATTTGTATAGATGGACCTGATATTTTTATCTATAGTTCAACTTCTTTTAGTCAAACTTTTTTCAATAGACTAAACAAAGATGGAATAGGATAAACTTCTTTAGAGCTCAAAACTGGCAGGTTCCAACTTTCTGGATCTTCAACCTTTTCATGTTCTACACTGTAAGATTCAAGGGATCTACAGTCTACTTCAGATACAGATCGTCTATCGATATTTGAGAATGATCTTAAGAAATTGGCCGTGTTTTTACCAAGTTTTTTTAGGGGTCTCATGTCAGATTTTATCATGTCACTAGGTTTTCAGAATAAAATTTGGTCACTGGCTAGTGCATCTAGGTCTACTGCTACTCCTTCAAGATTTTCATGTTTCGATCGCTACCATCACTCAGTTGTATGTTCCGTCATCGAAAAAATCATTATCATCATCTTAGTCATGTCACCATGGTCTTCATTCCACTTAGTGTCTCCATTAGGTCATTAGGGTTAGAGTCATCAAAATTGTCATTTCATTCAATAAACCAGGAAATGAAGGAGCAATGGTAGGGTTTGCTCAAAAAAATATGTTTCTAAGTGTAATTCATTTCAAAGTGATGTAATAAGTTATGTTCTAAACACTGCATTAAATGTTCCTAAGCTACATAGTTTCCAAAGCAAAAGTGAAAAAGACATAGTGTGGGCCACCCCACTACTATGAAAAATAAATTGACTTCTACAAGTTGTAAAAGACCATCATAACTCATTTTCTCACCCATTTCATTGCTAAAGAGATCTCATTCATCACCAACCACTTTCTCATCATTTTTATGGCCAAAGACATTCCAAAACATTGGTCTCAAGCGACCTCGTTGTGTTTTTTGTGGGAAGCCCTCCTTTTGAAGTTTCAAACCTACAAACCCTATTCCTATAAATTTTATCCTCCCTCAGACTCAAAAAAACTCCCTAAAACCCTCACACCCCCTCACTCTCATTCCTAAAACATCCTATACCTAATACCTATCCCTACGCTACATTTTTGGTAGCCTTCATAGCTAGGATTGTGTCTCAATTCCCTAGCTCTATTCCCTAAGTTCCCTAACATCCCTCCCCATCTCATAAATTTTTCCTACACCCATTCCTAGTCCCTAACCCCTTCATCTTATTCCCTCATTCCCTTCCCTTGTTTTTCCCTCTAGGGTTTGCACTCACAAGTTTACTATGGAGAAGGAAAGGAGGCCTTACAACAAGGGTGGAAAAATGGCAAGGTATGAACCCCTCAATACACAAGAGTTGATGTCCTCACCACTCTCCAAGTAATGTTTTCAGCATGTAGGGTGTCTTGAGTTTTGTGAGCAAGTTGAAAAAAGTCAAATGTCATGCTAGGTTGACTAGTTTGTTTGCCACACATCTTAAGAAGGATCAAGTCATAATTGCAGGGGTGAAATTCACTATATCAGCTGACATCATAGAAGCAGCCACAAGGATACTAAATATTGGTGAGAAATATTTCAAAACTCAAGAGTTGGATGCCCACTTCTACCAACCCTACATCAAAGCTCATTGACAAAGAAATCAGTGGAGACATAGAATATTGGATTGACAAGGTCAATGACCACTTGGAGAAGCTTCTTAAAAGGGAAAACGAAGACAAGAGGCTACAAAAACACATGGCTGCCCATTGTTACACAAGGAACTTGATTTTGAGAGCAAAGGTGCAAAGGTCAAACAAATGAAAGCAAGGCTAAGAAAAACCCTAATCAGTCAAAAGGATAAGGGTAAGCTTGATTTGTTGGTTGATGCATCTATGATAGTGTATTACAACATATTAGGACCTTATACACAAATTTTGAGAATTTTTTATGAACATTTTGGTCATTTGCAAATTTTTGGTCAAATTTGGAAATTTTTGGCACAATCACCCTACCAAAAGTGTAGCGTGGGTCATGCTGTAGTTTTTCTGGAGAGCTCCAAATGGAAAAAAACTCTAATGGTTGGATATATTTTGACCCTTACATCAACTTTGGACACCTGGCAGCCCAAATCATCAACTTTTATAGGATGAAAATGACCAAAAACCACCTAAAAAACACCTTTCTGCCATGTTTTTGGAGGCCACGCTATGCTTTTTAACCAGTATTGGGAGAAGTCATGTTGGAAGATTTATACTTAATATTTTTGAGTTCTTGAGGACTCTATGAATAACTAGATAGAGAGAGATTTATAATGAGCTATCATGAGCTCAATTTGGAGTTCAAAGGCCTCCAAAAGTGGCATGCAATCTCATGTTGTGCTTTTTCCAGGAGGTTGATTTTCTTCATCAGTTTGACCTAGTTTGACTTTTTACCTATGTAAATGATGTAATTGAGCACGTAATGATGTAATTGAGGTGTAATTATGCTATATGAATGTCAAATTAGGTATATACATGCAAATTTCACTTGTTTTGGGTCAAATGAAACAGTTTCTCAAATTGAGGGAGAGTTTGTTAACCTCCCTAGTCATTAGGGTTTTGGTTGAGACCTTTGGGGAACAGCTCCACAAGTCATGGATTCGACCCCTGAGAGTGGGGAGATGTTGTTTTGGTATTTATGTATCATTTTCTCAGTCATAGAATGGGTTGGACATCAAAGGAGAGAACTATTGTAGCTTGTACTTGGACATTTTCTGGAAATCAAAGGATACTGTTTGTAGCTATTATCTAGGAATTCATGAGCAGTAAGTTTGTGATGTTGTTTTTTCTATGTTATAGCTTTATATGAAAGATATTCATCTTCTCTTTTCCTTCATCATTTCTTTATTGGTTTTCCTTAAATTTTATAAATAAAATTCTTTGCATAAAGCTTTGTTTTTATGGGAATATCATTATGTGTTAATTTCCTTCTTGTTTAATGAATTCATGTGATAATGCTCATTAAGACCCTTTTGTATCTTCCAAACACTACACTACATCGAAAAACCCTAAATCCATCACAGAATTATTACTACCTTTCTCCTCCATATCTTTGTTGATGTAACCCTTTGATCCTTTGACCTAGCTACCTAGTTTTTCTCCCTTATCCAACATCAAACCCTATCTGAGCCTAGTATACCCAGCCTAAAATTTATTCCTTTTCCAGTCAAATCATTGGTTGTGATCATTGAGAGAGCCCTCTATTTTTTGGTAGGGATAGCTACCAAACTAAAAGCTTGGTCTGTTGTGACCTCTATCGATCTCCTCTCAGGGTGTGACATTGTGGAGGATAACAAAAGGTATGTCACAAAACTATAGTCATTCTGATAATTGAAGGAACTGAGATTCCAGTAAATAAGGAAAAAGTCTTGGGCACATTTATATAGCAGAGTTGAAACCTTCTAGTGGCATAAAAGAACGACCTTAAAATATCAAAGAGAATCAGTATTTGCCTATTTTTGAAGGTTACATTCTAGTAATTAAAGTAGCCAAAAGTGAAAAGAGAAGAAGTTTATTTAAGGATATATAAGAAGTTAAGAAGGAACGGTGGAATTTGCCTTTAAAGTGTATCTTAGCTTGACTATTTTTGAAAAAAGACAATGAAGAAAGAATTCAGTACATAACCTATCATTGAAGAAAGATCAATCTTAGCATCTTTGTCTTGAGGAAGGAAGAAGTCTACCAAAATGAAGAACTTGTTTTGCACCAGCCTATGGAATAATCTTTGAGGATCTTATCAAAGTCAAGTAAGTATTATTTTTCTCTTTACGTCTAACAATATGTCTTCAGTTTGCAAGGAATGCAATAAATTCAATAGAAGACAAAGGTATGTATAACATGTTCATTTGTTAAGAATTTAATATCTTAGGGTTTAGTTGTTTGTATGATCCTAGGGTTTGCAAGATTATATCTAGGATTTGTAAGCCCTAGATAGTACATATTAAAACCTCATTCAAACACTATATCATAATGTCTATGGTTTGTAAGTAGTCCAAGATATAAGGAAATCCTTGGCAAGAATGAATTTGAATGATATCTAGATTTTGTAACTCAAATCTCTAGGAATTCATTCTCTAAAAGGTATTGGAAACCTTAGACAATCACCATGTTACTTTTCTTGTATATTTTGGTTGTGCTTGTCAATAATTTGGTTGACTTGGTAAATCAAGTTGGATCCTTGGACACTCCAATAAAATTTGACTCATACGGAAATGGCCCATGAAGATGTTGTCATGAATTAGAGGGATTTATTCAATAAGGAAACCCTACAAGGTTTGTAAAATTAGAAACTCAAGGTATTTTTAAGACCACAAGATTTGTAGCTAATCTTCTTCTTATATATTTTGGTTTTGCTTGTCAATAATTTGGTTGACTTGGTAAATAAAGTTAGATCCTTGGACACTCCAATAAAAGTTGACTCATATGGAAATGGACCATGAATATGTTGTCATGATTAAAAGGGAGTCCTTCAATAAGGAAACCCTAAAAGGTTTGTAAAATTAGCAACTCAAGGTATGTTTACGACCACAAGATTTGTAGCTAATATTCTTCATTAAAAGGCAAGATCATTTTTTATTTTTTCTTTGTATTACTAAATCTCTCATGTCTAGGGCTTTGAATCATAAATATTCTTATTTAGGGTGGTTAATATTTGAATTAAATCAACCCTTGAGTCATACTCTCTATCTTTTATTCAATTTGGTAAAACCATAAAATTTGGTGTTCACTATAAAACCTTAGCCTTTTTTATGTTTAGGGTTTGCTGATATTAATAATGAAACCCTAAAGTTTAGGTTTTGATAAATTAGGGTTTATGACAAAACCCTTATAATAGTTAATGTTGGAGCCTAGGACTGAAACCCTAGGTGTATGTGCTTCCGTATGATTTAAATTGTTGTAGCTTTTTCTATCTCTTGTCACACAATTTCTTTAGAAGACATAGAAGCGTCCTAGAGACAGCCTTTGGGTTGATAGGAGACCATTTCCTAGGGCATCCGAAAGGAGTGATTTTGAATATTATCTAAAGTATTTCTACTGCACTCCATAGGTCACATGATTTGGAAATGGATAATTTAGAGCTTGGTTCAATAGCCCTTCGCCAAGGTAAACTCAAGCAAACAAACTGATAGATAATGGCTAATCTCAGAGAGAAATGTCTTGGTTATGGTGGCTGACACACAATAATACACAACTCAACACTTTTTTTGTAGTATATATGAAGAGGAGGAAGGAAAGGAGGGAAATCGATGTAGAGGGCTAGACTTAGCACAAAATTCTAAGTAACAATCCCCATTAGAAATATGGAAGAGTGAGGAGGTGAAAATGCATAAACCGTGGAGTGTGAATTAAGGTCTCAAACTCTATGCCTCATGAATAAATTTTTCACCAATTAGCATAAGTAAATATGTGCTTAAATACAAGTATTGTAGGCTATCAAATAACATAAGTAAATACATTATTACATAGGTACCGCAAGTTATCAAATAACACAAGTAAATATGTGTTTACATAGGTACTTCTCACTACTTAGCAGCATACATACAACTATGAGAAAGTGAAACCAGAAGCTTCATTACACAATTTCAAAAGAGGAAAAACATACATGAAATGATATACAAAGGGGAAAACATACTTCACATTTCTTCGATTGGAATCAACAAAATTGCTTCATTAATCTTTGAAGATGGAGTCCAAATCACCATTCCAATACATTTAAAAATTGTATGTGCTCGAGCACCATATGAACAAGAAAATTGAACCATTTAGTGGAACCACTCTCTCTACAAACAAAGCTCAGAACTTGCCAAATCAGAATTCGGGACTCTAGAATGTAGAAATTTGGAACCTAGTTTAAGTGTTTCTTCCCTCTATTTATAAGGAGAGGGGAAGAATTGAACAACAGTTACAAAATATCTCAGCCCAGCTCCAGCTGTCTGATCGACTAGTTATTTTGGCATGTGATGGAAATGCTGCCCAAAATGATTACAACAAATTTGATTTCTTCTTTAAAATGCAACAAAGTAAAAAAAAAAAAAAAAAAAATGGGAAAACTGAATAATGACCAAAGAAAAATATCTCCATGCAAATTCCTGTGATCACCTCTGATTAGGCCATGACTTTTCCATGATATTCCTCCTCTGTTACTCGACAGGTTCACCTGTCATTTTCACCTTAATTGCTTGAATTATCCACTTTCTGGAGCAGGGAGCGATCAACTGTCGATTTGTTGTCATAGTGCAAAAACAAATATCAACCTAGTAGTCTTTCATTGCCTGACTCAATGGAGCCCCATGCTGAGAAATTAATTCTCAAGTGACCTGCACACTGCTTCCTCAGTCCCATACTTCCATTTATCAAACTAAAGACGTGCGTTGGAGCACAAATATGGCTTATATCACCTTAAGGAAGACAAAACACTCTTTCTTATGGATCGTGGTCCTTGCTACCTTGACCCAGCGATCTTTGACAATCGCCATTACTCCTGAGACCAGCCCCTCTATTCCCACATTCAATCTTGTAGTTGTCAACCCATACATTCTTTAAAACCTTGTACTTCCTTATCAGAGAAATTCCATATCACAATATTCATAGTTTTGTAGTATTCTAATCTTCCAATTGCCGACCTTTGATATGACGAGCTCCTTCCACTTAGCCCTTCCCACATTTCTCACCATAGGACTGAGGGTCGTGACCTATCGCTTAGCCTTAAGGTGCTAGAGAAATTTTTATCCTACTGGGGGCTATTTTTCCTTTGTTAAGTGTTTAACGCCCTTGGTCCTTTGAGTCTTTGTGACCATGTGACAACCCAATATCGGAGCCCCTTCAAAACACCAAAACAACCTGGCACGTGTCCTTCCATACTACCACGTCATACTGACATCAGATTCCACTGTAGCTTATCGGGACCAATCATATCTTTTGATCTAGGAGTCCATTTTTGTACTTCCACATATCATTGGAAAGCTTGTTCAAGGCACTTTCCAATGGAGAGGGTTCGATTTAGGCTTTGAGTCCTTTTATTGGTTGGAAAATGATTGCAATCTTCTTTGTGAATTTACTCTTTGGACAACTGGAAACACATTTTGCAGTAAGTGACAACATTGGCTCCAATTGGGGACAATGCCTTGCTACCAAGGTGTTGAGAACTTGTAGACTAGGAGCCTTCACCATTGGGAATGGAGTTAAAAATATATTGAACCTATAAAACCATAAAATCTCCATGGAACTTTATTTGTTGGGAGTCCTTTCCTCATAAAACTGAAATGCAAAACTACAAACTCTAAAAACTGGAAATTAAACACTCACACGGTGAGCTTATTTATATACAACTCCTTCTTTTCATAGGTCTCAGTTCACCCAAGTGAGGTCAAGCTTCCAATGATAACAAACCAACATCTGAGTACTATACTTTATGCCATTCTTCTTCTAAAACTCAACAACTAAAACATGCATGCACCACTGCCCCCAAACTAGTATTTGATGCTCAACTCTTTTAATCTCCTCCTTGAACCTTCTAGTTGGGCTTGGAATTGATATATATTGTTGCAGGAAAAAGAAATATGTTTACAATAAGATTCAAACAGTGGAGTCTCCAAGGTGGGATATCTTCAATCCACACTTCCCTTGCTCACTAGACAGAGGGAATGTAAAAATTGTCATACCCAGGAAAAATATTCTGATTCATTCCCCAACAACGGCGCCAAAAAGATGTTGTAGCTTTTTCTATCTCGTATTACATAATGGATTTAGAAGATATAGAAGTGTCCTAGAGACATCCTCTGGGTTGATAGGAGACCAGTTCCTAGGGAATCCAAAAGGAGTGTTTTGGAAGATTATCTAAAGGCTTTTTGCTGCACTCCATATGTCACTTAATTTGGAAAGGGATAATTTAGAGCTTGTTTCAATAGCCCTTCGCCAAGGTAAACTCAAGAAAAAAACGGGTAATCCTAGCGAGGAATGTCTTAGTTCTGGTGGCCAACAAACAATAATACATTGCTCAACATTGTTGTTGTAGTATAGATGAACAGGAGGAAGAAAAGGAGAGAAATCGATGTAGAGGGCTCGACATAGCACATAATCCTAAGAAACAATCCCCAATAGAAATATGGAAGAGTGAGGAGGTGAAAATGCCGAAGAAGTGGAGCACAAATTAATGTCTCAAGTTTTATGCCTTGTGAATACATTTTTCACCAATTAGCATAAGTAAATTTGTGCTTACATACAGGTACTGTAGGCTATCAAATAGCACAAGTAAATTCGTGATTACACAGGTACTGTAGGCTATCAAAATAACACAAGTAAATATGTTTTTACATAGGTACTTCTCACCACTTAGAAGCAATAATAAAACTATGAGAGAGTGAAACTGGCAACGTCATTACACAATTTCAAAAGAGGAAAGACATACATGAAATGATATACAAAGGGGAAAACATACTTCACATTGTTGTGATTGGAATCAACAAAACTGCTTCATTAATCTTTGAAGATGGAGTCCAAATCACCATTCCATTACATTTAATAGTTGTATGTGCCCGAGCACCTTATGAACAAGAAAATTGAACCAAAGTAGAACCACTCTCTCTACAAACAGAGCTCAGAAGTTTCCAAAGAAAAATGTGGGACTCTAGAATGGAGAAGTTGGGAACCTGGTTTAAGTGTTTCTTCCCTCTATTTATAAGGAGATGGGAAGCTTTGAACAACAGTTACAAAATATCTCAACCAAGCTCCAGTTGTCTTGGCGTGCGATGGATTGTTTGCCCAAAATGATTACAACAGATTTGATTGCTTCTTTAAAATGCAACAAAGCACAAAATAACAAAACATGGGAAAACTGAATAATGACCATAAACAAAATATCTCCATGCTAATTCCTGTGATCGCCTCTGATGAGGCCATGCCTTTTCCATGATGTTCCTCCTCTATTACTTGGCAGGTTCACTTGTCATTTTTTCCTTAACTGCTTGAAGTCCCCACTTTCTGGAGTTGGTAGCGATCAACTGTCGGTTTCTTGTCATAGTGCAAAAATAGAGATTGACCTGGTAGTCTTTCATTACCTAACTGTGTGGAGCTCCATGCTGAGAAATTAATTCTCAGGTGACCTGTACACTGCTTCCTAAGTCCCATACCTCCATTTATCTCACTGAAGATGTGCGTCAGATCACATTGATGGCTTGTATCACCTTAAGGTAGACCCATTACTCTTTCCTGTGAATCGTGGTCATTGCTGCCTTGACCCAACGATCATTGACAATCGCCATTACTCCTGAGACCAACTCCTTTGTTCCTGCATTCAATCTTGCAGTTGTCAACCCATACATTCTTTAAAGCCTTGTACTTACTTATCAAAGAAATTCCATATTGCAATCTTCACAGTGGTGCATTATTCTAATCTTCTTATTGTCAACCTCTGATATGACGAGGTCCTTCCGCTTATCCCTTCCCGCATTTCTCACCATAGGACCAAGAGTCATGACCTACCACTTAGCCTTGAGGTTCTAAAGCATTTTTTATCCTGTCGTGGGCTATTTTTCCTTTTTTAAGTGCTAAACGCCCTTGGTCCTTTGATTCTTTGTGATCATGTGACCGCCCAATATCGAATCCCCCTCAAAATTCCAAAACAACCTTCCACATGTCCTTCTGTACTGCCATGTCATACTAACGTCAAGTGCCACTGTAGCTTATCATGACCAATCATATGGCACCACATGGCTTGCTAGAGGAGGGAGAAAAGGACCCGCCCACCTTTGGTTTTGTGATGAAATGCTTTGTTAACTTTTTATTAGCATTCTTGGCTGTTTTTAACACTATCGACACATTATGCATATCGTAACTTTTTAAAGGTTGTCACCTTAAGAAGTTTTGATTATCTGATTCATTGGCCTTCTGATGTGTCGATGCTCCTATATTCAAGGCCTTCGATATGTGATGCACCGATATGTTTGATGCTCTAATGTTCCACTGCACTAAGATGACTAACCTCTGATATGCGATCATCGATATGCCTAATGCTCTGATGTTGTGATCATTGATATCTCTGGACCTTCGATATGCGATCTTCGATATATCAGACCTGCGATATTCCTTCCTAAGGCTTCAATCCTTGAACTTCAGCAGACCATATATTTTGATCCAGGAGTCCATTTTTGGACTTCCACATGTCACTGGAAATTTTGTTCAGAGAAATTTCCAATGGAGAGGGTCCAATTTAGGCTTTAAGTCCTTCTATTGCTTGGAAAATTACTGCAAACGTATTTGCTCATTTACTCTTTGGACAACTAGAAACAAATTTTGCAGTAAGTAACAACATTGGATCCAATTGGGGACAGTGCCTTGCTGGAAAGGTGTTGAGAACCTGCATACTAGTAGCCTTCACCATTGGTCATGGAATCAAAAATATATTGAACCTATAAAACCAGAAAATATCCATGGACATTTATTTGCTAAGATTCCTTTCCTCATAAAACTGAAATGAAAAACTATAAACTCTGAAACTAGAAAATAAACACTCAAATAGTGAGCTTATTTATATACAACTCATGCTTATGCATAGGGCTCAATTCAACCAAGTGAGTTCAACCTTCCAATTATACCAACCCAACATATGATTACTAGACTTTATGCCATTATTCTCCTGAAAGTCAACAACTAAAAAAGGCATGCACCACTACCCCCAAACTGATATTTGATGCTAAACTCTTTTAATCTCCTCCATGAACCTTCTATTTGGGCTTGGAATTGATATATATTGTTACATGCAAAAGAAATATGTTTACAATAAGATTAAAATAGTGGAGTCGCCAAGGTGAGAGATATTCAACCCACACTTCCCTTTCTCACCTGACAGAGGGAATGTAAAAATTGTCGTACCCAAGGAAAAATATTCTGATTTGTTCCCTGAAATGGCGCGAGAAATATTTTGTAGATTTTTGTATCTCCTGTCACACAATTTCATCAGAAGATATAGAAGCCTCCTAGACACAACCTCTGGGTTCATAGGAGACCAATGTCTAGGGCATCAGAAAGGAGTGCTTTCAAATATTATCTAAATGCTTTCTGTTGCACTTCATATGTCACGTAATTTGGAAAAAGATAATTCAGAGCTTGGTTCAATAGCCCTTCGCCAAGGTAAACTCAAGCAAACAAATTGGTAGATAATGGATAATCTCATAGAGAAATGTCTTGGTTCAAGTGGCCGACACACAAAAATACATAACTCAACATTGTTGTTGTACTATAGATGAATAGGAGGAAGGAAAGGAGGGAAATTGATGCA
The DNA here is from genome assembly GCA_031772625.1 of Pinus tabuliformis. Classification (NCBI taxonomy): domain Eukaryota; kingdom Viridiplantae; phylum Streptophyta; class Pinopsida; order Pinales; family Pinaceae; genus Pinus; species Pinus tabuliformis. The sequence continues at coordinate 1,267,543,662 of CM062809.1, forward strand.
GAGCGTTAGACATAGCACAGAATCCTAAGCAACAATCCCTAGCATAAATATGGAAGAATGAGGAGGTGAAAATGCAGAAAAAGTGGAGCGCAAATTAAGGTCTCAAGCTCTATGCCTCATGAATACATTTGTCACCAATTAGCATAAGTAAATATGTTCTTACATACAGATACTTTAGGCTATCAAATAACACAAGTAAATATGTGATTACACAGGTACTACAGGCTATCAAATAACACATGTAAATCTGTGTTTACATAGGTACTTCTCATTACTTAGCAGCATACATACAACCTTGAGAGAGTGAAACCAACAACTTCATTACACAATTTCAAAAGAGGAATGACATACATGAAATGATATACAAAGGGGAAAACATACTGCACATTGTTTTGATTGGAATCAACAAAATTGCTTCATAATCTTTGAAGGAGTCCAAATCACCAGTCCATTATATTTAAAAATTGTATGTTCTCGAGCACCTTATGAACAAGAAAATTGAACCAAAGTGGAAAAGCTCTCTCTACAAACAGAGCTCAAAACTTTCCAAAGCAGAATTCAAGACTCTAGAATGCAAAAATTGGGAACCTAGTTTAAGTGTTTCTTGCCTCTATTTATAAGGAAAGGGGAAGCTTTGAACAATAGTTGCAAAATATCACAGTTTAGCTCTAGATGTCTGATCGACTAGTTGTCTTGGCATGCGATGGCACTATTGCCCAAAATGATTACATTAGATTTGATTGCTTCTTTAAAATCAACAAAGTACAAAATAAAAAAATGGGAAAACTGAATAATGACCATACAAAAATATCTCCATGCCAATTCCTGTGATCTCCTTTGATTAGGCCATAACTTTTCCATGATGTTCCTCCTCTGTTACTCGGCAGGTTCACCTGTCATTTTCTCATTAATTGATTTAATTCTCCACTTTCTGGAGCTGGGAGCGATCAACTATCGATTTCTTGCCACAGTGAAGAAACAAAGATTGACCTGGAAGTCTTTCATTGCTTGACTATGTGGAGCTCCATGCTGAGAAATTAATTCTCAGGTGACCTACACACTACTTCTTGAGTCACATAACTCCATTTATCTCACTAAAGATGTGTGCCAAAACACAGATATGGCTTGTAGCACCTCAAGGAAGACCCAACACTCTTTCCTGCAGATCATGGTCCTTGATGCCTTGACCCAATGATCTTTGACAGTCGCCATTACTCCTGAGACCAACTCCTATGTTCCTACATTCAATATTGTAGTTGTCAACCCATAAATTCTTTAAATCCATGTACTTCTTTATTGTAGCGATTCCATATTGTAATATTCACAGTGGTGTAGTATTATAATCTTCCGATTACTGACCTTCGATATGACGAGCTCCTTCCGCTTAGCCCTTCCCTCTTTCTCATCATAGGACCGAGGGTCGTGACCTTCCACTTAGCCTTGAGGTGCTAGAGCATTTTTTATCCTACTAAGGTCTATTTTTCCTTTGTTAAGTGCTTAACTCCCTTGGTCCTTTGAGTCTTTGCAACTGTGTCTGCCCAATATTGGAGCCCCCTCAAAACGCCAAAACTTCCCACCATGTGTCCTTTCGTACCGCTCTAATACCAAGAATGTTGAAAGGGAAAAAATATTGACATCAATGAAAACTATATTAAAAATATCCCCCTTTGTCATTGATGGAAATATTATTTCCCTTTCAACATTCTCTCCCCCTTTGACATCAATGGAAAATGGGGTGCCCAAATACTCCCCCTGTCAAACTACTTCTTTTCCTCATGAATAGTAGTTCTTAATAGGTATGTTACTCCCCCTGTCACGATGCTCTTCTTTCTGGCAATGTGGTTCATGATAGATGTGCTTACATTCCTTTATGTGATGAACCAACTCCCCCTTTCTGCACAACCTCCTCTAGCTCAAGAAAGATTACCTTCTTAGTAATCAAGTTGAAGACATCTTCAACAACAGTCCATTGGATAGATAAGAGATCATGTTCTTCAAAGGAGTGTTCCTGAGAAATGATCTATCAAAGAATGATTGTCAATATATATCATCAAGGATTTCATAAGGCCCACTCATGAATGGATTCTGCAAGAATGCTTAATCATCATAAGCTCCCCCTAACTATATGAATGGTCTTCCTTTTAGTAGAGTCTCCCCATAAAATACTTGGAATATCAAGGATAACTTCATCAGGTCAACAACATGTGTTGTTGGTTGGAGTGTTCAAGGGACTTCTAGATTCAATTTTCTTCCTTCTCCATACTCGTGTAACTTTCTTCTCTGGCACAGTTCTAGCTTGTGTAGGGGCCCAAGTCAAGTTACAATCATGTGCCATATGTCCAATGTTATGACACTTTAAGCACTTTATATTCTAATCTTCCTATTACCGACCTTGAAAGAAGTATTCTAATATTTTTATTACCGACCTTCGATATGATGAGTTCCTTCTGCTTAGCCCTTCCCTCTTTCTCACCATAGGACTGACGATCATGACCTAATGCTTAGCCTTAAGGTGCTAGAGCGTTTTTTATCCTGTCGAGGTCTATTTTTCCTTTCTTAAGTTCTTAACACCCTTGGTCCTTTGAGTCTTTGCAATTGTGTGTCTTCCCAATAACGGAGCCCCCTCAAAACACCAAAACTTCCTACCATGTGTCCTTCTATACCTCTCTGATACCAAGAATGTTGGAAGGGAAAAAATATTGACATCAATGAAAATTAGATTAACAATCTCCCCCTTTGTCATTGATGGAAATATTCTTTCCCTTTAAACATTCTCTCCCCCTTTGACATCAATGGAAAATGGGGTGCCCAATACTCCCTTTGTCAAGCTGCTTATTTTCTTCACGAATAGTAGTTCTTCATAAGTATGTTACTCCCCCTGTCACAGTGCTCTTCTTTCTGGAAATGTGGTTCATGATAGATGTTATTACATTCCTTTATGTAATGAACCAAGTACCCTTGTATGCACAACCTCCTCTAGCTCAGGAAAGATTACCTTCTTATTAATCAAGTGGAAGACATCTTCAACAATAGTCCATTGGATAGATAAGAGATTGTGTTCTTCAATCGAGTGTTCCTGAGGAACGATCTATCAAAGAATGATTGTCAATATAGCTCATCAAGGATTTCATTAGGCCCATTCACAGATGGCTTCTGCAAGAATGCTTAATCATGATAAGTTCCCCCTAACTATATGCATGGTCTTCCTTTTGGTAGAGTCTCCCCATCAAATACTTGGAATATCAAGGATAAATTCATCAGGTCAACAACATGTGTTGTTGGCTAGAGTGTACAAGGGACTTCTAGATTCAATTTGCTTCCTTCACCATACTTGTGTAACTTTCTTCTCTTGAACAGTTCTAGCTTATGTAGGGGCCCAAGTCAAGTTACAATCATGTGTCATATGTCCAATTTTATGACACTTGAAGCACTCTATATTGTTCATGTATAAAAATTCATGACTTCTTCTTGAAAAATTGCTTCTCAGAGATTGACGGGGACCAATATAATTATCTTTGTGATAGGCCCTACAATATTTTTCCATGTGCCCAAAGTTTGTACAAGAATACAAATAACCAAGAAATATAATTTGGTACTTGGAGAAGAAGGTTTCCTTGATGTACTTCTAAAGTATTTTTGCCTTGGGATCCTTTGATGATAACCATTTCTTCTTGCATCCTTGACACCATCTGCGTTTCTTCTTGGAGGAGGGTTTCTTCCATAGTTGTCTTGACTCTTCTCCTTGCCTTTGCTAGAATTGGGATCATCAACATTTCTTTTAGGCTTCCTCACATCCTTGTTGTTTGAAGCATTAGGGTTTGCATCATTCTTGCTTGAGGATTCACCTGCATAGCCAAGACCTGATTTATCGAGGGGATACCTTTGTTGACTTAGGGACATCTAGGGTTTGAGAACTTTTCAAGTTCTTATTCAACAATTCAACTTCCTTTTTAAGAAAGACAATTTCTTCCTTCATTTTCTTGCATTCTTCATCCTTCTTTGATATAATGATCTCCATTTCTTCCTTCATGTTGGTTACTTCACACGATTGGGCCTTAAGAGAACTGATTTCTGATTTTAACTTGGTGATGTCATCATCCTTTTCTTCTAGTTGGCATATCATGGTGTTTCTCTCCTTTTCTTCTTAATCAACTTGACCTTCTATGAATGTTAGAGCCTCCATCACATTCTTAGCTCCTTGTGCTTGTTTCCTTGCTTCTTCTAGTTGAGATTTACGGGAGGAGACCTCTTCCTTGTATTGATCAATCTTTACTTCAAGTTTTTTCAAGATTTTGTGCCTTTTTCTAGGTGGCTTGACAAGGTAAATTCCTGTTTCTTTTCCATATCCAATTGATTTGTCTTGGATATGACTTCTTCATGATTCTTTCTCTTGTTTTGATGAAATTCTTCCTTAATATTGGTGAGCTCCTCATCTCTTTCTTATACTTGAAGCTTGACAAGGTCAACTACCTTCCTTGTCTTATCTTGCTCACCAACTTGTGCTTTCTTCTAAAGTTCCTTGTTTTCCTTTTTCAAATTGTTAATCTCTTCCATGGAAGCCATAAGTTTAGTGAGGAGATCTTCTTTAAAATATTTTTCATTCTCTTCATCCTCTAGGTCTTCTTTATCCTTGATGTCAACACTCTTATCTTCAGCTTCCTTGATGAGCTATAGATTTCCTTCTTGTTTTCCATCATTTTCTTGACTATAGATCCTTTTCAATGCTCCTTTTCAGTGAAGATCATGAAGTTTATCCCATATGCCTTTCGATCATGAACATTTTTCAAAATTGGCCTTCATAGAATTAGGTAGCCCATTCAAGATTTCTTTCATTGCTCTTATATTATGTTTCTTGGATTCTCCATCCATCATGCTATCAATAATCACTGATTTCAAAACTTCAATGCCTTGAGTCTTTAAGAAATTCCTCATTCTTGCCTCCCATATATCAAAGTTTCCATTGAACAATAGAGGCTTTACAAACTGATTGACTTCAATTTCGGTGGTTGAGGGAGACACATCTTTAGGAGGATTGGAGACTTTCTTCCTTGGCTTCGCCATTTGTGTTCTAATGATCAACCTTCAAGTTTTTAGGCTTTGAGTGAAGGTACTAGCTCTGATACCAATTTTTGGAAATACTGAGAGGGTGGGTGAATTAATATTCCTTTTCAGTTGTTACTTTTACCAGTTAGATCACTTATATTTAGAACACAAAAATGAACAATAGAAATAAACGTTTTTATTAATATAATCTTTATAATGAATCAAGTACAATATGGGTAGGGCTCCAACCCTTGATGAAGACACACAGGCTCCAACCTGGGATGTACCAAGCACCTACTTGGATTTTAATGAGGTTTCAACCTCTAGGGCTTCGACCCTATCTTATCCAAGGCATCAACCTTGAGTTTAGGAGCACCAACTCCAAGGACACCAATCCTTTAGATTTTCTTTGTCAAGATATGTTAGGTTTTTCTTCACAGCTCCCAAAGTCTTCTTCAATGAGCCCTGTCAATCTTCAGCAATCCCTTCACATAATCTCCACGTCACGTCATCAATTACAACCTTGTCATCCAGAAAGTGTCACCACTAGTCTTCATAATACCCAATCAATCTCTTCAAGTTACCTCATCATGACATCAACACTACATTATGATCTTCAATAAAACGCTTCAATGTGTCTTCAATGAACTGCACCAAGTTCTGCACCAACTCTAATAATAGTTTTGCAGCTCCTTCAATTCTGGACCAAGTTTAGTCCCAAATATTACTTCAAGTTACCTCCAAAGTTTTGCACCATGACTTCTGCACTGCACCAATATTTCAACACCAGATTACCTCAAGACTACTGAACCACTGTTGCACCAAGACTTCAGCACTAGATTGTGACAATTATTCTTTACAAATTTTTTTGTAACACACTGCACTAGACCATTGTTCAAATTGTTCCAATATTTCTACACAAGGATTTATACACCATACTGCACCATCTATTCTACACCACACTTATTTATCAATTCTGCACCAATGTTCTTGCACCACATGTCACCATTACTTCACCAACATTTCTTCACCACATCTCACCAATTATGCACCATATATTCAGAAACAATATTCTTGCACCATGCTACACCAATACTTCTCCAACACTTCTTCACCACAGCTCAACAATTTTGCACCATCTACAATTTTTCACTGTTCTAAACACCAAACTATACCACTGCACTAAGACTGTCACAGGTCAAAAGTTTCTTCCAAATCCGAGCTTCTAGATAAGTGATTGTTTAATACATTGTGCCTAGAAACTTGTTCTTGCAGGTCTGTTCACTATTCTGAAGTCTTATATGTCTACAGGAAGTTGTTCAAAGATCCAAGCCACTGTGCTACACCACAGTCTGAGGTTTGTTGCAACCCAAACAAATATTTCTCCAAAAAACTTCCTCGGTCTCCTTGCTATCCTTATTCTGTCCACAATTCAATGAATAGAACAGAAAAAAGAGGACACCCAAGCCAAGGTAGCATTATCCAGAAAAAATGCAGTCAAGGGCACTTGTCTGCAGTCTTGTTAAGGTAGCATTGTCAAGGATTTTTCATCACACTAGCCCACACTTATGTTGTTGTTACTAGCCTCCAATCAGCATTGTAACAAGTCTCCAATAACGCTATCACAACCCTTCAGATAGCACTATCACTAGTCCACAATAAACACTGTCACAAGCCCGCAAATAAACGTTGTCACAAGCCACCTGTCCAAAGGCACCATTGCCCAGTTCACAATGCAACAAAGTTTTCCAACAATTCCGTAGATAAATCCAGGTTATTGAAATGCTCCACTGTAATGATCCTGAGATACAATCCACCAATCCGAGTTTTTCACAATCGGAGTTATCAATAGAACATCTTAATATTTGTCTCAGAAATTGAGCCTATCAATGTGTAATATCCCTGTCCAAATTTAGAAAAACAACTTATGTTCAACTTCCATATTCTTTTTCTTCTCCTTTTTTTATGTTCTCCTTCCCTAGGGTTCATGAGATGTGAACTATTTCTCCCTGTCCTGTATGATATAATCGAATTGATAGCTGAAGAATGAATTTGTATGGGTTAATATATAGTGTCCATGTCTCTTATCAATAGGCTGACATGAGTAGGGCAGTGTAGGTCAGCTCACAATCTAGAGGTATAATTTAACTTGTAAAATCAATTTCTCTCTCGTTATTTGGAATTTCGGGACACATAATATCTTATTAGAAAGGTAAAATTATGCCTTTCAAGATGGTCTAGGTCTCATGATGAGATTCTTCCTCTAAGATGGAGAAAAATATTATTTAATGTGACTGATCGTTCATTAGTGTAGAAATGGAGGCAGGGCAGAATGCCTTTGAGTGTTGGGCTTCTTCATTGATTGCCTTCTTAATCATATCCTTGTTTTCTTCAACATATCACTATGTCCTTGATGTCATGGCCTTCTTCATCACCATGTCCTTCTTCATGTCCTTGCCTTCTTCAAAATATTGACATCAGTGACAACTAGATTAACACAACTCCTATGTTCCTACATTCAATCTTGTAGTTGTCAACCCATACATTCTTTAAATCCATGTACTTCCTTATTGTAGCGATTCCATATCGTAGTGGTGTAGTATTCTAATATTCTGATTACCAACCTTCGATATGACGAGCTCCTTCCACTTATCCCTTCCCTCTTTCTCACCATAATACCAAGGGTTGTGACCTACCGCTTAGCCTTGAGGTGCTAGAGCATCTTTTATCCTACCGAGGTCTACTTTTTCTTTGTTAAGTGCTTAACGCCCTTGGTCCTTTGAGTCTTTTCAACTGTGTGTCTGCTCAACATCGAAGTCCCCTCAAAACACCAGAACTTCCTACCACATGTCCTTTCGTACCACCACATCATACTAACATCAGATGCCATTGTAGTTTATGAGGACCAATCATATGCCACCATGTGTCTTGCTAGAGGGGAGAGAAAAGGGCCTGCCCACCTTTGGTTTTTGGAATGAAATCCTTTGTTAATCCTTTATCAGCATTCCCAATAGTTTTTAACACTATCAACACACTATGCATATCACAACTTTTTAAAGGTTTTCAGCTTAAAATGTTTCGATTCTCTGATTCGCTGACCTTCTAATGTGTCTTCGTTATTCATGACCTCCGATATGTGATGTGTTGATATGCCTAATGCTCTGATGTTTCAATGCGCCAATATGCCTGACCTCCAATATGCGATCGTCGATATGCCTGATGCTCTGATGTTCTAATCGTTGATATCTCTGGACCTCCGATATGCGATCTCCAATTTTCATTCCTAAGGCTTTAATCCTTAAACTTCAGCAAACCATATATTTTGATCCAAGAGTCCATTTTTGGGCTTCCACATATCGTCAAAAAAATTGTTCAGAGAACTTTCCAATGGAGAGGGCTCAAATTAGCCTTTGAGTCCTTCTAATGCTTGTAAAATGACTAAAACATTCTCTTCTCATTTACTCTTTGGACAGTTGGAAACACATTTTGCGGTAAGTGACAAAAATGGCTACAATTGGCAACAGTTCCTTGATGGAAAGGTGTTGAGAACCTGCAAACTAGTAGCCTTCACCATTGGGCATGGATTCAGAAATATATTGAACCTATAAAACCATAAAATATCCATGGAACTTTATTTGTTGGGAGCCCTCTCCTCATAAAACTAAACTACAAACTCTAAAAACTAGAAATTAAACACTCAAATAGTGAGCTTATTTATATACAACTCCTACTTAGGCATAAGGCTCAATTCACCCAAGTGAGGCCAACCTTCGAATGATACTAGCCCAACATCTGAGTACTAGACCTTATGTCATTGTTCTCTTGGAAGTCAACAACTAAAACAGGCATGCCCCACTGCCCCCAAATTGATATTTGATGCTCAACTCTTTTAATCTCATCCATGATCCTTCTAGTTGGGATTGGAATTGATATATATTGTTGCAGGAAAAAGAAATATGTTTACAATAAGATTAAAACAATGGAGTCGCAAAGGTGAGAGGTCTTCAACCCACACTTCTCTTGCTCACCCGATAGAGGGAACGTCATTAGGGGAATTTTGAGGTCTAAAATGGGCCTCCTAAGGAAATTATAAAATAATAGTGGAAATAATAAAATAAGATTATATGACATCATAAAATTTTAGAGGGAAAAAAAGAAAACTATTTTTTAACTCGTATTTTCAACGTATCACCCTATGGGTTTACTCAAATTTCGAGTGACAGCACTCGTTGGATGAAAATTTTAATTCCTCATCCATGGAGTACCCATGTTTCATACTTTCTATGGACCCTACTACACGAAAAATGAAAAATACATTAAAAATGTGATTGCAATAACGTTGTTTCATGTATTTCTCATTTTTCATGTAGTAGGGTCCATCAAAAGCATGCAACATGGGTACTCCTTGGATGAGGAATTAAATTTTGCATCCAACGAGTACTCTCACTTGAAATTGGAGTAAAACCTTAGGGAGATAAGTTGAAAATAGAAGTTGAAAAGTAGTTTTATTATTTTATTATATTTTAATCTTTTTTACTCCAAAAATGGTGAATCATCCCCCATGGTTGACATAATCATCTTGAATCCTATTGGTTCTTATAAATTTTATTTTGGTTGTACACTTTTCTTAGGAGGCCCATTTTATACCTCAAAATTCCCCTAATGAAAAATTGTCGTACCAGGGAAAAATATTCTGATTCATTCCCCAACAATGGCACCAGAAAGCTGTTGTAGTTTTTCCTATATCCTGTCACACATTTGCTTCAAAAGATATAGAAGCCTCTTAGACACATCCTCTGGGTTGATAGGATACCAATGCCTAGGGCATCAAAATGAGTGCTTTTGAATATTATCTAAAGGCTTTCTGTTGCACTCCATATGTCACATAATTTGGAAAGGGATAATTCAGAGCTTGTTTCAATAGCCCTTCACCAAGGTAAAATCAAGCAAATAAACTGGTAGATAATGGCTAATCTTAGAGATAAATGACTTGGTTCAGGTGGCCGACACACGACAATACACATCTCAACATTGTTGTTGTAGTATAGATGAACAAGAGGAAGGAAAGGAGGGAAATCGATGGAGAGGGTTGGACATAACACAAAATCCTAAGCAACAATCCCCAGCAGAAATATGGAAGAGAGAGGAGGTGAAAATGCATAAAAAGTGGAGCACGAAGTAAGGTCTCAAGCTCTATGCCTCATAAATACATTTTTCACCAATTAGCATAAGTAAATCTATTCTTACATAAAGGTACTATAGGATATCAAACAAAAAAAAATAAATCTGTGATTACACATTTACTGCAAGATATCAAATAACACAAGTAAATCTATGTTTACACAGGTACTTCTCACTACTTAGCAGCATACATACAACTATGAGAGAGTGAAAGCGGTAGCTTCATTACACAATTTCAGAAGAGGAAAGACATACATGAAATGATATACAAAGGGGAAAACATATTGTGCATTGCTCCGATTGGAATCAACAAAACTGCTTCATTAATCTTTGAAGATGGATTCCAAATCACCATGTCCATTACATTTAATAATTATATGTGCCCGAGCACCTTATGAACAAGCAAATTGAACCAAAGTGGAACCACTCTCTTTGCAAACAGAGCTCAGAATTTGCAAAAGCAGAATTCGGGCCTCTAGAATGTAGAAATTGGGAACCTAGTGTAAGTGTTTCTTCCCTCTATTTATAAGGAGAGGGGAAGCTTTGAACAATAGTTACAAAATATCTTAGTCGAGATCCAGTTGTCTAATCGACTAACTATCTCGACATGTGATAGCTCTGCTGCCCAAAATTATTACAACAGATTTGATTGCTTCTTTAAAATGCAACAAAGTACAAAATAACAAAACATGGGAAAATTGAATAATTACCATAGAAAAATATCTCCATGCCAATTCTTGTGATCACCTCTGATTAGGCCATGCCTTTGCCATGATGTTCCTCCTCTGATACTTGGTAAGTTCACCTGTCATTTTCACCTTAACTTCTTTAATTCCCCACTTTCTAGAGCTGAGAGCGATCAACTATCGGTTTCTTGTCACAGTGCAGAAATAGAGATCGACCTATAAGTCTTTCATTACTTAACTGCATGGATATTCATGCTGAGAAATTAATTCTCAGGTGACCTGTACACTGCTTCCTGAGTCGCATACCTCCATTTATCTCACTGAATATGTGCATCAAAGCACAAATATGGCCTATATCAGCTCAAGGAAGACCCAACACTCTTTCCTGCGGATCATGGTCCTTATTTCCTTAACCCAACAATCTTTTACCATCACCATTACTCCTGAGACCAACTCCTCTATTCCCACATTCAATCTTGTAGCTATCGACCCATACATTCTTCAAAGCCCTGGACTTCCTTATTAGAGTGATTCCATTTCACAATCTTCACAGTGGTGCAATATTTTAATCTTCTGATTGTTGACCTCTGATATGACATGCTCCTTCCACTTAGCCCTTCCTGAATTTCTCACCATAGGACCGATGTCGTGACCTGCCACTTAGCCTTGAGGTGCTAAAGCATTTTTTATCATGTCGGGGTCTATTTTTCCTTTGTTAAGTTCTTAATGGCCTCGAACCTTTGAGTCTTTGCGATGGTGTGCTAGCCCAATATCGGAGCCCCCTCAAAATGCCAAAACTACCTGCCACATGTCCTTTTGTACATCCACATCATACTGACTTCAGATGCCACTGTAGCTTATCGAGACCAATCATATGACACCATGTGTCTTGCTAGAGGAGAGAGAAAAGGGTCCGTCCACCTTTGGTTTTGCAATGAAATCCTTTGTTAATCCTTTAACGGTGTTTCTGACAGTTTTTAACACTATTAGCACATTATGCATATCACAACTTTTTGACGGTTGTCACCTTAAGAAGTTATGATTCTCTAATTCTCCCACCTTACGATGTGTCGATGCACCGATATTCAGGACCTCCAATATGTGATGCATCGATATGCCCAATGCTCTGATGTTGCGATGCACCAATATGCTTGACCTCTGATATGTGATCACTAATATGCCTAATAATATGAAGCTTTGATCATCGATATCTTTAGACCTCCGATATGTGATCTCAAATATATCGAACATCCAATATTCCTTCTTAAGGCTTCAATCATTGAAATTGAGCAAACCATATCTTTTGATCCACGAGTCCATTTTTTGACTTCCACATATTGTTGGAAATCTTGTTCAGAGCACTTTCCAATGGGGAGGGCCTGATTTAGGATTTGAGTCCTTCTACTCCTTCGAATATGACTGCAAAATTATCTGCTCATTTACTCTTTCGACAACTAGAAACACGTTTTGCAATAAGTGACCACATTGGCTTCAATTTGGGACAGTGCCTTGCTAGCAAGGTGCTGAGAACCTACAGACTAGTAGCCTTCACCATTGGGCAAGGACTCAAAAATATATTGAACCTATAAACCATAAAATCTCCATGGAACTTTATTTTCTGGGAGTCCTTTCCTCATAAAACTGAAATGTAGAACTACAAACTCAAAAAACTGGAAATCAAACACTCACATAGTGGGCTTCTTTATGTACAACTCTTGCTTCTAAATAAGGTTCAATTCACCCAAGTGAGGTCAAGATTCCAATGATACCAGCCGAGCATCTAAGTACTAGAATTTATGCCATTGTTCTCCTGAAATTCAACAACTAAAGCAGGTATGCACCACTGCCCCCAAACTGATGTTTGATGCTCAACTCTTTTAATCTCCTCCATTAACCTTCTAGTTGGGCTTGAATTGATATATATTGTCGCATGCCAAAGAAAGATGTTTACAATAATATTCAAACAGTGGAGTTTCCAAGCTGAGAGATTTTCAATTGACACTTCTCCCTGCTCACCTAACAGAGGGAATGTAAAAATTGCCGTACCCATGGGAAAATATTATGATTCGTTCCCCAGAAATGGCGCCAAAAAGATATGGTATCATTTTCTATCTCCTGTCACACAATTGCTTTAGAATATATAGAAGCCTCCTAGAGACAACCTTTGGGTTGATAGGAGACCAGGGCCTATGGCATCCAAAAGGAGTAATTTTGAATATTATCTAAAGGATTTTTGTTGCACTCCATACGTCATGTAATTTGGAAAGGGATAATTCAGAGCTTGGTTCAATCGCCCTTCGCCAAGGTAAACTCAAGAAAACAAAATGGTAGATAATGGCTAATATTAGAGATAAATGTCTTGGTTCTGGTGGCCAAAACACAATAATGCACAACTCAAATTGATGTTGTAGTATAGATGAACAGGAGGAAGGAAAGGAGGGAAATCGATGCAGAGGGCTAGACATAGAACATAATCCTAAGCAACAATCCCTAGCAGAAATATGGAAGAGAGAGGAGGTGAAAATGCAAAAAAAGTGGAGCATGAATTAAGGTCTCAAGCTCTATGCCTCATGAATACATTTGTCACCAATTAGCATAAGTAAATTTGTGCTTACATACAGGAATTGTAGGCTATCAAATAACACAAGTAAATCTGTGATTACACAGGTACTGTAGGCTATCAAATAACACAAGTAAATATGTGTTTACACAGGTACTTCTCACTACTTAGCAGCATACATACAACCATGAGAGAGTGAAACCACCAGCTTCATTACACAATTTCACAAGAGGAAAGACATACATGAAATGATATACAAAGCAGAAAACATATTGTACATTGCGTTGATTGGAATCAACAAAACTGCTTTAGTAATCTTTGAAGATGGAGTCCAAATCACCAGTCCATTACATTTAACAATTGTATGTGCCCGAAAACCTTATGAACAAGAAAATTGAACCAAAGTGGAATGACTCTCTCCGCAAACAAGGCTCAAAACTTACAAAAGAAGAATCCTGGCATCTAGAATGCGGAAATTGGGAACCTAGTGTAAGTGTTTCTTCCCTCTATTTATAAGGAGAGGGGAAACTTTGAACAATAGTTACAAAATATCTTAGCTGAGCTCCATCTGTCTCGGTATGAGATAGTTGTGCTTCCCAAAATGATTACAACAAATTTGATTGCTTCTTTAAAATGCAACAAAGTACAAAATAACAAAACATTGGAAAACTGAATAATGACCATAACAAAATATCTCTATGCCAATTCATGTGATCACCTCTCATCAGGCCATGTCTTTGCCATGATGTTCCTCCTTTGTTTCTCAACAAGTTCACCTGTCATTTTTTCCTTAACTTCTTGAATTCCCCACTTTCTGGAGTTGGGAGCGATCAACTATTGGTTTCTTGTCATAGTACTAAAATAGAGATCGACCTAGCAGTATTTCATTGCCTGACTGCGTGGAGCTCCATGCTGAGAAATTAATTATCAGGTGACCTGCACACTACTTCCTAAGTCCCATACCTCCATTTATCTCACTAAAGGTGTGCATCGGAGCACAAAGATGGCTTGTATCACCTCAAGGAAGACCCAACACTCTTTCATGTGGATCGTGATCCTTGTTGCATTGACCCAGTGATCTTTGACAGTCACCATTACTCCTGAGAACAACTCCTCTATTCTCGCATTCAATCTTGCAGCTGTCAACCCAACATTCTTTAAAGCCTTGTACTTACTTACCAGAGCAATTCCATATTTCAATCTTCACCATGGTGTAATATTCTAATCTTCTGATTGTTGACCTTCGATATGACGAGCTCCTTGTGCTTAGCCCTTCCCGCATTTCTCACCATAGGACCGAGGTTCATGACCTGCCACTTAGCCTTGAGGTGCTTGAGAATTTTTTACCCTACCGGGGGCTATTTTTCCTTTATTAAGTGCTTAACACCCTTGGCCCTTTGAGTCTTTACGACCGTGTGCTAGCCCAATATCGGAGCCCCCTCAAAACACCAAAACTTCCTTCCACATGTCCTTTCGTACCACCATGTCACACTAACGTCAGATGCCGCTATAGCTTATCGAGACCAATAAGATTCCATCTCTAGCTGTCTAATCGACTAGCTGTCTCGGAATGCGATAGCTCTTCTGCCCAAAATTATTACAACATTTTCTATTGATTCTTTAAAATGCAACAAAGTACAAAATAAAAAAACATGAGAAAGCTTAATAATGACCGTAGAAACATATCTCTATGCCAATTCCTGTGATCGCCTCTCATCGGTCCATGTCTTTGCGATGATGTTACTCCTCTGTTGCTCGGTAGGTTCACCTATCATTTTTGCCTTAACTGCTTGAATTCCGCACTTTCTGGAGCTAGGAGCGATCAAATGTCGGTTTCTTGTCACAGTGCATAAACAAAGATCGACCTAGAATTCCTTCATTACCTCGTTTAATGGAGATCCATGCTGAGAAATTAATTCTTAGGTGACCTGAACACTTCTTCCTAAGTCTCATACCTCCATTTATCTCACTGGAGACATGTGTCGGAGCACATAGATGGCTTGTATCACCTCAAGGAAGACCCAACACACTTTCCTATGGATCGTGGTCCTTGCTACCTCGACCCAACGATATTTGACAATCGCCATTACTCCTAAGACCAAATCCTTTGTTCCTGCATTTAATATTGTAGTTGTTGACCCATAAATTCTTTAAAGCCATGTACTTCCTTATCAAAGCAATTCCATATCGCAATCTTCACAGTGATGTAGTATTCTAATCTTCCAATTGTCTACCTCTAATATGACGTGCTCCTTCCACTTAGCCCTTCTCGTATTTCGCACCATAGGACCGAGGGTCGTGACCTGTCACTTAGCCTTGAGGTGCTAGATAATTTTTGATCCTGCCAATGGCTATTTTTCCTTTGTTAAGTTCTTAATGGCCTTGAACCTTTGAGTCTTTGCGACCATGTGCCAGCCCAATATTGAAGCCCCTTCAAAACGCCAAAATGGCCTGTCACATGTCCTTTTGTACCGCCACATCATACTGACTTCAGATGCAACTATAGCTCATCAAGACCAATCATATGCCACCACGTGTATTACTAGAGGAGAGAGAAAAGGGCTCTCCCACCTTTGGTTTTGTAATGAAATCCTTTGTTAATCCTTTATTGACATTCACGACATTTTTTAACAATATCAGCACATTATGCATATCGCAACTTTTTAAAGGTTTGTCACCTTAAGAAGTTCCAATTCTTTGACCTTACAATATGTCGATGCTCCGATATCCAGGACCTCTGATATTTGATGCACCGATATGCCTAATGCTCTGATGTTGCAATGTGCTGATATGCTTGACCTTCAATATGCGATTTGCAATATATCGGACATCCAATATTCCTTCCTAAGGCTTCAATCATTGAACTTAAGCAGACCATATCTTTTGATCCAGGAGTCCATTTTTGGACTTGCACATATTGTTGGAAAGATTTTTCAGAGCACTTTCTAATGTAGATGGACTGATTTAGGCTTTGAGTCCTTCTAGAATCTACTCCTTCAAAATGACTGCAAAATTATCTGCTCATTTACTCTTTGGACAGCTAGAAACACATTTTGTAGTAAGTGACAACATTGGCACCAATTGGGTACAATGTCTTCATGGAAAAGTGTTGAGAACCTGTAGAATCGTAGCCTACACCATTGGGCATGGATTCAAAAATATATTGAACCTATAAAACCAAAAAATCTTCATGGAACTTTATCTGTTGGGAGTCCTTTCCTCATAAAACTGAAATGCAGAACTACAAACTCTAAAAAGTAGAAATCAAACACTCACATAGTGAGCTTATTTATATAAAACCCCTGTTTATGAATAGGGCTCAATTCACCCAAGTGAGGTCAACCTTCCAATGATACCATCCCATCATCTGAGTACTAGAATTTATGCCTTTGTTCTCCTGAAATTCAACAACTAAAACAGGCATGCACCACTGCCCACAAACTGATATTTGATGCTCGACTCTTTTAATCACCTCCATGAACCTTCTAGTTGGACTTGGAATTGATATATATTATTGCGGGCCAAAGAAATATGTTTACAATATATTCAAACATTGGAGTTGCCAAGGTGAGAGATCTTCAACCCACACTTCCCTTGCTCACTCGACAGAGGGAATGTAAAAATTGTCGTACCAAGGGAAAAATATTCTGATTAGTTCCCCGACAATGGCGCCAGAAAGATGTTGTATCTTTTTCTATCTCTTGTCACACAATTTCTTCAGAATATATAAAAGCCTCCTAGAGACAACCTTTGGGTTGATAGGAGACCAATGCCTATGGCATCCGAAAGGAGTGCTTTTGAATATTATCTAAAGGCTTTCGGTTGCACTCCATACGCCACGTAATTTGGAAAGCGATAATTTACAGCTTGGTTCAATAACCCTTTGAAAAGGTAAGCTCAAGAAAACAAACTGGTAGATAATGGCTAATCTTAAAGAGAAATGTCTTGGTTATGGTGGCCGACACACAATAATACATAGCTCAACATTGTTGTTGTAGTATAGATGAACAGGATGAAGGAAAGGAGGTAAATCAATGCAGAGGGCTGGGCATAACACAGAATCCTAAGTAACAATCTCCAGCAGAAATATGGAAGAGTGAGGAGGTGAAAATGAAAAAAAATTGGAGCGCAAATTAAGGTCTCTAGCTCTATGCCTCATGAATACATTTCTCACCAATTAGCATGAGTAAATTTGTGCTTACATACAGGTACTATAGGCTATCAAATAACACAAATAAATATGTGATTACACAGGTACTGCAGGCTATCAAACAACACAAGTAAATATGTGTTTACATAGGTACTTCTCACTACTTAGTAGCATACATACAACCATGAGAGAGTGAAACCACCAGCTTCATTACACAATTTCAGAAGAGGAAAGACATACATGAAATGATATACAAAGGGGAAAACATATTGCACATTGCTCCGATTGGAATAAAAAAAATTGCTTCAGTAATATTTGAAGATGGAGTCCAAATCACCAATCCATTACATATAACAATTTAATTTGCCTGAGCACCTTATGGACAAGAAAATTGAACCAAAGTGAAACCACTCTCTCTGCAAACAGAGCTTAGAACTTGAAAAAGCAGAATTTAGGCCTCTAGAATGTAGAAATTGGGAACCTAGTGTAAGATTGTCTTCCCTCTATTTATAAGGATAGGAGAAGCTGTGAACAACATGTAAAAAATATCTCAATTAGGCTCCAACTGTCTGATTGACTAGTTGTCTCAGCATGCGATAGCTCTGCTACCCAAAATGATTACAACAAATTTGATTACTTCTTTAAAATGCAACAAAGTACAAAATAAAAAAACTTGGGAAAATTGAATAATGACCATAGAAAAATATCTCTATGCCAATTCTTGTGATCGCCTCTGATCAGTCCACACCTTTGCCATGATGTTCCTCCTCTATTTCTCTACAGGTTCACCAGTAATTTTTGCCTTAACTTCTTGAATTCCCCACTTTTTGGAGCTGGGAGGGATCAACTGTTGGTTTCTTGTCAGTGTACAGAAACAGAGATCGACCTGGCATTCTTTGATTGCTTGACTACGTGGAGCTCCATACTGAGAAATTAATTCTCAAGTGACCTGCACACTGCTTCCTAAGTCCAATACCTCCATTTATCTCACTGGAGATGTGTGTGATAGCACAAATATGGCTTGTATCACCTCAAGGCAAACCCAACACTCTTTCCTTTGGATCGTGGTCCTCATTGCCTTGACCCAACAATCTTTGACATTCGTCATTACTCCTGAGACCAACTCCTCTATTCTTGCATTCAATCTTGCAACTATTGACCCATACATTCTTTAAATCCCTATACTTCCTTATCGCAATATTCACAGTGGCGCAGTATTCTAATATTCTTATTGTTAACCTTCGATATGATGAGCTCCTTGTGCTTAGCCCTTCCCGCATTTCTCATCATAGGACCAAGGATCATGACCTATCGCTTAGCCTTGAGGTGCTTGAGCATTTTTTACCATGTTGGGGGGCTATTTTTCCTTTGTTAAGTGCTTAACACCCTTGGTCCTTTGAGTCTTTGTGACCGTGTGCCAGCCCAATATCTAAGCCCCCTCAAAACACCAAAACTTCCTGCCATGTGTCCTTATGTACCACCACCTCATACTGACGTTAGATTCCATTGTAGCTTATTGGGACCAATTATATGCCACCACGTGCCTTACTAGATGAGAGAGAAAATGGCCCATCAACCTTTGGTTTTGTTATGAAATCCTTTGTTAATCCCTTGTTGGCATTCCCGGTGGTTTTTAACACTATCGGCACATTATGCATATCACAACTTTTTAAAGGTTGTCACCTTAATAAGTTTTGATTCTCCGATTTGCCAACCTTCCGATGTGTCGATTCTCCGATATTCAGGACCTCTGATATGTGATGCGTATATATGCCTAATGTTGTGATATTGCGATGCACCGATATGCTTGACCTCTGATATGTGATCGCTGATATGTCTGATGCTCTGATGTTGCAATCGTTGATATCTCTGGACCTCCGATATATGATCTCTAATATACCAGACCTCTGATATTCCTTTCTAAGGCTCCAATCCTCGAACTTCAACAGACCATATCTTTTGATCCAGGAGTGAATTTTTGGACTTCCACATATCGTTGGAAATCTTGTTCAGAGCACTTTCCAATGGAGAGGTTCCAATTTAGGCTTTGAGTCCTATTGTTACTTAGAAAATGACTACAAACTTCTCTGTTCATTTACTCTTTGGACAGCTAGAAACACATTCTATAGTAAGTTACAATAGAAACCCTAGCTTAGTCAAAATTGTTGAATATCTAACATTGAAGTTTTGATGTTTTCTTTTAGAGTTTATGATAAAAACCTTAATAGATATTGATATGACTTTCTAGGGAAAGATAATGAAACTCTAGATGTAAAATGATTTCATTAAATTTAATTACTAATATCTAAGGTTTAGTTCTGGTAAAGGAATCTAGGGTTTGTGACAATACCCTAACATAGATTGTTGTGAAATTCTAGGGCATGAAAAGTGTAACCCTTGTTGATTGTAAACCTAACTAGGTTTAGGTTTTGATATCTAAAGTCTGATTTATTATGCTCCCATTGTGACAACATGCTAACCCTATTATGATAAAGTTAACTTCATGATCTACATTTATGCTTGGTTGAACTTGTTGTTGAACATTTGTAGGTACATAGTCTTCAAGATGTTGAAGTTGCTTACCTACCTCATACTTGATGATAATGTTGAGTATGATGGAAAGAGCGAGTTGTAAGAAACTTGAAGTATAGATTGTTGACGACCTTGTTTCCAAGTAAGAATATAAGGAATGATGTTCCATAAAGTTGAATTTCTCTGATGATATGATGATAGAGCCTGTGTGGTTGAGTTGTTAATGGATTTATCTCCTAGTAGAGAAGAAGCTTGGATAAAGAAGGTGTATATATCCCCAATTTAGAGGGATGACATGTTGAGAGAACTATAATGAAGACTATGAAGAAGGAATGAAGATTGAAGAAAGGCTAAAGCACTACAAATAGTTATTTGTGATTGATGAAGTTATGAACAAGAAATTGAATATTTTGGAGAGTGTTGACGTTGAGTTTGGTGTTGTTGGAGAAGTTGAAAAAGGAATATTATGTCTAGATTTATTTGGATATTGATGTATTTTGATATTGTGATGACTTAAGCAACATCAGAATAGTTGAATACCCCAAGCTTCCGTTCTAGCATACAAGAACATAACCATTAAAATTTTGATATTGGTTGGGGTCGTGAAGCTACAGTATGTGCCAACAAATGAACAAGTAGTTGATGTATTAATGAAATCTCTCCCCAATAAGAAGTTAGGAGCATGCTCGGATTGGTGGATGTATTGATCTCTTCCTAAAAAGTGGATGTATTAATAAATGTCTCTAATTTGGTTGAGAGGGAGAGATGAAGTACCATAAAACGTATTGTATGATGGTACTTGGGAGGACATTGTGGCCTAGTTAGTATTGAGATCTCAGTTGATGTCTAGATCCCAGAGGGAGGGTATCAGTTGGAGCTCCGGTTTTGTGGTGATACCTGGATCCCTATAAGGGTTGGTGTCAGGGAACGGAGGCCTAGATGGTATCTGTATCTTGTTGGATTGATACCAGGGTTGTAGCCTAATGGTACTTGTAGCAGAAAAATCCTAGATGGCACCTTATTCCATGTTGGAAGGATGCCTTGGTAGTAAGGGTATCTCAAGCATTGCATATGTCATTATACTCTTCTTGAAACATTTCAAATTGAGGTCAACCTTGTACCGGTTGAACAATTATGAAATGTAACTAGTATCAGTCTTCATAAGTGTATTTGAGTCATGATGTAATATAAAAGAAAATTTATTTATTTATGTATTTTTGTTTCTGGGTCAAGCCTCCATTAAAGGATTCTAGGATTGATCCATAATTCGTTGTCAATATTTATGTATTAGACCTATTGCACTCATTTTTTTCAAAGTTTTGAGGAAGAAGATGTACCATATTTTTCTTCAAAGGATTGAGATCATCAGTTGTCAGCATTATGTTATTGTAAACCCATTCTACAAATTTTTAATGTAAATGATGGTAGTAAGACAATGAATATATGTAATTATTATTTTTGTGATAATTTAATCCTAGGAGGTTTTTCATTTCACTGACCCATCTGTGCTTCTAAACACAAATGGTCGACAAAGTTTTTCCCTCTAACTTCACCCCAAAGCTAGGGTGGAATTTGTTGTCAAATTCTTAGGTGAA
The DNA here is from genome assembly GCA_031772625.1 of Pinus tabuliformis. Taxonomy (NCBI): domain Eukaryota; kingdom Viridiplantae; phylum Streptophyta; class Pinopsida; order Pinales; family Pinaceae; genus Pinus; species Pinus tabuliformis. The sequence continues at coordinate 1,267,565,409 of CM062809.1, forward strand.
CCCTAGTGTTCTATTCGAGTCTTATGTAAAAGTGATTTGGGAATAGTTTAAGCTAATTGGATAAATCATTTTATTACAAATCACTTGGTCTACTAGATCATGTTGTGTCGCAAAATTGGGTATGTAATTTGAGGGTCTAAGCCGAATAGGTATTCCCCCTTTGAGGGTTGAAACTGTAAAAATCTTATACAAAAAAAATTTACTGCATGGGTCCTCATACTTAGACACCACGGCTAAAATATTAGAGGGTGGAAAAAATATTAATACCCACAAGTGTCAATCAATTAATTTTTCTGGAAAAAATAAAATTAAATCCTAAGCAAAAAAATTAATTAATTAGAGTCAAAATTAAGTAATTAAATTCTCAAAGCGGAAACATTTGTGGGTCTTGAAGGAATTAATTTTTGGAGGTCCTCCACCAAGGGAATATTAGATATTTCAAGAAAAAATGGACCCTTGGACCTTGGTGGTTAAGTCGAAGTCAATTTTTTGAGGAAATTAGCTCAAAATAATTAAATTTGAGATAATAAAAAAGAGATTTAATGAGAAATTCAAAAATTCCTCAAAAATAAAAATTCAATGGCTAAAATTAAAAGATGATCAAGTATTTTTCGACGACTAAGATTATTTTGACAAGGATCAAGCCAAATAACAGTTATTTTTCCACTTTGAGGATTTATCTATATATAGAGAGCCATTTGTATGTCAAAACCATCTAATATCAGGCTGCAAAAGCATTGATGTAACATTATTGTCTCGCTGGGAACATTTATTTGAATCATAATAAAGACTTTGGGGTGCAGTTCAAGGTGTTCAGTATTCGTTGATTTGTGGTATGTGTTGGGTACGGGCTTTCCTATATTGTATTAATTAATGTTAAATTTTGTTTTTTCATTAGATGGGGATAAAGTCATTCTATTGATAGATTTTCGATTTATCTAAGATGATTTGATTTGCCATATGTCTAACAATTTTCTTGAGAAATATATATAGTGTTTACAGGTTCCCTAGTCTTTGGTCTCCAAGTTCACAAACTGTGGGCATGAGTTAAATTTGTTTTTTCATTAGATGGGGATAAATTTATTTTATTGATGTATTTTTGGTTTATCTTGGATGATTTGATTCACCATATGTCTAACAAATTTTCTTGAGAAATATATATAGTGTTTGCAAGTTCCTGAGTCCTTGTTCTCTGAGTTCACAAACTGTGGGCATGAACTGACCTTGTTTGGATTCCAAATATTTATGTGGTTGATTTAAACTTTGCTAAGGCTATAGTGTGCATTAATTTTCCAAAGTGTTTTTATTCATTTATCCAGGAAAAATTCCATAAAAATTATTTCTCAAAATTTATTTCAAAACCCTTGTCTATTTGTAAATTTTGTGAACAGATTTGTAAATATATTTTGTCATTTATTTTCCTAATTGAGGTTTTGGGTTTTTTTAGATTTTTGTATATGTTGGGGTGATTTGTTGTTGAATGTTAGTTTTGTTGTTCTAATTTCAACTTCAGATTTAAAAAACAAATTCTTGTAAATTGCTTCATGTGCATGGTTCTCTTATGGTGTTTGTGATTGGAAATAGGTAAATTTTATCAAGTTTTATGTGAAATACATGAGCAAAATAGCATGAAAAATAAGTGTTGAACAGCAGCAAGTAAATGTACAGCAAACCATCAAATAGAACACTTAACACAATGTTTTGATGAAGGAGTTCACCCCTCCTGGGCTACATCTCCTTGGTCCAACTTCCATGGCTTGGGCCTCTGTATTAGCTCAATATGGAAAAATTGTTGTTTACAAAGCTCGATTGCTCCTGAAACCTACTTCAATGTGTTGAGCATGCTCAAATCAGCTAGGAACACCTTTTCCTGAGCTCAATTTGGTCGATTTTTCCTCCAGTTATGACCAAAACTACTTTCTCCTAGAAAACCTCCTCTAAAACTAGAGGAGCTATAGTTAACTCCACTAAACTTGGATTTTCCACTGAATTTGGAGGAGTCCACTAAACATTCCACTGAACTAAACAAGGGTTAATTAATGTTATAAGTGCGATTAACTAAGCATTAGTCCTAGTTAATTAGTGCTAATCACGCGGTTTAATGGCTAACTGTTAGCCTTAACCTGGCGGTCTCCTGGGAGTGGACACATCTCGCATTGAATGTCAGATTATGGTATTTAATTGGTGTGGTTATGTGGAAAACCGTTAGCTTGCAGTTTGTGTGGAGCGGTAACATATGTGGCATTAACTGTGAGTGGTTATGTTGCCATCGGTACCGCTAACTGTTAGCTTATGGCTATCTATAGTGATGGCATGGGAGGGTTGGCCCGCAGGTTGGCCCTCCTAAACCCCAAACCTTTAACCATTACACAACAAATACATGCAGTGAACATAATATGTTAAGTAACAACTCAGCAGTGGAACGGTAAGGTGTGAGGTTTTTATGGTGCAGGTCTCAGGTCCGACCCCTCATCCTGCCACAAAATTTTACTGCGTGTCAATTATGTGGTCCTTTGGGGAGGGACACGTGGCAGCCTCTGGCCTTGCCACTTATCCCCTCCTCATTGCTCCACCTCAAACCAATGAAAACATGTCAACGCATCAAATATGATAACAAACCACAACATGACACTTGTCGTAACCTGATTAAACCATTGACTTTCTCCAATCACCTGCCACATCAGCAATACAGACTGTTGACTATGCAGTGACTATACATTTCTTTTCAAAAATTTCTTCTATTTAGAAAAGTGGACAAAACGCAATATCTTCCTCGTATGAACTCGGTTTTCAGTGAAACGAGTTGCGTTGGGATCATTTTGCCGAGGCGGACGCAATTGTTTAGGTTTCAATCCATTCTGAGGACTTTGATTTTTGAGCTAAATACTGAGCAGCTAATCATTCCTCCTCACTAGAAGCCTTTTGGACCCCAAAAGGTACTATCAATTGTTCAGCAAGTGAGGGTACAGCTCCCTCACCTTCTTGATCTGCAACCATTTGGCTTTAGAAGGATTTTTTCCCTTGAGTCCCACTCTAAGGTATTCGGCATTCCCTCCCTTCAAAGTTTTGGTTCTTCTGTCAAGTATGAGATCCTGCTGAAGTTCATCTAGATATTTTGGCGAGAAATCATCTATTGATGGAATTTGAACATGCTCTTCTTGATCATCAATTAAAGGAGGCTCAAACAATCTCAAATTCTCAACATTAACAACAGATTATATTTTCATATAAGGAGGCAAATCTAGCTTAAATGCATTGTTACCAATATTTTCTAGAATTTTAAAAGGACCATAACAGATTGGCTTAAGATTTTTACCTTCCCCTTGAAGTCTCTCTTCACTAATATATAACCAAACTTCATCTCCAACTTGAAATTTATGATCGACATGTTGTTTTTCATGCCTTGCCTTGTAGTTGCTTTGACTCTTTTCCAATTGTTCTTGCACTATGTGATGTATCAACTGAATTTGCTCTATCAACTTCCTTGCCTTATCAATGTTTTTATGACCATTGATGGAAACATCTTTCTCAAAGATGAAGTCCAATGGCGATCTTGGCAAGTACCCAAAACATGCCTCAAATGGCAATGTGTTTGTGGAAGAATGTATTTCCCTATTGTATGCATGATGTATGTAATGCAACTGTTCAACCCACAACTTCAGATGTTTGCTACAATATCCTCTAAGAAGATGAATGACTATTTTGTTGACCACTTCGGTTTGTCCATCTGTTTGTGGATGAAAGGTTGTACTCTTCTTCAACTTAGTGTTCATCATGTCCCACAAATTTGACCAAAAATTCCCAAAAAATCGAGAATCTCAATCACTTACAATGGAAGTAGGAAGACCAAAATGAACCCAAATGTTTTGGAAGAAAAGGTGAGTTGTTTGTTCAACTGTAATTTTCTTTTTACATGGTGTTAGCATACACATTTTTTTGAACCTGTTTACAACTACATACAAGTAATCATGACCTTTTCTTGACAATGGAAGACCTCCTACAAAATCCATTGAGATACTCTCCCATGGACGTGAAGGTACCGTAAGTGGAGTGTACAATCAGGGTTTCCTATTGCTAGGCTTACTTGTTGCACACAAAGAACATCCTCTAATGAAACGAGATACATTATCAAACATGTGTGGCCAATAACAATACCTTTGGAGATTCACTATTGTCTTTCCTACACCAAAGTGTCTAGCAATCAATGAAGTGTGTGCCTCCCTTATGATATTGTTTCTTTCTCCCTATGGAATACATAACTTGCCCAAGTGATACAACAAACTTTTATGTACATGGTAATCTAACTCTTCAATTTGGTTTCCTTGACTCAAGCTTGCATACACATCTCGAAAGTCATTATCATATGCATATTGCTCAATGTAACTTTCATGCAAAATAGAATTGTGCTTGAGTATAATAGATGAATTTACAATAGGCCTAGAAAGCATATCAGCTACCTTATTGTAGATTCCCTTTTTGTACTTGATAACCAAATGAAACTGTTGTAGAAAACCCATCCATCTGAAGTGTCGTGATTGCTGCAACTTTGACTGTGATTGTAAGTACTGCAATGGTTGATGGTCGGTATGGATAATGGTCTCCTTCCCCATCAAGTAGTGTTTCCATTTTTTGACACTTTGTACCAATGCATAAAGTTATTTGTCATAAGTGGGATAGTTAGTCATAGCTCCATTAAAAATTTCAGAATGAAATGAAATGGGCTTACCATGTTGCATAAGAACTGCTCCCATGGCGTAATCACTCATCCATTTAAATCTCAAATGGTTGTCTAAGATCCAGAAGAGCTAATACTGGTGTTGAACTGATATTTTGCTTTAAAGCATCAAATTCTTTCTGTTGTACATCTCCCCAATGGAAAACTTTCTTGACACTATTCAATGCATGTAGTGGTGCTACAATGGAAGAAAAATTAGCAATAAATTTCCTCCAATATTGTGTTGCCCCAAGAAAGCTTCTTACCTCTGTAACTGTATTGGGCTTGGGCCAATTCAGAATGACCTCAAACTTAGAGGGGTCTATCTTCAGCGCACCTCCTCCAACAATGTGTCCCAAATACACTAAAGGATTCTTGCCAAATTTAGATTTTGACATCTTTAAAAACAACTATTATTTTCTCAAGACATCAAGTACTTTGTTCACATGCATGACATGTTCATTTCTGGATTTGTTGAATATGAGAATATCATCTAAGTAAACAATGAAAAATTCATCTAGAAATGGTCTCAATACATCATTCATAACTCTTATGAAAGTAGTTGGAGCATTTGTAAGACCGAAAGGCATAACAAGCCACTCAAACAATCCTTGTTTAGTTTTAAATGTGGTTTTCCAAATGTCCTCTTCAACTATTCTAACTTGATGATAACCACTTCGTAAGTCTAACTTATTGAAATACTTTGCATACCTCAATTGATCAAAAAAATCATCAATTCTTGGGAGTGGAACAATTTTTTACCATTATTGTGTTCAGTGCATGGAAATCCACACACATGCACCAAGTTCCATCCCTCTTTGGCACCAATACAATGGATGAACCATGTGGCAAAGTAGATGGGCGTATGATACCTTTTTTCAGCAATTCTTGAATTTTCTTCTTGATTTCCATGCTTTCCATAATCAACATGCGATACATGCCAATGTTTGAAGTGGAACGTCCTGTTGTAGTTGTATCTCATGCTGAATTCCCCTCTTGGGAGGTAACCTGTTTGGTTCCTGAAACATCTTGTCATGCTTGCTTACCACATCAAACAAATCAGATTTGAATTTGTCATCACAACCTTCAAAAGATTCATAATCAATATCATTCTTTTTCTTGATCATGAGAAGCACAAAATTTTTACTTGCATTTACTACTCTCTTCATCTGCCCTACATTAACCAAAGAAATGTTTAGCTTTTTGCGATGAGCTCGCACAATATACTCTACCCCGTTCTTGAGAAACAAATATTTGTTCTCATGGCGATAAAATACTGCTTTCCTATCATACAAATAAGGATTTCCCAAAATGATTCCTGAGATGTCAAGTGGAACTACATCTAACTCAACTTCATCAATGAAGTTTTCAGTAATGGAAAACTTGAATAATCATTTCCTTGTAACCTATAAATTTTCATTATTGACTATCCAACCCAATGGATATGGCTTATTATGAGGTACAGTTTCAAGGTTAAGTTTTTTTACCAAGTCTTCTAAAATTAAGTTTGATTGTGACCCATTATCAAATAATGCATCAATATTTGTATGATTTTAAATTACCCTTACATGGAACAATTCTATTCTTGATTCTTCATTTGGAGTGTTGTTGTGATTATGTGAGGAACTAGTGCTTGCAACAACTTCTTTTCCTTTTGTAACCATGGCTAAAATCTTGGTCTCATCACCAGAATATGATCCAAGATCATGTTGTGTGGTAGCGATCATCTTTTGTTTTCCCTTATTGTTTTGTTTCTTAGGCCTTAGTTCAAGATGTAATTTCCAACAATGGGTTTCATCATGCCAAATTTTGGAACAATGTTGGCATATAGTTTGCTCCCCTTCTTTCTTCACACTTGCATTCTTCTTCCCTTTCCATTTTCCTCCCTTCTCTTTCTTCTTACCCTTGAATGGATTCTTCTTACTACCCTCTTCTTGAATGTTCTTTCCCCTTACTTCAAGGTGTGTGGCTTGCACACATACCTCATCCAAATTGCTTGGATTGAACATAAGGATAGTATGTTTTAAATAGGAATGTAAACCCCAAATATATTTCAATAGTGTATCTTGGGAATTCAAGTTTACTCCTAATAACAGAGCCCTCTTCCTAAAATCCTGTGTATAATATTGAACTGTTTAGCCCTTGAGCTGCCTAAAATTTTTCCAACTCATAATAGCTTTTTGCATCTAGGCTAAAGGATAAAACTGCCGTTTAATTGCAGAAACAAATTCGACCCAAGAAATGGATATCTTACCATGAATTCGCATTTCCTCTTGAGTCTTTTCTTCACACCAAACTAATGTTTCTCCTTCTAGCCTCAATGAATCCAACTATATCTTTATGTCATCTTCTTGAAGGTTCTAAATTCTGAAATAAACCTCCAATTGTCGAATCCAATTGTCTAACTTTTCTACATTCACTTCACCATTGTACATGGGAAGTTCAAACTTAATGTTCAATTTGAGTAAGGGAGTCTTTAACTTTGGTGTTTTTGAATGAGTATGAACAGTTTTGTGGTGGAAGTGGAAGATGATGATGTTTGAGGTGTTGAGGATGATGAATATGATGAGGAAGATGAAGATGGTGGAGATGGAGGAGGCTTTCCTCCATCACCCTTTTAATCCTTCTTATCGACTTTTTTATCTCCTGAGATTCCCTCTCCATGCGGAGGCTTAGAACTCTCTCTAGCCATTCTAGTATTCCTCTCTTCATAGAGGACTCTAACCATGTCAGTTAAGTCATAGAAAGCTTTCTTGAATGCTTCCTCTTCTGAAAGACCTTCAGTCTCTCTTGCTCTAGACATGATGGCTTTGGATTCAAGCTCAGCTTCTGGTACTGCTTGTACCTCATCAATATCAATTGAATGTAAAACTTGAGGTTCTTCAAGTGCAGCTGGAATTGGAACTTTGGGTGGAGATTGTGGCCTTGTGGCTCTCCTTCTTCTAGGCATTACCTCAAGAGTTGCAACCAATAGTTTCCCTTCTCCTCTCTGCAACTTTAACCTTGTAAGCATCACAATTTTGCAACCATTAAAACCCTACTTGCACAAAACTCAAGAAATCAAGAAAATAACCTTTGCTTTGATACCAACTTGATATGTTATTGAATGTTAGTTTTGTTGTGCTAATTTCAACTTCAGATTTAAAAACAAATGCTTGTCAATTGCTTCATGTGCATGGTTCTCTTATGGTGTCTGTGATTGGAAACAGGTAAATTTTATCAATTTTAATGTGAAGTACATGAGAAAAATAACATGAAAAACAAGTGTTGAATAGCAGCAAGTAAATGTACAACAAACCATAAAATAGAACACTTAACACAGTGTTTTGGTGAAGGAGTTCATCCCTCTTGGGCTACATCTCCTTGGTCCAGCTTCCATGGCTTGGGCCTCTGTATTAGCTCAATATGGAAAAAAATGTTGTTTACAAAGCTCTATTGCTCCTAAAACCTACTTCAATGTGTTCATCATGCTCAAATCAACTAGGAACACCTTTTCCCGAGCTCAATTTGGTTGAATTTTGCTCCAGTTCTGACCAAAACTACTTTCTCCTAGAAAACCTCCTCTAAACCTAGAGGAACTCCAGTTAAATCCACTAGACTTGGAGTTTCCGGCGAATTTGGAAGAGTCTACTAAACATTCTGTCGAACTAAACTAGAGTTAACTAATGCTAAGTGTGATTAACTAGGCGTTAACCCGAGTTAATTAGCGCTAATCGTGTGGTTTAATGGATAACCGTTAGCCTTAACCTGACGGTCTCCATGGAGTAGACACATGTCATATTGAATGTTGGTTTATGGTCTTTAATCCACGTGGTTATGTGGAAAACCGTTAGCTTTCGGGTTGTGTGGAGCGGTCACATATGTGGCATTAACTGTGAGCGGTTATGTTGCCGTCGGTTCCTCTAACTATTGGCTTGTGGTTATCTGTAGTGATCACATGGGAGGGAGGGCCCTCCTATCCCCCAAACCTTTAACCATTACAAAAAAAATACATGCAGTGAACATAATATGTTAAGTAAGAACTCGGTGGTGGAACAGTAAGGTGTGAGGTTTGTATGGTGCAGGTCCCAGATTTGACCCCCCGGCCTACCACAAAATTTTACTACGTGCCAATTATGTGGTCCTTTGGGGAGGGACATGTGGCAGCCTCTGGTCTTGCCACTTGTCCCCTCCTCATTGGTCCACCTCAAACCAATGAAAACATGTCAACGTACCAAATCTGATAAACAACCACAACGTGACACTTTTCGTAACCTGATTGAACCATTGACCTTCGTTGACTCTACCCAGTCACCTTTCATGTCAGCAGTACGGACTGCTGACTGTGCAATGACTATACATTTGTTTTCAAAAAATTCTTCTATTTGGCAAAGCAGACAGAACACAATATATTCCTTATACGAACTCAATTTTCAGTGAAACAAGTGCGTTGGGATCGTTTTACCGAGATGGACGCGGTCATTCAGGTTTCGAGCCATTCTGAGAACTTTGATTTTTGAGATAAATACTGAGCACCTGGTCATGGGGTTTTTTGGGTATCTCTATTTTTGCTTTGTATAGGCGATTTTCTCAATTTATCAAGGAAATTAAATTTTTGGAGGCAGAACTAGCTTTTCAAGCTAGGGTTTTAAGGATATCTTGCCCTCCAAGCAAGACATCTAATCTATTCAGCAAAATTATTCAAGAGGGAAGGGCTGAACCAAGTCCTAGTGTTATGAACATAAATTATGTAAAAGTAATAAATATAGATTAGAAATAATAATCCTAATAATATATAGTTAAATAATAATTAGTTAAACAAAGAGGCATGTCTCTACAGACATGACTCTTCGTGAAAGGGTACTTACCTGGCTATATATACAGGACCCTCATTCTCATTTGTATCATCCTACATCAATTCTTTATACAATATACAATTTACAATTACTATCCTACGATGGATGTCTTTGTCTACGAAGTATTTTAAATATTTTCGTTGCATATATGGCTTTGGTCGTTACATTAGTATTAGAGCCACATTGGTTGATCACCAGGCCTTTGGACATCAACATCCTGACAGCCTTATTGTCGTTGCAATTGAAGAATTTTGCTACACCAGATTTTGGAGCTTCTCCAATTCGCCAATTGGCCTTTGGCCATTAAAAAAACAATTTATATATATTAGAAAAAATTATATAAAACAAAATTAAAAACAAAAATTAAAAAAATATATATATAGAAAAAAAAATTGGGAAAATTTATATTAAAAAAAAAAAGTGTATATATATATATATATATATATATATATATATATATACCTAACCACCGCATACTAACAGTCCAACGCAGCCACCCCCCAAGTTGTTTCTCACCATCGACCACTCCAGCAGTAGAGCCACCACTGCGTGTTTTACCTTTTTCCTTGACCGTCGTTTGGTATTTGTTGTCCATGACCACCAAACTCAACTTGTCACTTCTCACCGGAACCACCACTGTGAACTGTTCCTCGACTCCTGTTGTCATTTCACCATCTATCATCATCGTTCCTCCCCTCAATCCATCCTCGTTCCCCATTCTTGTCTTCCTTTCCCTTAAAAAAAATTGCACATTGTGATTCTGACCGAAGCTCTACACACTGCAATTCCCACGTCACCGATTTATGCTGACAATCAAGCAACCAATCAACCAATCGCATCCATGTCATCGTCCACATTCAAATTTTCGACTTGATTCCATGTTCACCCCGACCACATTCCATCAAGTGTTTCGATCCTCTGACACCCCTGTCTCTCGTATTCCCTCCACCGTCATTAAGCCTGCATCAAATCTTGTCACCACCTCCCAACCGATTATTTCCTTCGATTCGTCCTATCCCCTTCTAACCGGCATATCGTTCCATAGTCATCCGCCCTTCCATAGTTAAACATATATATGCACGCCATGCAATTTAATTATTATAGTTATTATTGTTATATAGGTTCATAGATATATATATATATATATATATATATATATATATATATATATATATATATATATATATATAGATATATATATATAATCAATTTATTTTATTAAAAAAAAATAAAGGGGAACTTATTATAGTTTGAAGAAGTGGCTCATTCACACTCAAAATATATAATCTTTTACCAAGAAGTGTAAGGGCTATTGAGGAAGCGGTTTTTCACACTTTGTATATTAGAAATAATACTGAGAGGGGGTGGTGAATCAGTGTCTATCAAATCAATAACTTTTTCATTTCATACTCAGATTTATATACGCTACTTCAATGAAGGGAACTCGCGTGTGCATGCAGCTGTCTTTAAGGCAACCATCGTATATCCAGTGAACTTATGATTCAGTTAATTCATCATATGTTGATCTTTAATCAGTACTTTATTAACCATTTAAATATTGACCATGTGCAGTAATAGCAGAATAAACCATCACACAGAAGCAACATACATGAACACCAAGATTTAAGGTGGAAACCCAATGCGAGAGAAAAACCACCTGCTGTTTTCATCTCTATCTTCTTTTAATATAAGAAAAACTTGTTTACAATCTTGTAGTGGCACAGACTCGTACCAGTACGCAAGCACCCACCTGCAGAAGGCAAAAACCTTCTCTCATTCTTCAGCTTCTACCAAAAGGGAGCTACAACCCCCTAGCTCTTGTACTAGCCAATATGTTTACTAGTATGTAGGTGCCGGCCTACGGAAGACTCCAACCTTCACTCATTCTCCAGATACTATTGGAAGGGAGCTCCAAACCCCTGGATCTTGTATTGGCCGATATGTTTACCAATACGTAGGTGCCTGCCTACAGAAGGCTACGACCTTCTCTCTTCCTCCAGGGACCACGTTTCATAAAGTTTCAGACTAGATACTCCTGGTAAACAACAACATAATATGAAGTCCATGTTTCATCCAACTTTCACACTGGACCCATCAGCAACATTTGAAGCTCAAAATCAATCATCACTACAATACAACCAATCACTGAAAACCCATCATCACTGAATCAAATCACAATCAATCAATATAAACATTCAGAACATTGTCACCAGAACACAGATCAGAACCCAGAACTCTGCACCAACAACCAGAACCAGCTGCAACTTCAAACATCATATTTCATAATGTATATGCTACTTCGAAGTACCAAACCAGCGTGTATACGCGCCTTCACCAAGGTGAACTAGCATATAAATCTGTAAAAACTAACTTGAAACTTCACAGTTATCCCAGACTTCAGTCATACCCAGATCATAACATTTACAGAATAAAACATGCATTAGAAATTAGATATAGCCCTACCAATATCATATCATTCAATGATAATTCATTTTAGGTCTCATGATCCTGATCCAACATTGTATCCAAGCTGCAAAAAATATTTCAGATCATATCATAATCATATCCCCTGCAACATAAAATATACTTCAAATAGAAGTATTCCTGAGAAACCCTTTCACTTGCACACTTGGCCCTTTGATCTTCTCCTCCTTATATAGTTTTGGACTTCCTCAATACCTCGGACCAAAACCACACTTAGGACCAATACCTCAGACCAAAACATCAGACCAATCCCTCGAACTAAAACCTCAGACCAATACCTCGGACCACAACCTTGATTTTCCATCTCATACACGCTTTTCTTTCTGTGAAAGTGCATGCATACGTACACACTCCTTTTGTTCTGTTAACCCACGTGTGTACACTGCTTGGACAAAGTGAACCAGCATATACTTCTTAAACCATTCTCTTTCTTCCATCTCTGGAGTTTGATCTGTAATCCTTTGTTGTTAACCTGTTGCACTGTGAACTATCATCTATGTGAGTTTCCATCAAGGACAACACCTGTATCATAATTCCAACAATATCCCCCTTTGGACTTGATGGCAACCACAACACCAAGATACTCTCCCCCTTTGACATCAAGGGCAAAGGGCGGACCAAGATATTCTCCCCAGTAGGGATTCTCTGCACATGCTGAATTCTCTGATCATGCTCCCCCTGAGATTTTACCGAAATCTCTGATGGATGTGAAATGAAGTACATGACTCTATCACTCAACTAAGTGAGTATGACCTTCCTATCACCAATGAATCATACATACATCAATCACCCAACCAAGTGGGGATATACCAAATGTTCATTAAAAAATTTGCAATTATTACATCATCCTTCCCATGCATAGTGGGGTTACATCATAGGTATTTACATGACCTTTACATCAAATGATATACATGACATTTATAACAAGGATTAACAATCTAAACAAGACCAGGATAGTCATCAGCAACTATTATACACCATATATGATCTGCACCATAAGCATCTGTCAGTAGCATCAAGATCAACAGCCTGTATATGTCCATCATCAAAAGAGTCATCTGAATCAAAAAAACTATGTGGATCAAGAAATATAAGCATCATCATGTACCAAGGTCTTCTAATATAATTCCAACAATGCATTATTAGAAGCATGTGCTCCCCCTAAACCTGTGCCAGCCGTTCATTATTAGAGCTAATCATTGCATTTGTTAGTAAGAATCATCAAGGCATTATCATCAACTAGTTATTCATCAAATTATTAACAGCTTAAGAGGGCTAAAAACACTTCCACATATCATCAGCAGATTGCAATCATCATTAATCAGAACATAACAGATAATTGATAATTGACTGAACCATATCAGGCCCCTTTTCCTGAGTCTATCCCACTGCTTTTTCCTTAAAACACCATATACTCGACTGTGAAGCTTCTAACCCATGTATATACGTGATTTGTCTTCATAATAACTACGTATGACAATTGGAATACTGAAGTTTTACACTTTCATCTCCCTCTGGGTCTATTATGTATGTATACTAAGTTATGCCACATCTTTCTGACAACAATTCCTTCTTCTTCAATACCTTGGATTGTGATGATGTTTTCTCCTTTTGGTATGGTGGTCGAAATTTGCTCCTGCATTCCTTTGTTATATGTCCAAACTTGTTACACGCATAACATCTTACATGTTTCATATTCCTTCTATCGTAATCAATAGCTTTGTGACCAAACATATTGCAAGAAAAGAAAAATCCCTTAAAGTACCTAGAAACTGATGATCTTTCTGTATGACCGTCTTGAACCATTCTACTTCAGCATCTGGCTGCAAAATGTCCAAAATTATGACATATAAAACATTCAACATTATTTTTCAAAGGAAAGAAATGATTATCCCTTCCATAGTTAGGAGGAAATGATTTTCTTTGAAGTCTTTCTTTCCTTGGTTGTTGATGGGGTTGACCTCTTATCTCCTTGTTGAGCATTTCATATTTTTCATTAAAGTTCCTTACCTCATCTTGTGAGCTAGATTCACCTTCAACAGTTTCATGAAAACCAAGACCAGTCTTTATAAGAGGAGAATGTTGAACTTTGATAATTTCATCTAACGTTTCCGATCCTTTAGCAAATCTAAGATTTAGAGTTTTTGTTTTCTCAAGTTCTTTTCTTAGACTTACTACTTCACATTCTAACACTTCATTGTGCTTGTCCTTTTCAGTGAGTTGATGTGTCACTGTGTCTATGATTGTATCCTTTTCTGCCAAACAGATTTTGAGTTGAGTGATTTCTTTAAGGAAATCTTCCTTTTCTAAGGTATCATTTTCATATGCCATGAGTAGTTTAATTTCTTGATCATCTTCATCACTATTGGACATGCCATCACTATCTTCATGAGTATAATAACTTCTATTACCTTCTATAGAAATATTTCCTTTGTCATGAGGGAATTTAGCAGTGTAATGACCAACTCTTCCACAAGAAAAACATTTGAAGGGAAGCTTACCTCTGAATCTTCTGGAACCCCGCTGAAGTTTCTTCACAAAGTTTACCTCTTCTTCTTCTTATATATATCCTGATTCTTTGAGATCTCCCTTGTGGAAGCTTTGAAAGCGGATTCTTTGATGTCTGATGGACCTCCTTTCCTCATTTCAAAGGCAGTTAAAATTCCATGAAGTTGAACAATAGTAACAGATTGTAGATCTTTCTTTTCTTCAATGGCAGATACTTTTGACTCAAATTTAGAAGACAAAGATCTCAAAATTTTCTCAACTATAGTAGCCTCCTTTATTCCTTCACCCCAATTTATCATGTGATTTACAATCCCATATACTCGCAAGAAATAACTAGAAATACTTTCATTGCTATGCATCTTGAGAGTTTCATACTAGATTCTGAGAGTTTGGAGTTTAGCACGTTTTACCTGGGAGTCTCCTTCGTAGCTCTGAATGATTATGTCCCATATTTCCTTGGCTATGTTGAACTACATGACTTTGACGAATTATGATTCTGATAGACTTCCCAATAAAGCATTGACGGCTTTGGCATTGATTTCATATGATTTATTTTCTGCTAGATCCATGGGGACTGCTACTGGATATTGGTATCCTCTTTCCACAATTTCCCAAACATCAGCTCCAAGTGATTGAAGATAAGCTCTAGTTCATTTTTTCCGATATACCAAGTTGTTCCCATTGAATATTGGTGGTCTTATTGATCCCATGCCTTCGTTATTGTTCATCTTGAAAGATCTCCCTTCAAGCAATCAAGCTTCTTCTGAAGAACCTTCTCTGATACCAATTGTTGGAAATAATATTGAGAGGGGGGGGGGGGTTGAATCAGAATTTATCAAATCAATAGCTTTTTCATTTCATACTCAGATTTATATACGCTGCTTCAATGAAGGTAACTCGCGTGTGCACGCAACTGTCATGAAGGAAACCAGTGTATATCCAGTGAACTTATGATTCGGTTAATTCATCATATGTTGATATTTAATCAGTACTTTATTAACCATTTAAATAGTAACCATGTGCAGTAATAGCATAATAAACCATCACACATAAGCAACACACATGAACACCAAGATTTAAGGTGGAAACAAAATGCGGGAGAAAAACCACCTAATGTTGTCATCTATGTCTACTTTTAATATAAGAAAACCCTGTTTACAATCTTGTACTGGCGCAAACTCATACAGTGCGTTGGAACCCACCTATAGAAGGCTACAACCTTCTCTCATTCACCAGCTTCTACTGGAAGGGAGCTACAACCCCCTAGCTCTTATACTAGCCGATATGTTTACTAGTACATAGGCACCGGCCTACAGAAGGCTCCAACCTTCACTCATTCTCCAGCTACTACTAGAAGGGAGCTCCAACCCCCTGGCTCTTGTATTGGCTGATATGTTTACCAGTATGTAGGCGCTGGCCTACAGAAGGCTACGACCTTATCTCTTCCTCCAGGGACCATGTTTCATAAATTTTCAAATGGATACTCCTGGTACACAACAACACAATATGAAGGCCACGTTTCATCCAATTTTCATACTAGACCCATCAGCAACATTGAAGCTCAAAATCAATCATCACTACAATACAACCAATCACTGAAAACCCATCATCACTGAAGAAAATCACAATCAATCAATCTGAACAATCAAAACACATCACCAGAACATAGTCACCAGAACACAGAGCAGAACCCAGAACTTTGCATCAACAACCAGAACCAACTGCAACTTCAAACATCATATTTCATAATGTATACACTACTTCGAAGTACCGAACCAGTGTGTATACGTGCCTTCACCAAGGCGAACTAGCGTATAGATCTGCAAATACTAACTTAAAACTTCACAGTTATTCCAGACTTCAGTCATACCCAGATCATAACATTTACAAAATAAAACTTGCGTTAGCAATCAGATCTAGCCCAACCAATATCAGATCATTCAATGACAATTCATTTTAGCTCTCATGATCCTGATCCAACATTGTATCCAAGGTGCACAAAATATTTCAGCTCATATCATAATCAAAGCCCCTGCAACATAAAATATACTTCAAATAGAAGTATTCCTAAGGAACCCTTTCACTTGCACACTTGGCCCTTTGATCTTCTCCTCATTATATAGTTTTGGCCTTCCTCAATACCTCGGACCAAAACCACACTTAGGACCAATACCTCAGACCAAAATCTCGGACCAAAACCTTGGACCAATACCTCAGACTAAAACCTCAGAACAAAACCTCAGAACAAAACCTCAGACCACAACCTTGATTTTCCATCCCATATGCGCTTTTATTTTTGCGAAATTGTGTGCATACGTATACACTCCTTTTGTTTTGTTAACCTACGTGTGTACGCTGCTTGGACAAAGTGAACCAGCATATACTTCTTAAACCATTCCCTTTCTTCCATCTTTGAAGTCTTATCTGTAATCCTTTGTTGTTAACCTGTTGCACTATGAACTGTCATCTATGTGAGTTGCCATCAAGGACAACACCTGTATCATAATGCTAACATTGTATACTCAAGAATAAATAAATAAATAAATCATCCAAGCTCGATCGAAAAAGGTTGCTAAGTCTCAATTCAAATTATAAAGGGTAAATTCAAAAAAGAAGTCGACATTTATACAAGGAGTTAAAGAGATAATTATAATGCCTTTTATATATTTAGAAGCATCGTGAGAAAATTAACTCACAAAAAGGAATTTACATAAGTAACTAAAGGATTTAAAATACTTAATTACCAAGGATTAAAGGGTGAATAGTAAACCCCTCTAAGGTCAAATGGATACTAAGTTTAAGTTAATAAAAAAATATTATTACAAGGATTGAGAAGGCTATTTTTACCCCTAAGGCTCGTCCTGAGAAAGAAAAAAAAATGGACACTAATAATGAAGGAAAATTTCCAGAAACTTCACGTAATTCTATTTCAGTGTTATTTAGAATTAAAGGGTTTATTGTGGTAAAAGATGTCACTATTGCTATCTCCCCTGCGGAAGATAAAAATTATATAACGCATGAAATCACAAACTAGTTAGTGATTCCAGAGTCAAATATAATCGAAAAATTAGACTGTTTTGGCAACAAAAAATATGACATAACCAATTTACAGTTAAACATTGAAGATTATACATTTATTTCACAATTCTCAGTTCAAAAAATATGGAGCGATCAAGGTGACATTATTCTAGGTTCGCCATGGATGGAAACCCTAGGTTCCTTCATCCTAAATACGAAAAAGAATTTTTTAACATTTTCCTACAGGACGAAGAAAATAACACTCCAGGATGATACTCTGAAACCAAATTCACTAACACCAAAAGATATACAAGATATTTCAAAAATAATTTTTCAAGAAGGTAAAAAGTACTACAAAATTTGCAAGGAGAAATAGACAAGATCACCACTGAAAAAAATGAAGAAGTTTTTCGGCTTAAAGACCATAGTGAAAAATCACTGACACAAATTGAAAAACTTAAGAAGGACAAGAATTCATCAGAAAACAAGGTACAACAACTTATCGATAAAGAAGCATCAAATGTATAAATTTTGGTTGACGAAAAAAGAATTATTGATCCCATCAATATCACAACTCTAGAAAAGGACAAGTTAGTTGAAGTAAATATGTGCTCAAAAATTGCAGTTCCAGCAATAAAAGATTCAAGTGAAGATCCAAAAGTTAACCATGCAACTACCATAGATAAAGGATATCAATTACCTCAAATAAAGCAAGAAAATGACACAAACAAGATAAGAGAAAATCAAATCACTGGAATTCCTTATCGACATCCGAATCATAAGGGTAGACTTTCCAATCAATCTATGTACCAGTATCACTCAGAAAATAAACGACAAGTTTACGTTTCCAAGAATACTAAAGTTTGCATAATCCACCCCCACGATAACAATTCATCACAAAATTTGATTCCGCAGAAGATCAATCTAGGATGGTATGATTCATTCTTAGTACAACAATTTTATATATCACTCCAAGGATCATATCAATTTGTATCGACAAAAATGACTGTCTCGAGATGAGAAGACACTTGTAGGAAACAAGGAGATCAAGCCCCTTTCATCAACAAGCTTTGAGGAAAAAGCTTTTTAAAGGGGAAGGCAATGTTATGAACATAAATTATGTAAAAGTAATAAATATAGATAAGAAATAATAATCCTAATAATATATAATTAAATAATAATTAGTTCAAAAAAATGCATGTCTCTACAAATATGACTCTTCGTGAAAGGGTACTTACCTGGATATATATACAGGACCCTCATTCTCATTTGTATCATTCTACATCAATTATTTATACAATATATAATTTATAATTATTATCCTATAATGGATGTCTTTGTCTACGAAGTATTTTAAATATTTCTGCTACGTATACAACTTTTGGTCGTTACACCTAGAAGGATCATTTTGTAGAAATTTTGAATAATAAACACATATTCAATAGAGATTATCCTGATCATGCACTATTGTGGAATACATGCACAATACATAAGCTCCTCTACGTTGATCAACAATTTAGCAGCATCAAAAACAATGAAACATCAATCGCATGTACACATTAACACGGTATGTATCCTGGGGAAAGTTTACAGCTGAAAACCCCACACTATCTGTATATTAATGATTGAGAACATGTAACATTACATAGTACAATACTCCTCACAAGTATCCAGCACTATCTCCACCTGTTACACACAATACAGCTCAGATCTGATCTCCAAATCTCCTCCGCTGCTTGCCTGCCTCCACTGCACAATCCTGCAAGAGAATGAATGAGAATGGCTGATCCAAACTCCTATTTACCTTGTGAAAATCACCCACGTTGTAAATCACGTGAGAACAAGCTATATTTCACTTAGTATTGGTCCACACTACGCAGAGATCATTGGCATAACTCAATCCCATGCATGTGCACAATCTCTTGCACAACTGATAGCAATCTCAACCTCTAACACCTGTCTCCACTGAACTGTACATGCACTAAGTTAACTGATGTATTCTTCAGTTGCATTATGAGTTAATAATTAGTGAATTAATTAATAACTAATTCACACAACTCATCACTTAGTCTATTGATCAGTTAGACTAAATACAACTAGTTCAACTAAGTTAAACTGAACACAACTCCATTAACTGCTCATCTAACTCCACAGAACTCACTGCTTGAGTTCTAACTGAAGTCCTACATGTAATAGCTCAACTGAATCATAAGAAAACATATTTCCTTTTGACAACTACATGTGCCACATCTGTAGCTCAAACTGAAGTGCTCCAAGAGGATAAGATAAAGTTTATAGTCTAAATATTATTATGAGACAATAATATTTGACTTTTCTATTTTTGACTAGCAGTCTAAAAATAGACTTTGATCACTCCTGCTGTGATCACTCCTGTTGTGATCCAAAAATAGACTTTGCGCCATAATTTGCCTGCGGGCCCACTTAGTGAAGGCGACTCCTTTCCACTAAGCTCCATCATCTTGTTGCATTCTCAACAAGCATTTCTTGTTGCACACTTTTCAACACTCCCTCTCAACAAGAAAGGCTTCCTCTCAAACCCGATCCTATAACTTTGGAATGTTCTGCATGCAACACATCTACCCGGTCCACTTTGCTCCAACAACACTTGGAACAAAAACACTCCCAATTGACCACTCTGTTGGGCTAGGAACATACTTTGATGTTGAAGCTCTACCTGCTATTGACAAGTGCTCCCTCTCTAACATCTACGCTACTGCAACATCTCCATGCATCTCGCACCATTGCACACCTCTCTGCGCCACCTAGAACTGTGCAAACACTTGTGCCTCTCACATTGCTGCAGCCTGCATGCTATGCATTGTCTTGGGATTCCCTGCACTGTCGCTCTCTCTGCCGCTCCATCCGCATCTGTCTCTACCCAATCAATCAGTTCCTACTACTACACATTGGGGCTCCCATAGCAAGGTCTCATCCAAGAGGTTGGGACCTCAAGGATCCTGCCCCTCCTCCTTGGGACGATCAATCCACATCACCCCACCTCCTACCTGGAGGTATGGCTGCATGTGATCCCTCAGCCCACCAGGCTCGAAGTTTCCCCCTACTGGAGGTCTCTGCATGAGTAGATGTCTCTACTTGATCTCCTCTCAGCTTCCCCTGTTGTGGCTGCTCCACAACCTCCTAAAGTTGTTGACCCAATCGTGGCTCCTCCACAATTGTCTGAGACTTCTTCTAGCTCTGCATGTTGAGAGGTAATATACCCTCCCTCTCAACCACCATGTCTCCATTAGTTGCCTCGCTGCTCAAGGCTTCGCATGCATCTTGAAACTTAAGAGCATACAGGTTCTTGACCCGTGAACCAATCTGCTTCACCTGTCTAGTGATGATGTGTCTAAGGAAAATCTTTCCCTTACTGAAGACAACATCATATCCTCTATCTTCCAGCATCACAATCGACACCAAGTTTCTCTTCAGTCCTGGTACATACTTGACATCAGTCAAGGTAAGGCGAGCTCCATGCTCCCTCTGAAAAATAATCGTGCCTACACTTGAGACACTATACTTCTCATCATTACCCATCCCTATGAGTATCTGGAGATCTTTCTCCTCCAAAGTACTGAACAAACTTTTGTCACCGGTCATGTGGAAGGAAGCTCCACTGTCAAGAAACCAACCACTTCCCACCATGGATGAAACCATGCATGTGAAGAGTGTGAAATCCAACTCAAACTGCGGAGCAAGTGAGGCTGCCTCACCTTCAGATCCTTCCCCGGATCCCTTCTTGGACTTCTTCTTTGGGCAATTAGTAGCATAATGGCCCAACTCATGACAACGAAAGCATCGCACCTTCGACTTGTCAACCTTCTTCCCATCATTGGAAGAACTGGATTCAAAAAGAGAAACCTTCCCCTTCCCCTTCTTTGCCTTACTCGCTAAGGCACAGTTCTCCTCATCATGCATAGATGAAGAACTGTCTCTGGTGCGCCGTCTAATCTCCTCTTGCACAAGATCTGACCAAAGTCTCTCTCATCCTGGCAATTTCTCCCTTCCATTCACCGAGTCCTGGTATCTATGCCAACTCTTAGGAAGGCCAAGGAGTGCTAGACTCACCATATCCTCATCCTCAACAGTTACCCCCACACTTCCCAGCTCATCCCGGCATTGGGTGAACTTCATGAGATACTGGGGCATACTGTCTCCATTCTCACACCTAATGTTTCTGAGTTTATCCTTGAGCGCCAACTTCCTCTGGTCGCTCTTTCTTTGGAATAATTCTGTCAACGTTTTCCACATCAAATATGGAGAAACCTTTCCATGGAGGTTGGACATAATGTGATCCCTCACGCCCTCCAACAGAATCCTTCAACACTTTGCTATCTTCTTTTGCCAATCCCCGACTTGAGCAGCATCAGTAGGTTTTGGGACATCTGCATCTATGAACTCCTTCAACCCATTATCATCCAACACTGCCTCCATCCTGTCCTTCCATGCAATATAGTTCGAGCTGCCCTCAAGGGCATACTCCAATCGCAATCCGTTGAAAGACATTTCAACTTTGACACCAAGAAAACACTGCTGCAAATTCGAATTCCACTAGCTCAACAACTCAACCACCTCTGATCTAGAATTCGTGAGAACAAAGTATTTCTTGTATAGAGATCGACTGTATGGGCATTCACCGGATATCTCACCTTCCAAAAGAAGGATGAATCCAAAGGCTACCTATCCCGATTACAGACTCTGCCTGAAGAAATAAAATGTAAACACTTTCTGAATAATAGATCTGATGATCAATACAGCACTGATATCATGTAGAACTTCTTCTACAAATCAACTCGCTCTGATACCATGTAGGAATTTTGAATAATAAACACATATTCAATAGAGATTATCCTGATCATGCACTATTTCGGAATACATGCCCAATACATAAGCTCCTCTACGTTGATCAACAATTTAGCAGCATCAAAAACAATGAAACATCAATCACATGTACACATTAACACAGTATGTATCCCAGGGAAAGCTTACAACTGAAAACCCCACATTATCTGTATATTAATGATTGAGAACATGTAACATTACATAGTACAATACTCCTCACAAGTATCTAGCACTATCTCCACCTGTTACACACAATACAGCTCAGATCTGATCTCCAAATCTCCTCCGCTGCTTGCCTGCCTCCACTGCACAATCCTGCAAGAGAATGAATGAGAATGGCTGATCCAAACTCCTATTTACCTTGTGAAAATCACGCACACTGTAAATCACGTGAGCACAAGCTATATTTCACTTGGTATTGGCCCACATTACGCAGGGATCATTGGCATAACTCAATCCCATGCATGTGCACAATCTCATGCACAACTGATAGCAATCTCAACCTCTAACACCTGTCTCCATTGAATTGTACATGCACTGAGTTAACTGATGTATTCTTCAATTGCATTATGAGTTAATAATTAGTGAATTAATTAATAACTAATTCACACAACTCATCACTTAGTCTATTGATCAGTTAAACTAAATACAACTAGTTCAACTAAGTCAAACTGAACACAACTCCATTAACTACTCATCTAACTCCACAGAACTCACTGCTTGAGTTCTAACTGAAGTCCTGCATGCAATAGCTCAACTGACTCATAAGAAAACGCATTTCCTTCTGACAGATGCATGTGCCACATCTGTAGCTCAAACCGAAGTGCTCCAAGAGGATAAGATAAAGTTTATAGTCTAAATATTATTATGAGACAATAATATTTGACTTTTCTATTTTTGACTAGCAGTCTAAAAATAGACTTTGATCACTCCTGCTGTGATCACTCCTGCTGTGATCACTCCTACTATGATCACTCCTGCTATGATCCAAAAATAGACTTTGCGCCATAATTTTCCTGTGGGCCCACTTAGTGAAGGCGACTCCTTTCCACTAAGCTCCATCATCTTGTTGCATTCTCAGCAAGCATTTCTTGTTGCACACTTTTCAACACATTTTGGCTCCAAGTGGCCCAAGAAATGCAACGCTAAGTCAGAAAGTGAGCCACTGGCTCTAGGAGGTAAAATTTCATGGTTTGGTATTTTTTTGGACTAATTCTCTTAGGGTTTTTCAGGGATTCGAAATTTTGAGGCCTCCAAGGCCTAACACTGGTTTGATTTAACCCTCATCTACCCTCCTAACCCTCTCTGTAATCTTTCCCCTTGCATCCTTTTCCCTTATTCCCCTCTTCTTCCCTTCCAGCTCCCTTTTCTCCCCTGCGTCTTCCCTTCTCCCCTCACAAAAACCTTGTTTTTCCTCTACTGCCCTGTTGGAAATACTGAAAAGGGGGTGAATCAATATTTCTTAGCAATTAGAACTTTTAAATCTTTTTCAGAGCATTATTTAATCTTCAGTTAGTATTATTGTTCTTCTTTAGATGATCATAAACAATAATCAACAGTAGACAACACCATACAACAATGCAGAAAGATAAAACAGAGAACACAAATATTTTTAGGTGGAAAACCCCCTTCGGGTCAAAAACCACCGAATGCTTCTTTAGTAATTGTCTTCTCCCTGTTAAAAGAAAATTGTTTACATCAAGATTCAGCTACAACAGAGGGGTGCATCAACCCCCTAATTCACAGGCTACAACCTGTAGGACGCTACTAGACCCTAATATCATATTGCAACCATAAGGACGCCCCAACGCCCTGTAGATTAGTCCACAACCTTATGAGTGCCTCAACACTGTTTACCAACTGCTTTCAAAAAGGATGCTTTGTTGCCCTGTTAGTTTATCAGCCACAACTGAATGGACGCCACAACACCCTATGCAAGCCACAACTTGCCCTAGCACCACCCTGCCACCCTGAAGTGTTCTCAAGCCACAACCTGAAACGTGACTCCAATCACCCAGAAGAGTTGGTAGATCAAGTTTCACAATTTTCACATTGGATCCCCTGTACTCTGAATCAATGTAGAATAGTTGTAAGAAATATGTAGACTAAATGTCGAATCCTGGTAGTCATTGATCATTGTTCCCACAAACTGATTACTGCACAATTCTACACATCAAGTTATCATTGTTCAACTGCACATCACTATCACTATGCATTGTATATCACTGTCACTACAAATCACTGCACAATCGTTTGTTGTCATTGCTCATGAATGAATAGTCATCAATGCACAACCACTGTCACCATTGTATCAAGTTGTACTTGATGCTACAACCATTTGGTACTGCTATCAAATAATGGCACAAACAAAGGTTCTTCATCTCATCTCGATGACTTGCAATCAGTGCTCTCAAACTATGTCCCTGAAGAGCTACCAACATATATGTAAGAACATTGTTTGATTGGTCAATCCCTATTATCCATCCTTCTCCAATAGGTTGTATAACTGGAGGATGTTCCCTTCACTGCTTACTACCCTGCAAGATCACAAATATGTCATCGTACACAAATCCCTAGAAACCCTAGGTCATATAGGTGAAACCCTAGGTCATACTAGAAATCCAAGGTTATACTAGAAACCCTAGGTCAAGACCAACTCCCATAAATCAAGTCAAATGGTCAAGTGAAATAAGTCAACTTAGTCAGATGTCTTATCAATAGTTACGTAACATGGTATAGTCAAGATATTGCAAAGCATTTGTAAGGTCACTTAAGTGTACAATTACTATTGGTGTCAAACAAGTCTGCTCCTAATCAAGTCAAGTCCACTTCTCAAGGTCAAAGCATCATGGAGTGCTTATGACATTGTCAATTCAAAGTGAGATGTCGCATCAAGTATGAATGTCATCATAGGATTGTAATATGGTTATTTCAAAAATCAACTCAAATACAACATTGTCATATCATGTAAATTCAATGTCATGTCTATTTAATTCACTGTCAAGAATGTATGTCAGGTCACTGCTCAGGTATCTTTGTGTCAATTATTACACTAAGGACTGCAGCTATCATCACATGAACACTGTTGTTATCAAGTCAATATACAATCATTATAAGGTCATTTTTTTATGATTATGTCATTGTTTCAAGTTAAGGTCATGTCATTGTTTTGTTGTAACAATAGGACAATCCTGTAGGTGATTTTCAAGGATGAATGTCATACAATAAAGGCTCATAACAAGAGTCTTGTCATCAACGTTCATCACAGCAACATCACCACAATAGTCACCAAAAAAAGGTATACAAAGGATGCTTCCAGGTTTTCAAAGAAAGGTCACATAAGTTATGTCAAGGTCTTATATCTAATAGTCAATTGTCACAAATCACAAGTCTAGTTGTTTAGTCACTGTTACATTTTTCTTTTTACTACACCAAGGCTGCTACAGAGGCATCATCAAATCACCATTGAGTTTATAGTCTTTAGGTCTTAGGAAAACAAATGTTCAAGTATTTCTCTACTTGAGTATCTATAGTCAGTCTTTTAGTTCAGGTCACTATGTTGTCATATCACACTATCATGTCATTAAATGTCATACTAAAGTCACATCATGGTGTCACTGTACTTCGGTTTAGGATTGAAATATAAGGTTTGTCAACAAGGTGATAAACAAATGTTCAAGTATTTCTCTACTTGAGTATCTATAGTCAATCTTTTAGTTCATGTCACTTTGTTGTCATATCACAGTCATGTCATTAAATGTCATACTAAAGTCACATCATGGTGTCACTGTACTTCGGTTCAGGATTGCAATATAAGGTTTGTCAACAAGGTGATAAATCAATCATTGGCTTAGTGCATGATACTGATACTCAAACGATGAACCACTTACAACCACTGCCTTATAGTGAGAATCATTGTCATATATTGACAAGAGGACCAAAATCAAGAAACAAAATGAATTTAACTTTTGTGTGTGCACAATTCTGTCATAATCACTGTAATTAGGCCTACTCTAATTTCCCAACAAATTCCAATCAATCCAAATGAAAATTTGGAACACAAACCCAGAATATAGAAGTTCCAACACAAACAAATTTAGGTCTACAATCATTCATCTACCACAGGTCCGAGTGTTCTTCAAGACTAGGGTTAATTTTGGGTTTGTGAGATGAGCCCTAATGAGAGCCAAAAAGGAAAGATTGATGGCCTAGAACTCAATTGAATCGTCACTCACACAAAAAAACATTAACCTCGCCCTAATCCATGGCCTATTGTGATTTTGGATGAAGGTCAAAGGTATGCAATAAGACCTGCACCAACACTCAAGCGAATCCAAGAAAAGGCAACTATAATAAAAATTCATATAATAAAACTAACTTGAATCCTTAGCTCTTCCTTTATCAAGACAACCTGTAATGAAAACAGACTCAAAAGTTCCCAACTTTGAACCTTAATTTACTGAAATATCATTGTTGGTTTCTTCTATAATATCTGCGTTATTTTTACTTCAGGAGGTCCAAATATTTCAGAGTATTCTCACAAAATAAAATCGTTGAGTCTTTTATGTGATTTGGGAGTGCATTAAGTCTTCTTTTATAATGTTCTGGAAG
This sequence comes from Pinus tabuliformis, assembly GCA_031772625.1. NCBI lineage: Eukaryota > Viridiplantae > Streptophyta > Pinopsida > Pinales > Pinaceae > Pinus > Pinus tabuliformis. The sequence continues at coordinate 1,267,592,442 of CM062809.1, forward strand.
GGCTTCATAAGTTTTACATTGGAGGGTGAAACCTCTTAAAAGGTTTTTAATTTTTAATTTAATTTTCTTATTTTTGAAAAACAAAGCCCTCTTATAGCTTAGATAAAAAATTAAGATGGTTATTTATAATTTTTGAAAGGCTCTATAAAGATATTTGAATTCCTATCTTTAAGGTTTGAATTAAAACATTTTGGAGGTCCCGAAAAGAAAAATTATTTTAATATTGTTCCATTTTCGTTTTTGAAGATTAATTTTTTTTCTTAATTGGTTATCATTAAGATCTTGAAGGTTGACCTTAGAATGGAGTTTTGACCTTAGGCCTTAGAACCTTGTATTTGACTTACCCTTTGATTCAAGAACCAAATATTCTAATGTTATATTAATTCTTGGTGAGGAGTCATATGGCATGATCATTTGACTTGGTTAAGGAGGAGATGCCACCTTATGGGGTTTTTGACCCATTGATTGGGTTCTTCAACTTCAAACGTGAATATCTTTCAAACCAAGAGGCCTCTCGGGGCGTACCACATATCAAAAGAAACATTTTTTTGAGGAGAATCTAATGACATAGATCTCTGACCCAAACTCAATGATTTGACCTACCAAAAATCCTCGATAAATTCGGGGCACATCCTTTGTCCAGGGAACCCAAACTCTAGGACTTAGGTTTTTAACCATCCAACAGTATAGCTACCATATTGATGTAATCCGGAAATTACTAAGAAGCATTCATTAACCATTTGACATCAATGATTGGTGGTTTTGGTCAAATTCAAACCCAGTCAACTCCATGGGTTGACATCAATGACAACACCATCCAACATGCCCCATGACAGCCCTCCTCCCTCTCTTCCAGTCCTACATTGCCCCAATTTGCTTGGTCATGGGTCTGTCTTTCTCTCTGTGAGCCTTTGCCACCCTCTGCTTCCTTGTTTTCCCTTTTAAACCCTCTGCTGCTAGCCCTATATGGTTATTCCTCCTTCATCGTGGCCCTAACAATGCTTTCTACCCTCTGTCGTGAGCCCTCTTAGCCTTTCTTCCTTGTTTGTCAGCATTACTTCCCTCATAACCTTCTCCCCTACCTCCGTCCTCATCTCTTCTCCTCCGATATCCCTTATTCCCATCTGGCAAACCTCCTTACCATCTGTTGTGGCCTCTAGGGCCTCCCTTCTCTCAACGTAGACTTATTTCAGCCTTCTTTCACTGTTGCGTTGACCTCATTGAGCCCTACCTAGCCCTCATCATTACCTCATTTGCTTTTATCTATCTATGTTGGGCATCATTAAAATTTTGGGTTGATCCTTTGATGGTTTTGTAGAGACAGTGGGATTATTTTGTGTCTACTGGTGGTCTACCTATTAGACAGGTTTTGGGCATCCCCACTGGTTTGTCTCTCTTACTCTCAAAGATCTCTCTTTCTCATATGTGCAAACATCTGAATTAAAATGTAAAATTTTAATGAAATTGGTATAACATGTTCATAAGCTACTCATGCGAATTGGGCATACATTGTTTCATGAGTGTCTAATACATTTGGCATAAAGAAATTCACTGTCAACATTGTATATTAATATTTAAAACCACGTTGTAGCAGCTACAACCACCCTCCAAAATTTTGCCTTAGCTTCGTTTTGGATCCTCCCTACCAACCATCCTTAGCAGCATGTCTTGCACTGTCAAGAACATAGGCTCCATTAGTTTTTTAGCAGCTTGCCAGCCTGTACATGATAGTTTGTTTCTCGCCCCTCACAGGCTGCCTCTCTAGACTTGAGCCAGCTGCTGGCTGAGCAGCTCCCTCATAAAATTACGCAATTCTAGAGGGGAACCAGTGTTCCCTCCAGAAATTGCGCAAATCTATTGGGCAACCTGTTGGGCCCAGAAATTGCGCAATCTAGTCAAACAACCTTCCTCAAGAAAATTGTGCAATCTAGCCCAACAGTGCAGCTCAGCCCAGAAATTGCATAATTTTGGGCAACTGTCAGTTGCTCCTCCCAGAAATTTCGTAATTCCTTTGGACAGCCATCCCAGCTCCTCCTAGAAATTGCGCAAAAACCCCTCTCAGTTAAGCAGGTTGTTTCATGTGCCTTGAGGTTGACCGGTTCCACCCAAGACCCAGAAAACTTGAATTGCATGTATGGGCTACTTTTTCCCGAAATAGAAAAAAGCTACATGCAAAAAGCATCCCTAGATTTTAGGGATCTATTTTTAGCAGCTGGAGGTTACATGAAAAGATCATTTTAGAAACGTTCCTCCAAGTGTCACTTTTCCTAGATTTGTGGCATGCACGTCATGAGCCTCAAACTTATTTATTCGACGCTTCAGAGCTCATTCTCCACATCGATCTTGGAGCTCTGACATCCCACAACACATCCAAGAGTCTTCGACACATCCAGGAGTCTTCGGCACATCCAACTTAGCTATTTCCGAGTAAGTCTGATTTACTTGTCTTTTGCAACATTTTTGTCACTTTTTGTGTTTTGGCTTGTGTGAGTGTTGTCTGCTTGATTTCTATGAATGCTTGTTGTCGTTTTCATGCATTTTGGCATGTACAAGCATCATTTAATTTTTCATTTTCATCTCATTGTTGTCGCATGCATGACATTGTTTTGCATGAATGTCGTCGATTCGGCGACTCATTTCACACACATGCATGTTGTTTTTTTTTTCTGAATCTTGCATTCGTTGATTGCATGCATGATCATCCACTCCTGCCTACACTCAGTATCTCCATGCATTCACATATTCATATTATTTCAGTTGCCCGTCGGCGGGTTTGGGCAACCTTGGCCCGGACTCTGCCTTGTCCAGACAGCATTGTGCAATTCTGAGAGGGAAGTCTCTGCCTTCCTCCCAGAAAATGTGCAAATCTGGCCAGACAGTGTCCTCCAGTCTTGCCTTGCGCAATTCTAAGAGGCAGTGTCTAATGGCCTAGAAAATTGCTCAATGCAGTACCTAGGTCTGCATCACTTGCCAGCTAAAACTGTGCATTGCACAATCTCAGCATCTAGCAGGCCAGTCTAGATTGCGCATTGCGCAATTCTAGTAGCCAACCAGCCTCCCGACAATTCGGGTTTCCTTTTGTGCAGTTCCGGCAGTCAGTCTCCCAACCTCCCTATGAAAATTGTATAATCCTTGCCAGCAATTCGTCGGGTATGTTGCATGTCAGTCCTCAAGTTTGCTTTCATTTTAAATGGCATATTACTTGCCATGAATGTTTCCATGTCTCTAGATATAGCAGGTGTTTGTCTGTCTTTGAGCAATTCAGGATCAATGGCCTCCAAGAGATCAGGGTCAAAGGACATCGACGGAAGTGCAACTGGAGCAGTAGTTGAGCGAGTGTTTATGAGTTTGTCGATATACGAAGACACAAAGTTGATCGTAGACAAAGACATCAAGCTAAAATGGCAAGAGGTCAATCATGCATTCTCAGGCACATTTGGGGAAGATCTTGAAGACCTCCAAGTCTATGTGAACATTCACAAATTTGGCTTGTACCAGATTGCATCCAAATACCTCGTGTTCCCATGCGCAGACATGATACATTGGATCATCTCGCACATTGATCTCGAGACGATGGCATTGAGCAGTGTCAACAGGACAGAGATAGCTACCTTCAGGGCACAGGATTATCAGCAGATGTACCACTTGCCTGATCACCATGGAGACATCCTTCAGCATACCCAGCAGCAATACCAACTCCAAGGATATCTTGAAGAATTGGGTGAAGGAGCCAGCAAAATTCAGGATGACACCTAACCATATTTACAAGACGAAGATATTGCAGAAGGTGTATCAGTACTTGGTCATCTTTGCATGTCACTAGTATGGCCAAGAGAGCACGGAAACCTTCCCACGGAGTTAGGTGATCGTGCTGGACCAATTGGCCAGTGAAGGAAAAGCATGCAAATGGTCTAACAAGTTGGCTCACATGCTGAAGGAACAAGTAACAAGAGCCCAGCAGCCGCCCAAAGGTCAGCAAGCAGAAATCTACATGTCCGCTTACATCTTGGATGCAATCTGTGCCCATCAGGAGTTCTCGAGCTTGAAGTGGGCATGGACATCAGCAAAAACCTTTGTGAACACTTGTTGTAAATTGTTTTCGAATGCAGCTTCCGTGGAGTCATCACACACCTGTCAAATCATTTTGTCACCCCGATGTACAAGATGATATTTGAGCAAGATCCAACTTGCATGTCAAAGGCAGAAATGGAGGCACTGATCGACGTAGCGGATTGGTATGGATCACCTCTTGGCACCTTCATACGGATGTACACCACGGAGAAGCCTCTGCATGTTTTGCCGAAGTTTTCCATGGACAAGCTCGTCATGCAAGAAGTGTCATACCACATATTGGCAGGATTGTAAACTAGGCTACACTGGAAGAAGAAGGCACCTTGGCCCACTCCTCCATTGCAGATCAGGTTGTACGAGATACAGAATCTCAAACAAGGGGATGCCAAGACAAAAGAGTTCAAGAAATTTACTTTCAACACCCGAAGCTTCAATCCATATGACCCACATTGTTTTGTGAAGGATCACTACGAGAGAGTACAATTTTCGTGGATCCATAGGGCGTGTCAATGGGCTGAGGAAGACCCATTGAGATATTTTCACAGCTTCTCCAAGCCCAATGAACCGGTCAACATCGCTATGGAATGGTTAGCAAAGCAGCGTGAAGCAGCATCCAGGAGAGCACTAGTAGCAGCAACATCAGAGGTAAACGTACCGGCACGCGTCAAAGGCAAGAGAAAGATTGTCAACAGGGAAGAGGCAAAACAAAGCTGCAAGTTCAGAGCATATCCACTTTTGCAAAAAAAAGCTTTGGCAATAGAGGCGAAGAGGCAACAGCGCGACAAGAGCCCCACACACAGGCAGAGAGAAAAACAGAGGATGGAGGAAATAGTGAAGGAGTTGGATGAGTTGAAGGAGAAACTCCATAAGGAATAGGAGTTGTATAGATAGGAGAAGGAATCACAGCAAGGAAAGATACAACAGGGGGCGCAACATACACAGATTGATGAAACTGCGCCTGTACAGGTGGTAGACTCATCCGAGCAGCTGGCACAAAGCAGGTAGGGTGAACCGTCATAGGAGAAGGACTTCACTCAAGAGATTGAAGCCACTTGCTTATGATGATCTATCTTTCAACGAAGTCGAAACCCCACAGATTTTCGAGCCACTTCAGCCCGAGCTGATGGTTATGTCAGGCCCTCGTGATCCTGAGGTTGGTTTCACTTCTGATCAGGGAATTGTTGAATCACCCAAGGCTTCTCATCACTCATTTGTATGCATTGAAGATCAATCTCACACATAGATTATGCTTCCTCCACTCAAACTACATGATCCCATCGCTTATGCATTGGAGGAATCTTACATAGAAAGCACACATGCACGACGCAAGTTGTCTTTGTTTCTTTTGTTTGCTTGCATGTCACAGTTAAGAGTATGCATATGCTTAACAACTGCACACAGTGTCGCACAACACCATGGTAAGTCCATGGATTGCATGTCATGCACTTGCACTCATTTATGTTTTGTGGACATCTTTAAACTCGGAGTGTGTTTGTCTTCATTGTTATATCTTTCATGTTTTTTGGTTCGTACAGCTGTGTTGTTCACGAACCATGCCTTCACCAACATGGGTCGACCAATGCGTCGATGGCTGCATTGGAAGTATCACTTCATGTGAGCAGACCCATGCACCATTAGCTTAGGAGTATCAGTAGTGTTTGCTTTTGGTTTGTTTGCTTACATGCATGTTTGCTTCTTACTTTGCATGATTGTTTTCTTGCTCGCTTGTTTTCTTCCTTGCTTTTCTTATGCATTTACTTCTTCTTTTTGCTTTGTTTTGTTGTTTGTTTGCTTGTTTGCACTCGTAGGTTAGTTTTGCATGAAAACGTGTGCAACTCTTGAAACAAGCTGGGTAAAGTACAAGAGGACTTGTGTAGTTATCAATACTTGGTTATCTGTCATCTTGCCTCTGTATGAAGACCTTGTTATCTTCAGTCAATGATATGCCAATGGAAAATACGTACAGTTCAAAGTGAACCTTGGTATTAACACAACGCTTGCGCTCTAACTAGTGTCACCTACTTTAGTCGGTTATTTTTGGGTTAATCCTTGGCAGCTTAGTCAAGTAGAGTAAGGTGAGGGGGAAACCTCAACAAGCACGTCAGAGGCATATATATAAACTACTTCTCTGAAGGAACAACCTCTTCTACTCTCAATAAGTCGGGATCCCTCTTCCACCTCTGAAATGAATAAGTGTTATGCACAGTTATGAAAATGAAAAATGAAAAAATGAAAATCTGAAAATTTTCAAAAAAAATGAAAAATGAATAAGGCAAAAGAAGAGAAAGGCTTCCTGCGCAGAGAGGTGATGCAAGTAACTCCATCGGGGTACTGACCAAGCTCGCTGGCAGTGGAGCGATGCTTGTGTTCCTGCGTGACTCCGTCGGGGTACTGTCCAGACCTACTGGCAACCGAGAAACACCATAGATGAAACTAAAACTATGGTGACCATAAATCTTGTGTACCAATATATCCCTCATCCTAATCGGAACAACTGTGTTGGCTTGGCTTGGAATGTGTGTCGATGGACCAAGATCTTGGTAGATGATACATCTTACAATCAAGCGTGGAAACCAAGACGAACAGAGAACTGAACAATACTTCCAAAAGTGTTAGACTTGCTTTTCACGAACAAGGTCCATTCAGAGAGGTGGATTTCTACCAGTGTGTCACCAAGTGTTGTAGCGGCTAGAACCACCCTCCAAAAAATTTCCTTAGCTTCGTTTTGGAACCTCCCTACTAACCGCCCTTAGCAGCATGTCTTGCACTGTCAAGAACATAGGCTTCATTGGTTTTTTAGCAGCTTTCCAACTTGTGCATGATAGTTTGTTTCACCCCCCTCACAAGCTGCCTCTTCAGACTTGGGCCAGCTGCTGGCTAGGCATCTCCCTCAGAAAATTGTGCAATTATGGAGGGGAACCATCCTTCCCTCTAGAAATTGAACAAATATGTTGGGCAGCCTGTGAGCCTAGAAATTGCGCAATCCAATCAAATAGCCTTCCTCAAGAAAATTACACAATTTGGCCCAGAAACTGTGCAATTCTAGGCAACAGTCAACTGCTCCTCCCAGAAATTGCACAATCCCTCTGGATAGCTAGCCCAGCTCCTCCCAAAAATTGCACAAAAAACCCCTCTCAGTCAAGCAGGTTGTTGCATGTGCCTTCAGGTTAACCGGTTCCACCCAGGATCCATAAAACTTGACTTGCATGCACGGGATGATTTTTCCTGAAATAGAAAAAAGATACATGCAAAAATCATCCCTAGATTTTAGGGATCTATTTTTAGCAGTTGGAGTTTACATGCAAAGATGATTTTAGAAACTTTCCTCCAAGTGTTTCTTTTTCCTAGATTTGTGGCATGCACATCATGATCCTCAAACTTGTTTATTCAGTGCTTCAGAGCTCATTCTCCACATCAATATTGGGGCTCTGACATCCCACAGCACATCCAAGAGTCTTCGGCACATCCAACTCAACTATTTCCGAGTAAGTCCACTTTACTTGTCTTTTGCAACATTTCTGTCATTTTTTGTGTTTTGGCTTGTGTGAGTGTTGTCTGCTTGATTTCTGTGAACGCTTGTTATCGTTTGCATGCATGTTGGCTTGTACAAGCATTGTTTCAATTTTCATTTGCATCTCACTGATGTCGCATGCATGACACTTTTTTGCATGAATGGTTGCCAATTCGGCGACTCGTTTCACACACATGCATGTTGTTCTGTTTTCTAAATCTTGCATTCGCTACTTGCATGCATGATCATCCACTCCTGCCTACACTCAGTACCATCATGCATTCACATCTTCATATGATTTCAATTTCCCGTCGGCAGGTCTGGGCAACCTTGGCCAGGACTTTGCCTTGCCCGGATAGCATTGCACAATTCTGAGAGGGAAGGCTCTACCTTCCTCCCAAAAAATCTGCAAATATGGCTAGATAGTGTCCTCCAATCTTACCTTGCACAATTCTGAGAGGCAGTGTCTGTTGGCCCAAAAAATTACGGAATGCAATCCCTGGGTCTGTATCACTTGCCAGCTGAAATTGCACATTGCGCAATCTCAGCATCCAGCAAGCTAGTCTGGATTACACATTGTGCAATTCCAGCAATAACCCAGCCTCTCGACAGTCCAAGTTGCCTTTTTGACAGTTCCGGCAGTCAGTCTCCCAGCCTCCCAATGAAAATTGCACAATCCTTGCCAGCAATTCCCTGGGTATGTTGCATGTCAGTCCTCAAGTTTTCTTTGGTTTTAACTGGAAGATTTCTTGCCATGCATTTCGCCATGTCTCCAGATATAGCAGGTGTTTGTCTGTCTCTCAGCAGTTCAAGATCAATGGCCTTCAAAAGAATAGGGTCAAAGGACATCGACGGAAGCGCAACTGGAGCAGCATTTGAGCGAGTGTCTATGAGTTTGCCGATATACGAAGACACCAAGCTGATTGTAGACAAAGACATCAAGTTGAATGGAAAGAGGTCAATTATGCATTCTTAGGCACATGTGGGGAAGATCTTGAAGACCACCAAGTCTATGTGAACATTCGCAAGTCCAGCTTGTACCAGATTACATGCAGATACCTCGCGTTCCCATGCGCGGACATGATACATTGGATCGTCTCGCACACTGATCCTGAGACGATGGCATTGAGCAGTGTCAGTGGGATAGAGATTGTTACCTTCAGGGCACATGATTATCGGCAGATTTACTTTCGGCACCTGAAGCTTCAATCTGTATGACCCACATTGTTTTGTAAAGGATCACTGCGAGAGAGTACAGTTTCCATGGATCCACGGGGTGTGTCATTAGGCTGAGAAATACCCATGGAGATATTGTCATGGCTTCTCCAGGCCCAATGAACCAGTCAGCATCACTGTGGAATGGTTAACGAAGCAGCGTGAAGCATCATCCATGAGAGCACCAGCAGCAATAGCAATAGAGGTAAACATACCGGTGCACGACAAAGGCAAGAGAAAGATTGTCGAAAACGCAGAGGAAATCTACAAGTTCAAAGCATACCCACTTGTGTAGAAAGGAGCTTTGGCAATAGAGGCAAGGAGGCAACAACGCGATAGGAGGACCACGCAAAGGCAGAGAGAAAAATAGAGGATGGAGGAAACAGTGAAGGAGTTGCATGAGTTGAAGGAGAAACTCTGGAAGGAATAGGAGATGCACAGACAGGAGAAGGAAGCGCAACAAGGAAAGATCTAGCAGGGGACGCAACATACACATATTGACGAAACTATGCTCGTACAGGTGGTAGACTCATCCGAGCAGCTGGCACAAAGCAGGCAGGGTGAGTCGTCATAGGAGAAGGACTTCACTCAAGAGATTGAACGTGTTAGTCCTTACAATCTCCTAGGCTGAAAAGGAAATCGAGAAGGGTAACCTCAAACCACTTCAGCTCAGTAGCTAGCCCTACTGAGCATGAGAGGGATCTCTCTAAGTCTCTTATTAGTGATATGACTTTAAAGAAAATGAATTTTAGGCTAGATATGTGTATTTGTTTGTTTTTTTGTGAAAAATTGGTTTTTAGGATTTGCTAAACTTAGGGTTTGGAGCCACAAATAGGTCTAGGCTATAGGAGTGCAGGAGAAAATATGAGGAGCTAAGTATCAGAGGCCATGGTGTATTTTGAGTATTTTCAGTGTAGTATAGAGGATATAATGTGGAAGAAACTAATGAGCATAAATAAACATGATTTCATTAGCTTAGGAAGACATACACATAACTATGAAAACTAGATAACAGAGCTTGAAAAAAAAGAATTATGTGTATTTTATTGTAAGGCATTCATAGAAAGAAGAGATATAATGTAGATAAAGATTTTTAGACCATTAGAAAACAAAAAGAATGAAGTACAAGCACCATGAAATCACTAGGCTAGAGTTCCTTGAAAATAGTTGTAACCTGTCTCTGTATTAGCTGAAAAGATGATTACATGCAAGCTTCCTTCACAAAAAATTCAACCCTCTTCTCCTGAGGAGAAATGATACATATAGACTCTCCTAGACCACTTGCCCACCTTCAGGAGTTGAATTCCTTGGTGGAGGAACTGACTCCAAGATTCTCTCAACCAACAGGTGAGAGTGAGAAGGTGAAACTCAAACACTTCATGGAGAGTTTGTTTAGGAGTTTGCTTCTTTTATGAGGCCTAATAAACATCAAAAACAACCTATGATGTACATTTATTCATGCCTACATCACCTAGCCTCAAAAATAGTTCCATTACATAGAGAATCTTGACTTTGACTAAGTCAAACTAGAAACTAGAAATTTACACAGTGTAATTTACAATTTGAAACACAGAAAAGTGCAGAAGCGTAGCGCCAACTTTGAGCTGATGTTTAGGTGCCTTCCATGGGTCAAAATGAAAAAATGAGAGAACGGTCAACTAGCCCTTCAAGTCTAGTTTCCATAACAGTTTGAATTTCTAAATTTGGAGCCTAGGAAGGCCTTCCCAGATCAATTCTCCCAAGGTTGCTCCAGAAGCGCAACACCTGTCAAAAAAGGGTCCAGAATGCTAGTTTTTTGCCACTTTTTTTCCTTTTTCTCCAAAATTGAGCCACCTCTGCAAAATCTGAGAAAATGGGTTTTTAGAGGATGGAAAGAGCTTTCCAAAAATGTTGACCTTTCCTCAAATGGAGGCCTAAGGAAAAAGCGCAGTGCCAAGGCGCTGCACTTCTGGAGCAGCTGAATTTCTGAACTTGGACCAAAATTTCTCAAAAAACTCAAAATGATCAGAATTTGCTCAAAATTGGAGGGAAGGTGTAAAAACATGTTTTTTATAGCTTCATTGATGCTTCAACAAGCATCTCTAAGTTCCCCTCATCCTTTGGGTCTTTTTTGGCCTCCTTGAGCTTATTTTCAAGTTGTTTTACTTTGACATTGGCGATCATGTTTTGAGCTTGATAGTGATGCGCCATGTGTCTGAGCAACTGATTATCCCTGTTTTCCTTCTCAAGGAGCTTCTCCAAGTGTTCATTCACCCTGTTGAGCCAATATTCCTTATCTTGATGAACCTCTAGGGCAATCCTATCTTCTAGGTCAAGGTCCTCATTCAGCAGAATTTGTTCTTGCTCCTCTTGCAAAGATTTCTTGAGGCCTCTTGTTCTTGGTCTTTTCCTTTTTCCTCTCCCCTTTGATGCTTCAGGCTCGCTTGATTCCATGATCTCCTTACCTTTTCCAACTTGTTGCAATAACTTGGCTTTTTCCTTTTCTAGGATCAACTCCTTTGCTTTGAGTTAACTATTTTCCTATTCAAGGAATGATATAACATATTTTGCCCTTTCCAAATTGATTGCTAGATCCTTGATTTGGTAGTCCTTATCCTTGATTGTATGTCGCATGTTTGAGGTCTGATCTTCAGTCTTTGGATCAACTAGTTCAAACTCATGCTCAATTGTGTCTTTCTCTTTTGATGCCAGTTCCTGCTTTGTTGATGAAGAAGGCTTGGCCCCTTTCTCTCTGTGAGAAGAAAACACAAGCCTCTGCCCTTTCTTATACACTTTAGTCACCTCAGGTTTGGGTAGTTGAGTCTTCTCCACTGTTTTGCTAGATGACCCCACCTCTGTTTGTTGTTTTGGCGCACTAGGAGACTGAGATGCTGCATTTTTCTCATGCCATTTCAAGGCTGCTTCCAAAAAGGCTTCCCAAGCCATACCTTTCTCTATCAGTTGGTGAAGGAAAATGGTTTTGATGAGACTATGATGGAACAAGCTTGGGGAGTGCTCTTTTTCCTTTAATTGTATTTTTTCAGACATTTTGGAAATGCTCCTGAATAGATAATTACACATGTTGAGTGGCTTTTGAGAGGTGAAATGCATTAGGAGGCGAATATGATAGGCATACAACCTAGAGAATCTACCTTCACAAGTGAAGAATCTCATGACAGTTTTCATCAAAGGGGTGTATTTCTCCAATAAATATCTGAAAGGCATGAGGTGAGTATGTGTTTCTCTATATGGTGTCTTCAAGAAAGGCTTGTAGTATTCAAGATCTAGGCTCATTCCTTTGAACCAATATTCGCCATTGTCCGGTAACCCAGTTGCAATTGAGATGGAGGCCACTGAAAAACTGAACTCAACACCAACAATGACAGCAGTTTCTCCTTTCAGTTGAGTTGCCACCCAATCTGTTAGTTGCTCATGAAATCCCACCTCGCTCACCCTTTTGCAAAATTCCAGGCAATGGACATCCTCAAAGCATTGTTTGATGAAAGGATAGGAGTTGATTGTATTGCAATCTAATGGTTCATATCTGAGGATCTTCCCTCCTTTATGTTGTCTTTTTCTTTCTGGTGAATATTCTGCCTCCATGATGACACAAAGCCCTAGCAGCAGGCAGCGAAAAATAAAATGTGAGGTGTGAATGGAAATGAAGTGATATGAAGGTGATTTTTTGACAAAATGATGGAGGGGTCTTGAGAAAGGTGAAAGGACTTTGAAAGCTGATGAAAATGAGTGGAGAAACAGTGGAAGGATGATTTGCTTGTAGGCAGAAACAATAGGGTTTATGATGAAACTTGCCCAAAAACCTCTAGGAATGAGCTAGGGTTTTTCTTTTTGAGTGTTAAAACTTTGTTTTGAGGTGGGTAAAATGGTTAAAATGGCTCATTAAACATGTATGCAGGTGTAGGATATCATTTTACATGTTTTAGAAATCAAAAATAATGATGACCATTTTCACCCTACCATTTCCCATGCAAATTTCGCTACAAACCCTAACTTGAAGAATCATTGACATGAGATGAAATTGGAAAAGCAAAAGAGGGATGATGATGGTGTACTTACTTGTTCCTTAGCTTAGAAGTCAGTAAAATCAAGCTTGCAAGTGAAAAAATGAAGTTTGGGAGAGTTTTGAAGGATTTCGGGGCACTCTATCATGCGTGCAGCGCAGTGTTCCTGAGCACAGTGCCAAAGCATAGCGCAGTTCTTCTTAGCACAGCGTCGGCCTCCTAAGCACAGCGTAGTGCTTCTAAGCGCAACACCTGATTATTTTTTTGCCAATTTCACCTAGGAAAATGACTTTTTTGCTTTCTTGGACGGGATAGCTTGATAACAAAGAGTGAATAGGATGTGAATGAAGGAGTTTGGGGGCTTTTGAGTTTATATAGGGAAAGTTTCTTCACTTTTTCAAAAAGAAATGGGACCCACCCTCCTTTAGAAACTAATTTTCACTTTATGAAAACAAAGTTACCTTTACCATTGCAAACCTGAGATGTCCTTTACTTTCCTGAGTGTTGGAGCTTCTTTTTCTGGGACTTTTGGAACATGAGAGTATGAGGAGTGTGTGAAAAGTCAAAATCAACTCCCAAAATTTCTTTGTCATGTTTTACTCACTGCTGGTTTTATTCATGAAAATGGACCTTGGAAACCCTAGCAACCTAATGGATGACCTGAGACCAAATGGAATGATGATGATGACTGACCTATTTTTATTGTGACACCTCCACAAAGTGTGATAGGTGACAAGCATGAGTGAACTTCCAAAGAATGACTTGATCTTTAGACTAACCAAACAATGACCAAATTTTGTTGTGTAAACCTACTAACATAAAAAATTTGATTTTGAAAGTCTAGAAAAAACATAGTAAAAGCATATTTGATCCAGGTGACAGGCTAACAAGACTGACACTAACAGAATGAGCACTTGAGCAATGGATATGGAGATGGAGCAGCCAGAGTTAGAGCATGACATTGACCTCATGCCTTACCACCAAGAGGTCAACCCACCAGCTTCACCGAATCCGGAAGAAAAGTAGTTCCCAAGTGACCAAGGAGATACTGAGATCCTTGGAGACAATCTGGAAGAAGAGATGCACAACATATCAGTCGATGAGTCACAACATAGAGTTTTGAAATCATGCAAAGTGTATACTCCAGATGACCACACATCTCCTGCACAGTTTGAGGAACGAGTGGTCGTATCTAACGTGCGCAAGAATCCATCAGCATTGGTTGATCCTACCAAAGCATATGCCGAAGCCACTAGCTAGATTGTTCACTTCTTCATAGCAGAGAACGGGCGAATGGCTAAGGAGTTTTAGACGGCCATGCATGGAGGAGAACTAGTTACAGCATCCACCCGAGCAGAGTTGAAGAAGGTGATACAGGATGAGATATCGTCCCTTGAAATAGTCATGCGGGCGTTGTATTCCAGATTTGGTACCATGCGTAAGGCAGTTTTTCATCTCAACAGTGGGCAGCAGTGATGTGCCAGGAGAGCACGTATCTTGTCAAACGTGCATATTGTTGTTGACCACATGAAAACATGGACAATGAGATACAAGGGAGCCCCGTTACACTTACCCAAGATGATGAAGCCTAGAGCAGTTGAGTTGAAGGCACATATCCGGAGTTAGATCCGGAACTCTGAAGAACCCCCGCAGCTCATCACTAGTTTGCAGGCTTCCCATGCACGGGTGTTTAGAAGCATGGATGTTGTTGTGCACACACATGCGATCCCATCTATTGGGACACTCACCGAGGCAAAGACAAAGGCACAAATCCAACTGGAGCTAGACTCGTACTTTGAGGATTTGATGCGTGTAGCCACCAGTGCAAGCTTGGCGATCAGTGTAGACACTATGCATCAATATGTCGTTGGTCCAACCACACTCAAGAAAATGATGCGCATGTTATCAGATGAGTTGGACAGAGGAGCCAAAGCAGTGTACCCGTATGCAACAGAGGCAAGAGTTCATTTCCAGAAAGATGTCACCACAGAGTACACGGACACCATCACGGACTACCGAGCTTGGCATCAGTTCACCACCGTTGACCATCATGAGGATGTCAAAGAGTTAGTCTTCCCACAGTTGTCTGAGTCATATTGATGTCTTGTATGGCTTACTCAAGCCTATTTTGTCTCACATGGGTACATGTGCAGATTGTATGTAACATCTTGTCAAGTGGAAGTTCAAGTGTCGATAGTTGAATGTAACAGCCATAGAGTAGTTGAAGAGTCATGAGGGTAGATGAACAGTCAAAAGGGGGAATGTCAAAGGGTCACCCCACCCTTTGCTATATATAGTACCTCATAACTCATTGTATAGGATTTTGGTGAGCCAAGCTTCCGATAGGAGCATCTTAGAGAAAGCTTGGAGAGTATTGTAACGAGCCTTGGCTTCTCCACAATGCAGAGCTAGTACATCTCTTTGGAGGAGCAAGTGGCAGTGACTATAACGTTCCGCTATCGAGACTAGTGGTCAGTCATGGTTGTACTGTATGATTGGAACTTTCACTTCTTAATATAACAGAGCCAGCACATTTCATGCATATGTTGTTATTGTATTTCAGCTATCTTGTTTACTCTAATGATATATGTATCTGTTGCTTACGCATGCATGTATGGACTCTTTATGTATAAGTATGTATGAATCTTATTGAGATGTGTTGTTGGTTTAACCATCACTTTGGATTGTTAGCTTGCTTTCCAGTTTGTGATGCACCTTCGCTCGTGTTGGTATCATCCTAAGACCCTTTTTCCTTCCCAGTTTCACATCATTTATCCATACACTTTCATCATTTATCCCTCAAAATCCTTGAATATTGATTATTAATTGTTCTATAGTTATTAAATTGCATAAGAATTAATTTAGGGGTTTTATGTTCCAGAATTAGAGGTTTTTGATGACTTGACTACAGGAAGTACCCACAACCTGTAATGAGTTTACCGTTTGACATGTGGCGCAGCGGATGAGCGAGAACGGAAAGCATGGGCGAAAAGGGGAATGTCCAAGGATGGACAATCACCTATCTTCCATCCAAATCAGGCCTCCTAAGCATGCGGTCAACCTCAGTCAAAGCAGGGTACTCTGGCGCATAAAAGCAGCAACAGCATTGTTCTATTTTCATTTTGATTTTTCTTGTTCTTTTTGAAACTTATGGTATGGAAACATTTTGCAAAAGCTATGTAAAAACGCGGCAACAGCATGTACATTCACTGCATCTATGACATGGTTGTATGTACGCATATGTAAATACAGTGGTTGAATGTTTTGATGGTTAATCAATAGTTGAAACATTTGCTTCAAACAGAGTTTAGTTAATACACAGAGAATCGTTTACAGTCCCAACGTGTGTTCACTCCTTTGCATTGGTTGATTGATTGAACGGTGGTAGTCGGTATACCCTTAGGTGCGGACGGGCCCTGCGTCCTTTGTTTGGTATACTGCTCTTCGTTTTTGTTATATTTCATTTCAGTTCATATATATATATGTGTTTGCACAGCGCTGTATTAGTTTCAATCTCTGTGCTTACACAGCGTT
The DNA here is from genome assembly GCA_031772625.1 of Pinus tabuliformis. Lineage (NCBI taxonomy): Eukaryota > Viridiplantae > Streptophyta > Pinopsida > Pinales > Pinaceae > Pinus > Pinus tabuliformis. Next base: position 1,267,608,774 of record CM062809.1, read on the forward strand.
GCATTGATTCCGATTTATGTATCACACAGATTGCATTATAATTTCGATTTATATAACTGTGATTCACATAGCATACAGGTTGCAGTCATATGAGTTTTCGATTCTTTTATGATTTAAGTTTCATTACATGCATATGTATATGGTGTGCGCATCAGAAGGGTTTATTGTTATGTTGAATGGTCAGCATTAGGGCCTGGAACGAGAATCTTGTAAGGGATTTGGCCCTCGTGTGATTTACAGATACATGCTTATAAACTCTGCCTCCTTTTTCAGTCTATTCATGTTCCTTTTTATACAGCTTAATAGTGTACATATCTTGCATGTCGTGTGTGTGTCCTGAGCAAAGATTTTCTGAGTGATACCTCTGTAAGGAGGTTAGAATCATTGCCATAATCATACACAGTCTTTAGAGTCACAGTTTGCTTTAATAGATGCATGTCATAATCAGCATTGTAGTCAAATACATCAGTAGGGTAATCTAGGTGTGTGAAGGATAGGTTGCATATCACGGTCTTCTGTAAGGAAGCCTTGCAATTTCCCTCATAATCACCTGGGCGGTAATTCTTTATGTCTATATATCTTAGACCACGCCTCTAAGTTTACACACCTCGGTCGATATTAAATATAGAGTCTAGTCTAGTACCCTAGCTAGAACCACTACATTTTGGCGCCGTTGCCGGGGAGGCATAAGTAAAGAATTCAAACAAGCAAAACAAAAAAAAAAAAAAAAAATTAATTCACAAAAACCAAAAAAAAAACACAGTTAGAATCATGTTCATTTATGCCTAGACTTAGGGACAATCAAGGGAGATTTGTGAAAACCCCCCACCATCTTAACACTAACCCATCATCATCAGGAGCAGACTCAACACCAACTGAGGAGGATATTCAAACATTAGCTGAGAAATTTTATTCAGGACAGCATATTACTTTTGCTGAGAGGGAAATTCTGTTTGCACATAAATCACAGCAACCTTTTCCTAAAGCTTCTACACAAAGGAAAAGTAGCACCATTACCAAACAATCCTCCTTTCCCTCTTTTCCACCTAGAGACACTAAGAAACCAAGCAAAATGGCTGAGGAGGGATCTGGATTAGTCCCCCATCAAGAGGAAGAGGAATCCACTTTTAAATTCCCTATACAAGAACCACAGGAGGATGAGGAGATTAAAATGAAAAATATACCCCCATCCGTGCTACCCAATTTCTATGGTATGGCATCTGAGGATCCGGACTCATTCTTATTTGAGTTCGACATTGTGTGTCGCACTTATGGTTATATAGATGATGCTCACAGACTGAGATTATTTCCAGCCACATTAGAGGCAGCAGCCTTGAAATGGTTTATGGGGCTAGGGGAACATGCCATAGGAGATTGGGATGACATGAGGAGGGTATTCCTGAGGAAATATCAGCCTTATTGCAGATCCAAAGATTCTAAAGATGACATCTTTAGAATGAGTCAGCAGGAGGATGAGACCTTAGAAGAATATCTAGAACGGTTTGTTTATAACTTGCAAAAATCTAAACACCGAACAATGCCTCTTGATCTAGTCCGCACCATATTTTTGAAAGGTATCCGGGAAGAGTACATGGATGATCTCAACCTAATGGGCAAAGGTGATATCTCCACCTTACCCTTTGAAGAAATAGCTGGACTGTGTGAAAAATATTCCAGAAGTAAGGCCAAAATGGGAAAGAGAACCTTGCCCTCTAGGGTCACAAAAACTGCCTCTGCTAGTGTCACCCGGGCTGAAATTGGTAATCTCTTAGAAGAGTTCAAAACAGATTTGCTAAGTACTCTAGGAAACCAAATTGATACCTTAAAAGCCAAAAAGAAACAAGAGGAAGAAGACAATATCATGGCCATTTTCTGCCCCAAGTGTCGCAAGAAGCATGCATTAAAAGACTGTCCTTTAGAAAATATACAAGTATGTGCTTTCTGTACTGAGCATCATGATATATTTAACTGCCCCAAAGTTAAAATTGTGAAGAATTGTAACATGGCAGCCAGCACAGAGATGGAGAACGTGTACTACATGGGTGCAAAGCGACCATGGCAACCAAGGCAAACACCCCAAGGTATGTTTCCTAATCAAAGCATGCAATTTCCTATGAATGATCAGATGTATGCACAAAACTCATGGAATATACCTATGCCATGGCAGCATGGAAACCAATCACAAAATCAATGGAGACCATCTCAACAATATCCCCAATCTTACCATCAGTATCCTCAATCATATCCACCTTACTCACAGCCATATCAGCAGTACCAGCAGCCATATCCATCACATTCACAGCCATATCAGCAGCACCATCAGCCAATTGTTTATCAGTCCCAGCCTTCTCAACAAACTCTGTCTGCTCCTCCACAAATAAATGTCCCACAACTTCAATTTCCAACTAATCCACAACCTCCCAGACCAACACAAATCCCTGCTCAAACTGTCCCAAATCCGAACAATAGAGCAGAGAGGCCAGCTTATAACGTGGAAGAAGGAACTTCCTACTCCACATTGCCTTTACAAAACATTAATCTGAGGTCTGGTAGGGTGCTTCAGAAGGATTCTCCAATAACAGACCAGCAAGAAGAAAACTTAGAAAAAGAAAAAGAGATAACGACTCAAACACAACCAAGCAGTGAAACCAGAGATAAACAAATGCAGTCACTGCAACCACCTTTTCCGGACCGTTTGGTCCAAGTCAGACCACCATTGCCTCCGCCACAATTTGATGTTTTGGATGAACTTAAAAATGTCTACATAAAAATCCCTTTGCTGCAAGCTATAAAGGACATTCCTATTTACACCAAAGCCATCAAAGAGATGTGTCTCAAGAAACCTGCTAGGAAGAGGATTGATCTGCAAACCATTCATGTTTTAGGAAATTTGGCAGGCCTTATGACCAATACCATCTCCATGGAGAAGTATGTTGATCCGGGCATTCCAAAAGTGACCACTATCATTAACAACATACGGATCCCAAACACTTTGATAGATCTTGGAGCTGCAATCAATGTCATGACCCTTGAAACTATGAGAACACTCCAGCTTGTGAATTTGCAACATACCACAATTGTTCTTGAGCTAGCTGATAGGTCCAAAGTCATTCCTGAGGGGATTTTGGAAGATATCATTGTTTCACTGGACTCTTGGGAGTATCCAGTGGATTTCCTAGTCCTACAACCCAAATCCAATCTAGGAGGACATCCTATCATTCTAGGCAGACCATGGTTAGCGACTGCTGATGCATTTATTGGATGCCGATCAGGTAACATGATTATCTCTAGAGGGACCGAAAGGAAACAACTCACCCTCTACCCAACAGCACAATCACCTGCAGTCACACATAACTTGTGGCTTGATGACAAATTCAATGACAAAGAGGAGGTACAATCTGTTTTTAGCATTGACCAGATCTATGATTTCCATGAAGATAATACCGATTTGGTAGAATTATTTCTCTCACAGCCTGATATATCTGAAAACTTGAGAAATGAACAATATAATGCTGCAGATGTACTTCTCGCTCAGAACTTTCAAGAAACATGCACTATCCACTCCTTGCAATCTACATTTCATGACATCTTTCCTGTTCAATCCATCACCAATACTCAGAGTCAAGTCATAGAGATCAGTCCGGGCAAAACTTTGAACATAGGTAACCACCTAGACTCATCTCAACAAGAAAAATTGATTAGACTCTTGACAAAGTACCAAAAAGCCTTTGCATGGGATTACACTGACATGCATGGGATTCACCCCGACACATGCACTCACCGCATCTACACAGATAGCACCATTAAACCGGTGAGGCAACCACAACGAAGAATGAACCCCATGCTCCAAGACATTGTCAGAGAGGAGTTGCAAAAACTCTTGAGAGTCAACTTTATATATCCTATTTCTGACAGTCAGTGGGTATCCCCATTGGTTATTGTGCCTAAGAAGAATGTCAAGTGGCGTATCTGTGTTGACTACAGACAGCTGAACAAAGCCACACTCAAAGACTACTTCCCACTGCCATTCATTGACCAAGTGTTAGACACCCTAGCCGGCAAATCATCCTTTTCATTTCTTGACGGTTTCAGTGGCTACAACCAGATCCGGATTGCCTCTGAAGACCAGGACAAAACCACCTTCACCTGTCCTTGGGGCACCTATGCCTACAATGTTTTGCCATTTGGACTTTGTAACGCTCCAGCTACATTTCAGCGAGCTGTGTTAGCTATATTTGCTGATTTGATTCATGATTGTGTTGAAGTGTATATGGATGATTTTTCAGTATATGGCAATTCTTTTGATCATGCATTAGAAAATCTAGAAAAAGTTTTGAAAAGGTGTATTGAAGCTAACCTGTCCCTCAGCAACGAAAAGTGCTTCATGATGCTAAATGAAGGGATCGTGTTGGGCCATTATATCTCTTTTCAAGGCATCCAGGTTGACCCAGCAAAGATACAGATTATTGCCGATTTGCCTATTCCACAGAACCAGAGAGAGGTAAGAAGTTTTCTCGGGTATGCTAGCTATTACAGCAGATTCATTGAACATTTTAGCAAGATAGCCTTACCTTTGTTTAAACTTCTTGCCAAAGATGTACTTTTTACTTGGACTGAGAACTGCCAACATGCATTTGAACAACTTAAGAAGAAACTGTCTACTGCACCAGTCCTGAGAGGGCCTAATTGGAGTTTATCATTTCATATTTTTACCGATGCATCTGACACTGCCATAGGTGCATGCTTAGGCCAAAAAGAAGAATCTTGTACATATGCAATTTATTTCATTAGTAAAAATCTCACACCTGCCGAGCTAAACTATACAGTTACAGAGAAGGAAACACTTGCCGTCATTTATGCTGTGAACAAATTTCGCCATTACATAACTGGTTATGAAGTCTTTGTACATACTGATCACTCTGCCATTCGACATCTCATGAATAAACCAATAACTAGTGGCAGAGTTACCAGATGGTTACTATTGTTGCAGGAATTTAACATCACAGTGCTAGATAGACCAGGTAAAGAAAACCAGGTGGCAGATTTCCTCTCTAGACTACAAAATCCAGGTGAGATTGTTCCTGTTGAGGACTCTTTTCCAGATGAGCACTTATTCGCAATTTCCATAGTAACTCCTTGGTTTGCTGATTTAGCTAATTATTTGTCTACAGGTAGAACACCTCCACATTTCACTGCAAAGGAAAGGAAAAGACTAATCAAACAAAGTGTTAGATATTCTTGGCTTAATGGCGATCTCTTCTACACTGGTTTTGATATGATCATTAGGAGATGTGTCCGAAATGATGAGGTAATTGACATTTTAAAATCTTGCCATGATGAACCGTGTGGTGGGCATTTTGCAGCGAAGCGGACAGCCTTCAAAGTTCTTACTCTTGGATACTATTGGCCATCCATTTTCAAGGATGCCAAGAAGTATGTAAAGAGTTGTGACAGCTGCCAAAGGATGGGCAGACCCACAGCTACGGATCAGATGCCCCTTCAGCCCCAAGTTCACTTAGAACCATTTGATAAGTGGGCTCTGGACTTCATAGGACCGATCAACCCAGCCTCTAATGGTAAGAAGTACATCTTAGTGTGTACTGATTATGTCACAAAGTGGGCAGAAGCAAAAGCATTGGTAAGAGCAACCGAACACACAGTAGTCAATTTCCTCTTTGAGGAGATCTTTGTGAGGTATGGAGTGCCAAGAGAAATTGTCACTGATCAAGGAACCCAATTCACCTCCCAGCTCATGAAGGATATCACAGACAAGTACCAAATAAAGCATAGGAAAAGTACCCCCTACCATCCACAGGCCAATGGGCAGGTGGAATCAACCAACAAGACTCTGGAGGGGATCATTACCAAAACTGTTGCAATGAACCGCAAAAACTGGGAGGAGAAGCTCAAGGAGGCACTCTGGGCTTACCGGATTACTTGGAAAGATACCACTGGGTTTACACCATACCAGTTGGTGTACGGTAAGGATGTCATGCTTCCTATTGAATTCCAAATTCACACTTTCAAATTAGCTGCAGATTTATTAATTGATTTGGATCAAGCACAGAAAGAGAGAATCCAGCAGTTGAATCAGCTGGATGAGATGAGGCAACAAGCAGAACAAACCACCACCCTAATGCAAAAGCACAGGAAGCAATGGCATGATTCACACATTAAAAAGAAGCACTTCAAAGAAGGTGACTGGGCTCTGCTTTTTGATTCAAAATTCAAGGATCATAAAGCTAAGTTCACCACCCATTGGATGGGCCCTTATGAAATTGTTCAGGCTTATGACAATGGTTCAGTTAAACTTCGAACTATTGATGGCAAAGGTCATTGTTTCACAGTCAATGGTCATCGCCTGAAGCTGTACAACAAACCCATCAGCAAGCAAGACTTTCTCAATACATTATCTCAGCAAGAAGAGGTTGAGGTACTGCAGCCCTCAGCTGCAGTATCACTGCCTTAATTTCATTTTCTTTCAATTCCGAAATGAAAAAATAAATAAATAAATAAAACAAAAAAAAAAAAAATAATAATAATAATAATGGGTTAGATGTGAAAACCAGTATCTGGCACAATCTAACCCCGAATTCCTACCTGAAAACCAATTTATTGGCGGGTATGAATTCTACTTCTGTTGTTCATTATTTCCTTTCTCAGTTGCATCATGACTTGAGGACAAGTCAAACTTTCAGTCGGGGAGAGGGAGACATTTGTTCTGTTACTTTTATCTCTCCCTTGTATATTCTTCAGATTTCTATATTTCACTGTAAATTTCCAACAGCAGCTTGTTACCAGTTTTCTAGACTTTAACAAATAAGCTGTTCTGTCATGATTTTCAGAGGGACCTGGTTGTAAATAGTTTGCAGGGGGACCTGTTTTGATCAGACACCTATGCTACCAACACCATCAGTGCAATGGGACCTGTTTAAGATATTCAGAAGGGACCTGTTTAAAGCAATTGACACCTGTTTGAGACATTCCAGCCAGCAGTAGGGACCTGTTTAAAACATTCAGTTGGGACCTGTTAAAAAAAATTCTTGATAACAAGGGCTACTTCAACCAAGCTCTTACAAGGATTTGGCACCAATACTTCAGCAAATTGCAAGCTCAGTGAACCTGTAATAATACAAAGAGCTGCATGCACATCTTCAGTCTTCAAGAAGGGACCTGTACATTCAAACTTTTCAAAGGGACCTGTTACATCTTCAAAATTTTTCTCAAAGGACCTGTGTATTCAACCTCCTTCAGAGGACCTGTCAAAAAGAACAGTCACAAGGATTAGCAACTCAGCATGTCAAATGAGTAACAAAGGAGTAATGTATTTCTATTCTTGGGCATTTAATTTCCTAGATTAGTTTTTAATGTAATTTTGGTGACTATAAGCTGTTGTAATTAATTTCAAGGACACCCTCATACATCCACTCACTACCCTCATTCCACCAAGTTTCATCAATTCCCTACATCCACCTATCCCTTACACCCATCACAAACACATTCACTATGTCATATACCCCCCAGGCATACCAATATTCTCTACATGACTAAACATAATTGAAGAGGGCACGTGGTGAGCTGTATGTTTGTTTTTTAAAAAAAAAAAAAGTAAAAGTATACAAAGGATGAGATGGAAGCGGCCTATATATATATATTCTTTACACCATACAGTCGAATCATAACAAGCGGCCTATATGCTTTACATCACCGCACACCCGAATCATAACCTCGCCACCCAGCATTGTCACCCAACATTATAGCTCAACACTTTGGGTACGCTCTCAGCGTTGTTATGCTAACATGCATACAAGCGTACAACCCTCTGTTTTAAAATTGTATGATTACATTGTAAGGCGAGTACAGGGTATTTCACATCCTCGGTTCCCATAACTTACGAAGTGAAAGTTTGAAGCAAGGAACGCGAGGAAATTGTCATCAGATTGGGTAGAGTTACAAAGTAAAGGAGTGAAGCAAGGAACGCCGAGGCGATTGTTACCATTTGAGTGGGGTTACAAAGTAAAAATTTGAACAAGAGCGCAGAGGAGAGTATCACTGTTTGGGGACGGTTTGCACAGTGAAACCGGTGAGCGCCGAAAAGGGAAGCATCACCATCCCACGTCTAACACCCACAGCAGTCATATTGACCAGCTAGGCACCGTAATTGAAGATTGAAGGGAGCTGCATATACCAGGTAACCGACTTGACATCTCTGTGTTTAAATTCTAAAAGTGTAGACAGAGAAGGGTTAAAGGCATAACCCTCTGCCATCACCATGACTAATAGAGTTGAACCTAGTACATTCGATAGCTCATAGTACCATAAAGACTGTATTGAGATTCTTAGAGAAGCACAGTGGCTACCTTTTTTGGAGAAATTCCATGGTAGTAATGAAGAAGTCACAAAACAATTTGCCTTTACTTTTAATGGGGAAAAGGCCCTAATAGGCAACTTCTCCTTCAGAATCTCAGAGGATACTATAGCTCAGGCCATTGGAGTAAGTCCTGAAGGAGAGAAGTACTTCAAAACCAAGCAGTTCAAGGAGAAATCATGGGTACAATTCATGTCCAGATCTAGAGTTTCCTCAGTGAATTGGAAAAAGGGAGTTCCAAGGAGCTGGTTAGTTCATCCTTGGGATGAAATGGTTTACATTTTTCAGAAGTTTATAACATGTGAAGGTAGATACAGCATTGTTTATCTCTATCACATCAAGCTACTCCTCCATTTAAAGAGACAATGTGTAATCAGTGTGCCATATTTTCTGTTGCAAAGTTTAACAAAGATGGCCAAAACTATCCAGAAACAAAAAGGGAATGAGGACAAAAGTCTATACCATTTTGGCCTGATTAAAATCCTCATTGAACATGAGTTGCAGAATCGAGGGAAGCCATGGAAAGAGTTCCTAGTTGTCAACCAGATCAGAGATGAGGAGGAAAAAGAAGAGCTGCAAGAAGATTCTAGGTTTATGAAGGATATAGATGAGGAAATTCCAGTGTCCAAGGCCAGCAGAGCACCTCAACCTGAGGGCAGCATAAGGACCAGAAACATGCAAAAAGAGGATGACAAGAGGGCTGAGAAAGACCAAATCTTCACCACCTACTCCCGAAGGTCAAGAAGGACACCAAAAACTCAGCTGCAAGAAGACCAACTTGAATCTCATGTCCCTGCCCATTTGGATGTTGAAAGTGGTGGTCATTCACCACCAGCACCAGAAGTTGACATAGAGGTGGAAAGCCATAACCAACAGGAGAAATCTTCACCACCTCCTACCAAAAGACAGAAGAGGTTAGAAAAGAAAATTGAGGAATTGAAAGAAGAACTCATGGAAGCTAACATGTTGGAAAAGGTTATCAAAAGAGAAAACGAACTGCTCAAAACACAAGGCAAAGAAATGCAGAAGACAAATGAAAAGCTAAAGGAAAGGATCAGTGAGTTAGAAACTGAGCAGTCCGAGATTTCCAACTGGGCCACTAAGTGGTACAACCAGAAGAAGGCTCTTAAAGAGAAATATAAAAAGCTGAAACAAGAACTTAAAGGACAGAAGGATCAACAGGTGAAGAAGAATGTAGATACCCTGCTCAAGGCAGCAGAGATCAATGCAGGCACAGAGTTCAAAGGGAGTACCTCTGGGGTAGCATGAGGACATGCTAAGTCCTTAAGTCAGGGAGAGATGTTGGTATCATCCTAAGACCCTTTTTCCTTCCCAGTTTCACATCATTTATCCATACACTTTCATCATTTATCCCTCAAAATCCTTGAATATTGATTATTAATTGTTCTATAGTTATTAAATTGCATAAGAATTAATTTAGGGGTTTTATGTTCCAGAATTAGAGGTTTTTGATGACTTGACTACAGGAAGTACCCACAACCTGTAATGAGTTTACCGTTTGACATGTGGCGCAGCGGATGAGCGAGAACGGAAAGCATGGGCGAAAAGGGGAATGTCCAAGGATGGACAATCACCTATCTTCCATCCAAATCGGGCCTCCTAAGCATGCGGTCAACCTCAGTCAAAGCAGGGTACTCTGGCGCATAAAAGCAGCAACAGCATTGTTCTATTTTCATTTTGATTTTTCTTGTTCTTTTTGAAACTTATGGTATGGAAACATTTTGCAAAATCTATGTAAAAACGCGGCAACAGCATGTACATTCACTGCATCTATGACATGGATGTATGTACGCATATGTAAATACAGTGGTTGAATGTTTTGATGGTTAATCAATAGTTGAAACATTTGCTTCAAACAGAGTTTAGTTAATACACAGAGAATCGTTTACAGTCCCAACGTGTGTTCACTCCTTTGCATTGGTTGATTGATTGAACGGTGGTAGTCGGTATACCCTTAGGCGCGGACGGGCCCTGCGTCCTTTGTTTGGTATACTGCTCTTCGTTTTTGTTATATTTCATTTCAGTTCATATATATATATATATATGTGTGTTTGCACAGCGCTGTATTAGTTTCAATCTCTGTGCTTACACAGCGTTGCATTGATTCCGATTTATGTATCACACAGATTGCATTATAATTTCGATTTATATAACTGTGATTCACATAGCATACAGGTTGCAGTCATATGAGTTTTCGATTCTTTTATGATTTAAGTTTCATTACATGCATATGTATATGGTGTGCGCATCAGAAGGGTTTATTGTTATGTTGAATGGTCAGCATTAGGGCCTGGAACGAGAATCTTGTAAGGGATTTGGCCCTCGTGTGATTTACAGATACATGCTTATAAACTCTGCCTCCTTTTTCAGTCTATTCATGTTCCTTTTTATACAGCTTAATAGTGTACATATCTTGCATGTCGTGTGTGTGTCCTGAGCAAAGATTTTCTGAGTGATACCTCTGTAAGGAGGTTAGAATCATTGCCATAATCATACACAGTCTTTAGAGTCACAGTTTGCTTTAATAGATGCATGTCATAATCAGCATTGTAGTCAAATACATCAGTAGGGTAATCTAGGTGTGTGAAGGATAGGTTGCATATCACGGTCTTCTGTAAGGAAGCCTTGCAATTTCCCTCATAATCACCTGGGCGGTAATTCTTTATGTCTATATATCTTAGACCACGCCTCTAAGTTTACACACCTCGGTCGATATTAAATATAGAGTCTAGTCTAGTACCCTAGCTAGAACCACTACAGCTCGTGTGTTCCCTTCCAAGTTGCGTGCTTCCACAGGTTTCCAAGGGGCGCACTCACCTCACTTTCCGTGTGTTAGAACCGTTCATGCACCTTCCTTGGCTTGCTACGCATGTCACACCCTTTCTACCAACAGGGACATCTTACTTGCCTCTGCGTGCAACCACGGTCAAGGTGATATCATACGACCCACTGCTGGGACTCCTACACCAAACGGTCTAAGGTCTAGTTGGGACTTCTTACCGGGGAGGTCCCCTAACATGTTGGTGGGTCCAGCACCATCAACAAACCATAATAGTGGCATTAATCTCACAAGTTGATATTGGAAAAATGACTCTAATATTAGGTTGTTTTTCTTGTTTCTACCATCATATATTAAACCTAGGGGAGCTCTGGATTAAGGATTACATACTGTTGTCATAACATTATTTTCTGCTCATTTAGATAACATTGGATTTATGTGCTTCATATTTTAATTGCTCATATTTGAGTTGTTGAAGTAACTTGCAAGTTGATGTGCTAAGAATACTCCAACACTTTGATTGTTGCTTATGAGTTTCGTTTCTCTGCATTTGAATAAGTTCACTCACACATGTACTTAATCAGAAATTGAATCTCATTAAAGGGTTAATGTTACTTAAGGGCATTGAAAGTTAAAATTGTTCAAGCATCTAATTGGGATTGTGATAACTTAATGTGTAAGTATCTTAAGCAAAGAATCATTGGCTTGAAAACTGATATATATAATTACACATCTCTTGATAATCATTTTGTTGACAAAATCAGTGAAGAGTATTGGCTAAGATCAATTGCAATATCATTATTCTATGGACAACTAAATCACCGATCAAGCATTCTAGGTGGATAATTTTTCTCATTGTCATTCGTAGTTCATGATCTAAGTGGATATATATTGTATATTGGTGAATCATTGAGCATCATTTCTGCATTTGAGCATTGATAATCTTGTCGTAAAAATCATTTTCATTGGCTAGATTATTCTAATTGCGATATTTTGGCACATCCTCTAGTCTTTGAAATTTTTCATTTTTTGGGTTTCTATTTGTATCTCACTGCCACTTAGTATCTTGGCGCATTTTCTTATGGCTAAGATTATAACTCATTGGCAAGTACTTATTGATATAATGCATAATCAAACCATAACTAAGTACATAAAAAACCTAAGCAATCTTATAGAAGCACTCATAATCCTTGCATATCATCCTAAGATAACTCTTGCACCTAATAACTTACCTCCAAGCATAAGCTTATTTAATAGACTCCTAGGACAACCCTTCCTCATTTAATTTGAGGGATCCAACCCTTCTTAGTGGTTAACGTAGTGAGCACAGTCTCTACAGCTCGGAGGCACTGGGTGGTTGGAACACAAGGGCAAGTATCGTTAATTAGGCCTCTTTCTGCTTCATGTTGGCTTCCATCCCACAACCTACTCTGAAGATTCTTTCTCAAAACAATTAAGGGAAAGGTTCCAATTAGATTAAGCATATAATCTAAAATTAACCAAGATCCTTACATCAAACTCAGGTCTTAGGAGTTTCATCTCATATAGGTTAGTCAATCATATAAGCAACAATTTTCCATCTGATTACTTGGTCATAATTTATAGTAAGCAAGAAATTTTGACTCCATAAGACAATGGTCTCAATTCTAAATCTAATCAAATCCTTAATCTTGCTAAAGTTTACCAAGGAGCTAGGCCACTCAACCATGTCTCCTGGACAAGTTGATTCTCAACTTGTTTTCCATCACCTCTTTTCCATAGGGACTACCCCTCATAGCCTATTGTTGGGACACAACTAGAACGGAGTGGGTGGGGATCAGAGTGATAGCCCCCGCCCTGAATTGTTGTCGCTGTGCTTGTATAATCCAAGCGACAACATTTTTTGGCACCATTGTCAGGGACCAATTTATTGGACTTTGGCATTATGACAATTATCATCAATTTTCATAATCTTCTAATCCATTTTCATCTTCTTGTATCGTCAAACACCACATTCGTTGACGCTTTGATATCTCACTAATCTTCTTATCACCTTATTCACTTCTTTGCTTTCACTTTAGCGCCTAAACGTTTAGGTTAGTTTCCTGTTTGGGTGGTGACTCCACTTATTCATCCATTCACAAAATCTTAAATTAGAAAGAATCTTGGCAACTTGGTTAACCCTGCTCTCAGAGCTCAGTTAAAAAAATTACATTCTAGTGAACATTCATTTTTTCTCAAACGAGAAGCCTTACTTGATATCCACCTGCTTCTCCCTAACTAATTTGTCAGTTTTTTCCTTCTGGATTTTGGAGATAGATTCATGTTCAAGTGGTGACTCCACTTATTTTAGTTTTGACAAGAGTTCCTTCTAGATTCTCGCCTCTTGTAGATCTCTTGATTGTCTTGAACAAGGATATCTCTCTCTGGCATCAATTAGCTTCCCTTTCCCATTAAGCAAGTCATCATGGATGAATTATCCACCCCTTGTCGATTCACTAAAACTAAAGCATATCCTCATGACCTTCTAGAGAAGGAATATGGGATTAGATAATTAGCCGAAGTCGTTAAAAGTATGCAGATGAATAAAGAAAACAATTCGTTGAGATGGAGGATTACTTAAAGAGGTTGCAAGAGAATGAGCTACAACATGATAGTGATCAAGAAGTGCCATACTGTAGATCTTGGGATCACTTTCATGACAAATCCACTTGTGCCATTGCAAGAAGAGTCCTCGATATTGGAAAGGCAGGGACTAGTAACCAGGTTAATCATTTTGACGTTGAAAAGGAAAATGATAAGCATCTTGTTAAGGAATTAACTCAAATGATAAAATACATGCAATATAGTCAAGCCAGATTAATAGTAGATCAAGCCAAAGAAATGAGTTCCATGGGGTCAGGTTATAGGCAATGGAGGTTACTCAGTATAATAAAAGGATCAATTTTCAAAACATGATGGATACCATGGATAAGTGGATATCTATTGTATATTGGTGAATCATTTGGCATCATTTTTGCATTTTAGCATTGATAATATTGTGGTAAAAATCATTTACATTGGCTAGATTATTTTAATTACGAGATTTTGGCACATCCTGTAGTCTTTGAAAATTTGTATTTTGTGGGTTTCTATTTGTATCTCATTGCCACTTAGTATCTTGGCGCATTTTCTTATGGTTAATGTTATAACTCATTAACGAGTACTTATTGATATAACGCATAATCAAACCATAACTAATTACTTGAACAACCTAAGCAATCTTAACTTAAGAAGCACTCATAATCCTTGCATATCATCTTAAGATAAGTCTTGCACCTAATAACTTACCTCCGAGCATAAGCGCGGTTGATAGACTCCTAGGACAACCCTTCCTCATTTAGCTTGAGGGATCCATCCCTTCTTAGTGATTAACATAGTGACTTTGCAGTCGTCAAAGCCATAGTCTCTGCAGCACCAAAGGCACTAGGTGGTTAGAACACAGGGGGAGGTATCGTTAATCAAGCCTCTTCCTTCTTCATGTTGGATTCCATCCCACAACCTACTCTGAAGATTGTTTCTCAAAACATTTAAGGGAAAGGTTCCATTTAGATTAAGCATATAATCTAAAATTAACCAAGATCCTTACATCACACTCAGGTCTTAGGAGTTGGATTCAAGTTTTCTCAGACAGTAAGCCTTCCTTCATATCCACCTACTTCTCCCTATCTAATTTTTCAGTTTTTGCCTTCTGGATTTTGGAGATAGATTCATGTTCAAGTGGCGACTCCACTTCTTTTAGTTTTGAAAAGAATTTCTGCTAAAGGCTCGCCTCTTGTAGATCTCTTGATTGTCTTGAACAGGGATATCTCTCCCTGACATCCATTAGCTTCCCTTTCCCATTATGCAAGTCATCATGGATGACTTGTCCACCCCTTGTCGATTCACTAAAACTCAAGCTTAGCCTCATGACCTTCCAGAGAAGGAATATGGGATTAAAGAATTAACAGAAATCGTTAAAAGTATGTGATATGAACAAAGAAATCAATTCGTTGAGATGGAGGATTACATAAAGAGGTTGCAAGAGAATGAGTTCCAACATGATAGTGATCAAGAAGTGCCATACTGTAGATATTGTGACCACTTTCTTGACGAATCCACTTGTGCCATTGCAAGAAGAGTCCTCGATAGTGGAAAGGCAAGGACTAGTAACCAGGTTAATCATTTTGACGCTGAAAAGGAAAATGATAAGCATCTTGTTAAGGAATTAACTCAAATGATCAAAGACATGCAATCTAGTCAAGAAAGATTAATAACAGATCACGACAAAGAAATGAGTTCCATGGGGAATAGGTTACAGGAAATGGAGGTTACTCAGTATAATCAAAGGATCATTTTTGAGAACACGATGGATACCATTGCCAAAGTTCCGAGGAAGAAAATGTACCATATTTTTCTTCAAAGGAATGAGATCATCTAGTGTATATTGGTGAATCATCGGGCCTCATTTCTGCATTTGAGCGTTGATAATCTTGTGGTAAAAATCATTTGCACTGGCTAGATTATTCGAATTATGAGATTTTGCCACATCCAATAGCCTTTGAAAATTTGTATTTTGTGGGTTTCTATTTGTATCTCATTGGCACTTAGTATCTTGGCGCATTTTCTTATGGTTAAGATTATAACTCATTGACGAGTACTTATCAATATAAAACATAATCAAACCATAACTAAGTACTTGGACAACCTAAGCAATCTTAACTTAAGAAGCAATCATAATCATGGCATATCATCCTACGATAAGTCCTGCACCTATAACTTACCACCGAGCATAAGCATGGTTGATAGACTCCTAGGACAACCCTTCCTCATTTAGCTTGAGGAATCCATTGCTTCTTAGTGGTTAACAAAGTGACCTTGCATTCATCAGAGCCATAGTCTCTATAGTGTCGAAGGCACTGGGTGGTTAGAACATAGGGGGAGGTATCGTTAATCAGGCCTCTTCCTGCTTCATGTTAGATACCATCCCACAACCTACTCTGAAGACTGTTTCTCAAAACAGTTAATGGAAAGTCCATTTAGATTAAGCATATAATCTAAAATTAACCAAGATCCTTGCATCACACTCAAGTCTTAGGAGTTGCATTCAATTTTTCTCAAACAAGAAGCCTTCCTTTATATCCACCTGCTTCTCCCTAACTGATTTTTCGGTTTTTGCCTTCTGGATTTTGGAGATAGATTCATGTTCAAGTGGTGACTCCACTTCTTTCAGTTTTGACAAGAATTCCTACTAGAGGCTTGCCTCTTATAGATCTCTTGATTGTCTTGAACAGGGATATCTCTCTCTGACATCCATTAGCTTCCCTTTCCCACTAAGCAAGTCATCATGGATGACTTGTCCACCCCTTCTCGATTCACTAAAACTCAATATTATCCTCATGACCTTCCAGAGAAGGAATATGAGATTAAAGAATTAGCAGAAATCGTTAAAAGTATGCGAGATGAACAAAAAAATCAATTCGCTGAGATGGAGGATTACATAAAGAGGTTGTAAGAGAATGAGTTACAACATATATAGTGATCAAGAAGTGCCATACTGTAGATCTTATGACCACTTTCATGATGAATCCACTTGTGCCATTGCAAGAAGAGTCCTCGATAGTGGAAAGGTAGGGACTAGTAACCAAGTTAATCATGTTGACGATGAAAAGGAAAATGATAAGAATCTTGTTAAGGAATTAACTCAAATGATCAAAGACATGAAATCTAGTCAAGCAAGATTAATAACAGATCACGCCAAAGAAAAGAGTTCCATGGGGAACAAGTTACATGCAATGGAAGTTACTCAGTATAATCAAAGGATCGATTTTCAGAACATGATGGATACCATGGATAAGTGGATATCTATTGTATATTGGTGAATCATTGGGCATCATTTTTTCATTTGAGCATTGATAATATTGTGGTAAAAATCATTTGCATTAGCTATATTATTCTCATTACGATATTTTGGCACATCCTGTAGTCTTTGAAAATTTGTATTTTGTGGGTTTCAATTTGTATCTCATTGGCACTTAGTATCCTGGCGCATTTTCTTATGGTTAAGATTATAACTCATTGACGAGTACTTATTGATATAACACATAATCAAACCATAACTAAGTACTTAAACAACCTAAGCAATCTTAACTTAAGAAGCACTCATAATCCTTGCATATCATCCTAAGATAAGTCTTGCACCTAATAACTTACCTCTGAGCATAAGTGTGGTTGATAGACTCCTAGGACAACCCTTCCTCATTTAGCTTGAGGGATCCAACCCTTCCTATTGGTTAACACATTGACCTTGCAATCGCTAGAGCCACAGTCTCTGCAATGTCAAAGGCACTGGGTGGTTATAAAAAAGGGGGAGGTATCTGTTGGCATTATGACACAGGTTTGGCTCGATGACATAAGTGTTGTCCTTGATGGAGACTCACTCAAAGTGCAGATCACAAGTTCAGGCTCTCAAAATAGTATAAAATGAGATACCCGCAGGTTCCTGTTCACAAAGCCGCGGACATACGCAGGTGCGCCGAACAAAAGCTGCGGACATGTACGCAGGTTCTCCGAACAAAAAGTGCGGACGTAAAGTACACGCACTTTCATGCAGAGAAAAGCACGCACGTGGGAAATCTTATGGTTGGTCCATGGTATTTAGTCCGACATTTTTTATCCTATGGTTTTGGTCCGTGGTTTTGCATCTAAAGTATTGAACCCAGGTTTTGGGTCCCTAGTATTGGATCTCTATGGTTTTGGACCATGGTTTGAGTAAGGCCTAGACTATAAAAAGGAAAGGAGATCATTTGGCTGGGCAACTAATGTGTTGAATATCTTGAGATGAGCAAGATCTGAAATACTGGTGATCGGTTGGTGAGTTAGAACTAGACCTGAATCAAGGAGAAACCTAAGCATTACAAGATGGATCTACTGATGGGTTGAGATCTCTTTGGCGCATGATCAGATCTGTAAATCTGATAATCTGGGGTATAATTGAAGTCTGATAAATTATCTATACCAGCAGGTTTGACACAGCGCAGGCGCAGATACCCACAGGTTTGACACAACGCAGACGCGGATACCCGTAGGCTTGACACAGCGCTTGCGCGGATACCTGCAGGTTCGACACAGCGCAGGCACGAATACCCGCGGGCTTGACACAACGCGAGCGCGGATACCCATAGTTTTTACAAAGTTCAGGTGCAGATACCCGCAAGTTCGACACAGCGGAGGTGCGGATGCCCGCAAGTTAAAGAAGTGAATACTGCGGACGTATGCAGGTTTCTATTGGTGAAGTTGCGGACTTTTTTCTTGAAATATGTTTTAGCTGCTTTTGTCTATTACTGCAGTGTTCAGGGTTCTGAATTGGTGTCTGGTTACTGGTACTGTGTTTTGAGAATTTATTGATTCAGTATTTGTACAAGGAAGTTGGTTGATTGCAGATCTATTTGATGTTTGATTGATATTCATGGATCCAGTTTGAAAATTTATGAAACGTGGTCCCTGGAACAAAAGAAAAGTCTTTTGTAGGTCAGCACCTATGTACTAGTACCTCAGCTCATACAAGACCTAAGGGGGTTGTAGCTCCCTTCCAGAAGAATCTGGAGAACGAGAGAAGGTTGTAGCCTTCTGCAGGTTGAAGCCTGTGTACTGGTATAAGACTGCACCAATACAAAATCATTGTAAAAAGAAGTTTCTAATTGAAAGACGATAGAGGCATATTGCAGCAAGTGGTTTTCACCCACATTAGGTTTCCACCTTATATCTTGTGTTCTTTTGTGTGACTTTCTGCTCTACTTTTCTGTTCCTTCTTACTGTTATATGATTCTGACACACATAGTAATAATCAACATCTGAAGAATAAATTAAAGAAAAGAGTTTGATAATACTGATTCACCCCCCCTCTCAGTATTATTTCCAACAATTGGTATCAGAGCAGGTTCTTCAGGAAAAGCTTGATCGCTTGAAGGAAGATCTATCATCATGAGCAACTACGAAAAGGAAGCATCTATTAGGCCACCGATCTTTGATGGGAGCAACTTCGTCTATTGGAAGGTACGAATCACTGCCTATCTTTAATCTCTTGGTACAGAAGTTTGGGATATTGTGGAAACAAGATTCACATTTCCATCAGCAACTCCTACAGATGCAACTAGTAAGAAGCAGTATGAAACAAATGAAAAAGTTGTCAATACTCTATTAGGAAGTCTATCTCAATCAGAATTCGTCAAGGTTATGCAGCTCAAAAGTGCAAAAGAAATATGGGACAAGATCATTCTGAGCTACGAAGGAGATGAACAGGTAAAACGAGCAAAATGACAAACTCTTAGAATTCAATATGAAACTCTCAGAATGCATAATGATGAAAGTGTGGCTAGCTATTTCCTACGTATAGATGAGATCGTAAATTATATGAAAAACTTGGGTGAAGAAATAAAAGAAGTTGTTTTAGTTGAAAAGGTTCTAAGATCTTTGTCCCCTAAATTTGATTCAAAAGTTTCTGCCATAGAAGAAAAGTAGAATCTACAAAGCCTTACCATGTCACAGCTACACGGAATTTTAACTGCTTACGAAATGAGAAAAGGAGGACCATCAGACATGAGAGAAGCTGCATTCAAGGCTTCAGGAAAAGGAGATTAGTATGATCAGGACTTATGTCAGAAGAAGAGGAAGAATCAAATTTTTTCAAGAACCTTCAACGGGGAACTGGAAGATTCAAAGGTAAGCTACCTTTCAAATGCTTTGCTTGTGGAAGAGTCGGTCATTATGCTGAAAATGTCCTCATAAAGATAAACTAGACAAATGTAAGGAACCTGTTAGATGGAACAAAAAACAGAATGTAAATAAGAAGAGCTATTACACGCATGAAGACAGTGATGGACTGTCAAATAGTGATGGGGATGAACAAGGTAATGATGATAGACTTTTGATGGCTTTTGAAGATGATGATTTCATGGATGCTATAAATGAACAAGGTCTTTATGGAGAAATTTCTAAACTTAAAATTTGTTTAGAGGAAAAGAATATGATTATAGATACTCTAACATTCCAACTTGCTGAAAAGGATAAACGCAATGAAGAGTTGGAATGTGAAATTGTGGGACTTAGAAAAGAAATTGAGAAAACAAAAGCCCTTAATCTCAGATTTGCTAAAGGATCTAAAACTCTAGATGAGATTATCAAAGTGCAGCGTTCTCCTCTAATCAAGACTGGTCTCGGATATTCCAAAGCAGCATCTCAAGCTCAGAAGCAAGTGCAGAAGCCATCCAGCTCCAAATTTATCTTGATGCAGCAAGGAGAAGTGAACAAGTTGACAATCGACAGCAAAAGCATAATGAAGATCACCAGGTAAATCAAGGACAATTTGCTTCAAGAATGATCAAAGATTATCAAGTAAATCGGGGGCAATCTACGTCAAGGATGAACAGAAGCCTCAACCGACCACAGGTAAATCATTCTCAATTTGGCTCAAGAATGGATGGAAACTACAATCATATGGTTGGTAGATTTGATAATCGCAGGAATTTCTTCAGTGGCCAATGTTTCTCTTGTCATAACTTTGGTCATAAAGCTACTCAATGTGTTGCCTACAAGACCATTATGACTAGGGAAGCTCGAAAACAAAGGAGTATGACAGGAATCATGAAAAGAACCTACAATAACTTCTCTGCTCTTGAAAATGAAATAGAATGTTCTATCTGTAACAACTTCGGTCATGAAGATTCTGAATGCAAAAGCAGGTTTCGGCAAACAACTCAGAAGGAGCAAGCTTCATTGAGTTCCAAAACATGGAAAAAGAAAGAAACGCAACCGGAAAGATGTGGGATAGCCTTATATGCGGAAGGACAGGAAAATCAATGGTACATCGACAGTGGATGCTCGAAACATATGACAGGTAATAAAGAAAAACTTCAGTCATATTGTGCCCTAGAAAAGGAAAAGAAGGTCTCATTTGGAAATGACACCCCTGCATTCATAAAAGGTAAAGGCTCTGTTCATTTGAAAGAAAAGGTCAAGGCTGGAAATGTTATGTATGTTGATGGCTTAAAGCATAATCTATTGAGTGTCAGTCATATGTGTGATCAAGGAACTGAGGTAATATTTTGATCAAATGGATGTATTGTTCATGAGCTTGATACAGGAAAAACAATGATCAGAGGCATAAGAACTCCAAATAACTTATACGTACTCAAGGGAGAACAACAACAATGCTATTTAAGCAAGAATGATGAACACTGGCTATGGCACAGAAGACTGGGGCATCTTAGCTTCTCTCAGATAAGGAAAGCATGCAAATATCAGGCAGTTCGTGATCTTCCTGACATCAGAATTCCAGACAATACAATATGCAAATCATGTCAATTTGGTAAGCAAACCAGAACTAATTTCCCTGAGAAGGAAGGATCAGCTAGCAGGCCACTTGAACTTGTTCACACCGATATATGTGGTCCAACTAGGAAGAGGTCACCTCGAGGAGAAGAGTATTTCATATTGTTCATTGACGACTTTTCAAGGATGTGTTGGATAGGACTCATGAAGTATAAAGATGAAGCTTTCGAAAATTTCAAGTCATTCAAAGCCTTGGTTGAAAACGAATCAGATCGCAGAATCAAATGCCTAAGATCTGATCGAGGAGGGGAATTTATCTCAGATGAATTTTTCGATTTTTGTGAAGAACATGGAATAAGAAGGGAATTTTCTGCTGCAAGGACTCCTCAGCGAAATGGAGTAGTGGAAAGGATGAATAGAACGGTTCAACAAATGGCTTGTGCTATGCTTGATGAGTCTAGAATTCCCGCAACTTTCTAGGGTGAAGCCGCATTTGCTGCTGTTACTATTCTCGACAAGATAAATGTCCGGGTAAACAGCACTCAGACTCCTCATGAACTTTGGTATGGTAAGACTCCTCATGAACTTTGGTATGGTAAGACTCCCACGATAAAATACTTCAAAATTTTTGGAAGCAAATGCTACATTAAAAGGACTGATGAAAATCTTGGCAAGTTTGAACCTAGAGCAGATGAAGGCATTTTACTTGGCTACTCTCCCCACAGCAAAGCTTACAAATGTTACAATAAAATACTTGGTAAAATTATTGAAAGTATTGATGTAGTGGTTGATGAAGAAGGAAACACTCCTAGGCAGGTAAAATCTGAAGATCTCGAAGATGGCGAAGACTATCCGTCAACATCAAATCAGATTCATGACGAAGAAGAAACCCATGAGTCACCAGAAGAACATATAAGGATAGAAGAAAAGACTCCATCCAGATACGTTCAGAAGAATCATCCAGAATCTCAAATTTTGGGGCAGAAAGAGGCAGGTGTACAAACAAGAAAAACCATTTCAGAAGCTTCAAGCTATCTAGCATTGCTCTCCTCCACTGAACCGCAGAATGTAAGAGAGGCTTGCAAAGATGAATGCTGGGTCAAGGCCATGGAAGAAGAACTCGAGCAGATTGAAAAGAATAACACTTGGGACTTGGCTCCTAGACCAAAAGATAAGAATGTCATAGGGACAAAATGGATTTTCAAAAATAAGTTGAATGAAAATGGGGATGTGGTTAGAAACAAGGAAAGACTTGTTTGTAAAGGATATGTGCAACAAGAAGGAATAGACTTTGAAGAAACTTTTTCTCCAGTTGCCAGACTTGAGGCCATAAGAATGTTCCTTGCTCTCTCTAGCTTTCAGAAGTTCAAAGTATTTCAGATGGACGTAAAATCTACCTTTCTGAATGGAGACTTAAATGAAGAAGTATATATTGAACAACCAGATGGGTTTATTCTTGGAAATGATCCAAAACTTGTATGCAGACTCAAAAAGGCTCTCTATGGCCTTAAACAGGCTCCAAGGGCGTGGTATTATCGGTTGGATAAGTATCTCCATCAACAAGGTTTTATAAAAGGATCAACTGATAGCAATCTATATATAAAAATTGACAATGATAAGTTGCTGATACTGGTTGTGTATGTTGATGATATCATCTTTGGTAGCAATGAAGAAGACATGAGTCAAAAATTTTCCTTGGTGATGCAGAAAGAGTTTGAAATGTCCATGCTTGGTGAGCTCACATATTTTCTTGGTTTACAAGTCCAACAAAACAAAGATGGCATTTTTCTATCACAAACCAAATATCTCAAGCAGATCTTGAAGAAATATGGGATGGAGGATTCGAAACCAGTATGTACCCCTATGGTGACAGGATGCAGCCTCAGCGCAAATGATGAATCGACAGCTGTACATAAACCAACCTATAGATCCATGATTGGTAGTCTGCTCTATCTAACAGGTACCCGACCAGACATTATGCATGCAGTGGGAATAGTTGGAAGGTTTTAGGCAAATCCAAAGGAAACTCATCTACGGGCAGTTAAGAGAATCTTCAAGTATCTTCAAGGAACTCAAAACTATGGTTTATGGTATCCTAGAGGTATAGATCTCGCACTTCATGCATACATTGATGCGGATTGGGCAGGAAGCGTGGATGATAGGAAAAGCACTAGTGGTGGTGCATTCTTCATGGGTCCTAGATTAGTATCTTGGTTCAGCAAGAAACAAAGCTCTATTGCATTATCTACAGCTAAGGCAGAATATGTAGCTGCTGCATCTTGCTGCACACAACTCCTTTGGATGATGCAAACATTACAAGATCTTCAAATCACTTGTACTCCACCTATCTCCATCTTCTGTGACAATACAAGTGCAATCAGTATTTCAAAGAATCTTGTCATGCATTCAAAGACTAAGCACATACCGATCAAGTATCACTTTCTCCGAGAACAAGTGCTTGAACAAAAGGTCAAATTGGAGTATGTTCCCTCTAAGGAACAAGTTGCTGATATTCTCACCAAACCACTGCCCAGGGAGACCTTTGAATACCTTAGACAAAAGCTGGGGGTAGTTGATGCATCATCCTGCTGTTGAATCTTGTCTGTTTCAGAAATTGTTGGCTGTACGCGAGTTTCATATGGGGTATACGCGTACATACGCTGGTTTATGTGGGTGCAGTCGACTTGAAGAAAAGCAAGGATGAGAAGAGTCCGATATGGGTCTATCAGAGCCCATCTGGCACAATTTCAGGGGGAGCATACATTCTTCTAATAATGCATTGTTGGCATTATCAGGAGAAGCAAGTGCAGAAGGAGAACATGGATACTAATCTGAATAATGATTGACAGATGTTGCTGATATTTTGTCTCTATATTTCTTTTGTCAAGGTCATGTAACGGCCTATCTTGGTTGCCCCACTATGCCTGGGATGGATAATGTAATATACTTATTCTATCATGTATCCCCACTTGGTTGGGAGTCGTATGTATGAGTCTTTGGTGATAGGAAGGTCAGTTATGATGTATAAAGTCATATTTCTTTTGTAGAACATCTTCTTGCAGATCTTGCCTATATGTTAGGGGGAGCTTGGACAGCACAGCAGAGCAGAGATTTCAGCGTGTACTCAGGGGGAGCATAACCCTTTGCCCTTGATGTCAAAGGGGGAGAAAAGACTTTGAGTGACTTTGGGTTGCCATCAAGTCCAAAGGGGGAGATTGTTGGCATTATGACACAGGTTTGGCTCGATGACATAAGTGTTGTCCTTGATGGCAACTCACTCAAAGTGCAGATCACAAGTTCAGGCTCTCAAAATAGTAGAAAATGAGATACCCGCAGGTTCCTGTTCACAAAGCCGCGGACATACGCAGGTGCGCCGAACAAAAGCTGCGGACATGTACGCAGGTTCTCCGAACAAAAAGTGCGGATGTAAAGTACACGCACTTTCATGCAGAGAAAAGCGCGCACGTGGGAAATCTTATGGTTGGTCCATGGTATTTAGTCCAACATTTTTGATCCTATGGTTTTGGTCCGTGGTTTTGCATCTAAAGTATTGAACCCAGGTTTTGGGTCCCTAGTATTGGATCTCTATGGTTTTGGACCATGGTTTGAGTAAGGCCTAGACTATAAAAAGGAAAGGAGATCATTTGGCTAGGCAACTAATGTGTTGAATATCTTGAGATGAGCAAGATCTGAAATACTGGTGATCGGTTGGTGAGTTAGAGCTAGACCTGAATCAAGGAGAAACCTGAACATTACAAGACAGATCTACTGATGGGTCGAGATCTCTTTGGCGCATGATCAGATCTGTAAATCTGATAATCTGGGGTATAATTGAAGTATGATAAATTATCTATAGCCGCAGGTTTGACACAGCGCAGGCGCGAATACCCACAGGTTTGACACAGCGCAAGCGCGGATACCCGCAGGCTTGACACAGCACAGGTGCGGATACCCGCAGGATCGACACAGCGCAGGCGCGGATACCCGCATGCTCGACACAGCGCAGGCGCAGATACCCGCAGTTTTTACAGAGTTCAGGGGTAGATACCCGCAGGTTCAACACAGCGGAGGTGCGGATGCCCGCAAGTTAAAGAAATGAATACTGCGGACGTACGCAGGTTTCTATTGGTGAAGTTGCGGACTTTTTTCTTGAAATATGTTTTAGTTGCTTTTGTCTATTACTGCAATGTTCAGGGTTCTGAATTGGTGTCTGGTTACTGGTACTGTGTTCTGAGAAGTTATTGATTCATTATTCGTACAAGGAAGTTGGTTGATTATAGATCTATTTGATGTTTGATTAATATTCATGGATCCAGTTTGAAAATTTATGAAACGTCGTCCCTAGAAGAAAAGAAAAGTCTTATGTAGGTCAGCACTTACGTACTAGTACCTCAGCTAGTACAAGAGTTAAGGGGGTTGTAGTTCCCTTCCAGAAGAATCTAGAGAATGAGAGAAGGTTGTAGCCTTCTGCAGGTTGAAGCCTGCGTACTGGTATAAGACTGCACCAGTACAGAATCATTGTAAAAAGAAGTTTCTAATTGAAAGAAGATAGAGACATATTGCAGCAGGTGGTTTTCACCCACATTGGGTTTCCACCTTATATCTTGTGTTCTTTTGTATGACTATCTGCTCTACTTTTTTGTTTCTGCTTACTGTTATATGATTCTGACACACAGATTAATGATCAACATCTGAAGAATAAATTAAAGAAAAGAGTTTGATAATACTGATTCACCCCCCCTCTCAGTATTATTTCCAACAGTATCGTTAATCAGGCCTCTTCCTGCTTCATGTTGGATTACATCCCACAACCTACTCTGAACACTGTTTCTCAAAACAGTTAAGGGAAAGGTTCCATTTAGATTAAGCATATAATCTAAAATTAACCAAGATCCTTACATCACACTCATGTCTTTGGAGTTACATCTCATATAGTTTAGTCAATCATATAAGCAATGGTTGTCCATCTGGTTACTTGGTTATAATTTATAGTAAGTAAGAACTTTTGACTCCATAAGGTACTGGTATCAATTATAAATCTAATCAAATCCTTAATCTTGCTAAATTTTACCAAGTAGCTAGGCCAGTCAACCGTGTCTCTAGGACAAATTGATTCCCAATTTGTTTTCCATCACCTCATTTTCATAGGGACTACCCATCATAGCCTGTTGTTGGGAAACAGCTAGAACGAAGTGCGGGGATCATAGTGACAGCCCCCCCCCGAGTCGTTATCGCGGTGCCTATACAATCTGAGCGACAACATTTTTTGGCACCACTGTCGAGGACCAATTTATTGGAATTTGGCATTATGACAACTATCATCAATTTTCATAATCTTCTAATCCATTTTCATCTTCTTGATCCGTCAAACACCACATTCGTTGATGCTTTTATATCTCACTAATCTTCTTACCGCCTTATTCACTTCTTTGTTTGCACTTTAGCACCTAAACATTTAGGTTAGTTTCATGTTTGGGTGGCGACTCCAATTATTCATCCATTCACAAAATCTTACATTAGAAATAATCTTGGTAGCTTGGTTAACCCCGCTCTTAGAGCTTGGTTAAAAAAATTACATTCTAGTGAACATTCAATTTTCTCAGACATGAAGCCTTCATTGTTATCCACCTGTTTCTCCCTAAATAATTTTTTGGTTTTTTCCTTCTAGATTTTGTAGATAGATTCATGTTCAAGTGGTGACTCCACTTCTTTCAGTTTTGACAAGAATTCATGTTAAAGGCTCACATCTTGTAGACCTTTTGATTGTCTTTAATAGGGATATCTCTCTCTAACATCCATTAGCTTCCCTTTCCCATTAAGCAAGTCATCATGGATGACTTTTCCACCCCTTGTCGATTCACTAAAACTCAAGTTTATCCTCATGACCTTCCAAAGAAGGAATATGGGATTAAAGAATTAACAGAAATCATTAAAAGTATGCGATATTAACAAAGAAATCAATTCGTTGAGATGGAGGATTACATAGAGGTTGCAAGAGAATGACTATAGTTATCAAGAAGCTCCATATCATAGATCTTGTGACCACTTTCATGACGAATCCACTTGTGCCATTGCAAGAATAGTCCTCAATGGGGGAAAGGCGGGGACTAGTAACCAGGTTAATCATTTTGATATCAAAAGGAAAATGATAAGCATCTTGTTAAGGAATTAACCCAAATGATAAAAAACGTGCAATCTAGTCAAGCAATATTAATAGCAGATCATGTCAGAGAAATGAGTTCCATGGGGAACAGGTTACAGCAAATGGATGTTACTCAGTATAATCAAAGGATCATTTTTCAGAACATGATGGATACCATTGTCAAAGTTTTGAGGAAGAAAATGTACCATATTTTTCTTCAAAGGAATGAGATCATCTGTGGTCAACGTTATGTTATTGTAAACCCATTCTGCAAATTTTTAATGTAAATGATGCTAGTAAGACCATGAATATATGTAACAACCTAGGTAAGCCTATTATTTTGGCGATAATTTCATCATAGGAGGTTTTTCGTCTCACTGACTCATCTGTGTTTCTAAACACTTATGGCCGAGAGAGTTTTTCCTTCCAACCTCACCCCAAAGTTAGGGTGGAATTTGTTGTAAAAGTCTTTGGTGAGCCATAGTGTTCTAGTCGAGTCTTACGTAAAATTGATTTGAGAATAATTTAAGCTAATTGGCTAAATTATTTTATCACAAATCACTTAGTCTACTAGATCATATTGTGTTGCAGAATTGGGTATGTAATTTGAGGGTCTAAATCAAACAAGTATTCCCCCTTTGAGGGTTGAAATTGTAAAAATCTTATGTAAAAAATATTTTTGTGCATGATCCCTCATACTTAGACACCATGACTAAAATATTAAACAGTGGAAAAAAATATTAATCCCCTCAAGTGTCAATTAATTAATTTTTCTAGCAAAAATTAAAATTAAATCTTAAGCCAAAAAATTAATTAATTTAGAGTCAAAATTAAATCGATAGGAAAATTAAATTCTCCAAGTGGAAAATTATCGTGGGTCTTAAAAAAAATAATTTTTGGAGGTTCTACACCAAGGGAATATTGGATATTTCAAGAAAAAATGGACCCTTGGACCTTGGTGGTTAAGTCAAAGTCAATATTTTAATGAAATTAGCGAAAAATAAATAATTTTGAACCAATAAAAAATTGATTTAATGAGAAATTCGAAAATTCCCCCAAAATAAAAATTCAATGGCTAAGATTAAAAGATGATCAAGTATTTTTCGACAACTAAGATTATTTTAACGAGGATCAAGCCAACTAGCCATTATTTTTCCACTTTGAAGATTTATCTATATATTGAGAGTCATTTGTATGTCCAAATCATCTGATATCTAGCTAAGAAATTGTTGTAGGAGCATTGATATAACACTATTGTCCCGCTAGGAACATTTATTTAAATCATAATAAAGACTTTGGGGTGCAGTTCAAGGTGTTCAGTGTTCGTTGATTTGTTGTATGTGCTGGATATGGACTTTCCTATATTGTGTTGATTAATGTTAAAATTTGTTTTTTCATTAGATGGGGATCAAGTCATTATATTGATAGATTTTGGATTTATCTTAGATGATTTGATTTGCCATATGTCTAACAAATTTTCTTGAGAAATATATATAGTATTTGCAGGTTCCTCAGTCCTTGGTCTCCAAGTTCACAAACCGTGGGCATGAACTGACCTTGTTTGGATTCGAAATATTTGTGGTTGATTTAAACTTCGCTAAGGGTATAGTGTGCATTAATTTTCCAAAAGTGTTTTTAGTCATTTATGCAGGAAAAAATTCCATAAAAATTATTTCTCAAAATTTATTTCAAAACCCTTGTATATTTGTAAAGTTTGTAAACAGATTTGTAAATATATTTTGTGATTTATTTTTCTAATTGGGGTTTCGGAATTTTTTAGGATTTTGTATATGTTGGGTTGTTTTGGGTATTTCTATTTTTGGTTTGTACATGCGATTTTCTCAAGTTATTAAGGAAATTAAATTTTTGGAGGGAGAACTAGGTTTTCAAGCTAGGGTTTTAAGGATATTTTGACCTCCATGCAAGACATCTAGTCTATTCGGAAAAATTATTCAATAGGGAACGATTGAACCAAGTTCTAGAAGGCTAATTTTGGCTCCACAAGGCCCGAGAACTACAATGCTAAGTCAGAAAGTGAGACATTGGCTCTAGGAGGTAAAATTTCAGGGTTTGGTATATTTTTTAGTCTAATTCTCTTAGGTTTTTGCAGGGATTCAAAATTTTGAGGCCTCTAAGGCCTAATCTGGGTCTTTGAAAATTTGTATTTTGTGGGTTTCTATTTGTATCTCATTGCCATTAGTACTTTGGTGCATTTTCTTATGGTTAAGATTATAACTCATTGACGAGTTCTTATTGATATAACGCATAATCAAACCATAACTAAGTACTTAAACAACCTAAGCAATCTTAACTTAAGAAGCACTCATAATCCTTGCATATAATCCTAAGATAAGTCTTTCACCTAATAACTTACCTCCAACCATAAGCTTGGTTTATAAACTCCTACGACAACCCTTTCTCATTTAGCTCGAGGGATACAACCCTTCTTAATGGTTAACGTAGTGACCTTGCAGTCGTTAGAGCCACAATGTTTGCAGTGCCGGAAGCGTTGGGTTGTTGGAACACATGAGGAGGTATCGTTAATCAAGCATTTGCCTCTTTCTCGTCGGCTTCCATCCCACAACCTACTCTGAAAACTGTTTTCTCAAAACAATCAAGGGAAAGGTTTCATTTAGATTAGGCATATAATCTAAAATTAACCAAGATCCTTACATCACACTCAGGGCTTAGGAGTTGCATCTCATATAGGTTAGTCAATCATATAAGCAGTGGTTGTCCATTTGGTTACTTGGTCATAATTTATGGTAAGCAAGAAATTTTGACTCCATAAGGCACTGGTCTCAATTCTAAATGTAATCAAATCATTAATCTTGTTAAATTTTACCAAGTAGCTAGGTCGCTCAACCGTGTCTCTCGAACAAGTTGATTCCCAACTTGTTTTCCATCACCTCATTTCCATAGGGATTATCCCCTATAACCTACTATTGGGAGACAACTATAACGGAGTGGGCAGGGATTAGAGTGACAACCCTCGCCCTAAGTCATTGTTGTGATGCCTGTACAATCCAAGCAACAACAAGACCCTTCTTGGGCTCTCAATGTGAAAGAAAGAAAAATATATTTGTATCAAAATGTATCTAGTCCTTCCTCCAAGTCAGCTTCCTTATCAAGCAAGTCAGCTCCATTAAGATGATTCGACCCCACAAAAGGCTATATATAAATAAAGATCTCGACCTAGTTTGACATCCATCCAAGAAGGAATTCTATCTGCAATCTAAGGAAGAAAGAAGTGTGAGAGGTTTAGAATGGAAGGTTTTCTCCATTAAGGGATGAAAGAAGGTTAGCAAAGTGGAAAATGATTAAAATGTTTCTTGTTTCTATCCACACGTGTAAAAGGACTGAAGAAAAGGTGTGAAGTTGCAAGACTAAAGATGCAAGCTGAGAACTTCATGAGTTGCAGAGGAGGCCGAGATTTCATATGACGTGGATACTGGAGCTTGATTCATGTTGACTTTGAAAATATTGACTAATCTTCTTTGGAAGCTAACTTTGTGGATTGAAGGAGGTCATATTATTGGTCAAAAGATCATGGTTGTCTCATTTGTTCCAGTCCCTGAAGAAAGAAGATATTTGTTTGGGTTTTCCTCTATGAGAGGTTTCGGTCTTGGCTTATAGCCTACATCTAGTGTCCATTTGTCTTTGATGATCTTCATGTTTTGGAAAATGTTTGATGATGAAAAACATAATAAGAATAAGAAAAAGAAGAATTTAATCAGTTAATAAAAGGAATAATACAAGCAACTATCAAGTTAAGAGAAATCAACATAATAAGTTGCCTAAGGATTTCTCAACACTCTTCCCATCAGTGAAAGGTCATAAAGAGCAAGGGACCTTGGCCGTGGTGACATTGAGCCATTGTCCCATTGTTAACACTTAGTCTAGTTCTTTTTCTTGTCAGGTTTACCTCTCCAAGGCTTGCTAGATTTTGTAGTAATAGTGCCTAGAATAAGCTATAAACAACTTAACTTAGAATTAATTTGTTTGGCACAAACTTAGGTGGCAAATGTGTAGCTATAATAGTTCCATAAATAAAACTTATGTGAAATCTTTTTCAATATACAAATCCTTGATTTTATCCAACAATTATATTGCTTCTTTCGACAACTTAGGTGTTTAATATTAAATTCACATAGGGGCAAAGAAATTACCACAGCTTCTAGTATGTTGCCTCCTGTATTTCTTTTCTCACAAATAGTAGCACTATACATGAATGGGTACATCATAAATACTCCAAGCCTCTCCTATGCTTGGAAATGGGTCGCTTGGACACACTATGTCAACAAGATAAGATGTCCTATAAAATTTTGGAGGGGACTCAAAATCGAGTATTTTTACCTTAGTTAGTGACTTGTGCAAATTATGAGAGAATCGTAAACCAATTAAGATTTATCATTTCTCAACTATAGTGCATAATAAGGGGACCCAAACATCTTAGGAATGTCATGCGTTATTTTCTTTGTATAGGCTATTGATTAAAGTAACTACATACACAGATAATTCTGAATTTGAAAAAACGATAGATACCATTAGCTTAGGCTTGGAACTTTTTACTCTTAATCCACCATTTTCTCAATATTTTGTAATGATTTTAACAAATTCATTTAACCAAGATGTTGCCATGTAAGTATTTGGTTCTTAAAACTTGTAATAATTTTCAAGCTTATTAAATCAAAATGAGACTATGCATCTCCCGTTTTCCAAAGTGTACATGATCAATATTCCAAATAATAATTTATAATCATGGGAGAATGATTGTTCTTACAACCTTATTATGAAGTGAAGAATAAATTGCTCATGGTTGTAGAAGACACTACCTATAAACATCTCTATTATTTGATATTTGGGTAGTTAGAGGGCATTATATAGCATAGGGATTTTCCTTTTAAGTTGTAAATATAAAGTCTTCATGAAAATAAAACTTCATACAAAGAAGTAAGCACAGTTCATATAACTATGCAAAACGATTTAAACAAATTTCATGGGCTTGTGGTTGCTTTTCTTATCATCATGATCCATCATTATCATGATATGCTCATCTCATTTTATTTATGTATTGTATCTTATTACAATATTGCATCACATACTCTAAGACTTATTACATGCCTTGTGGTATCATGGAGAATACATGGTTGATGAGCCTCGACATATTTATATAGGAACAAGATATAATAAAACTTAGACTTCATACTTAATACATAACTATTTTAATAATGATATGGATAGATGTATCCTAATAATACAGAACTAATATATAGCTATTTTAATATGATATGGATAGAGGTACTCTAATAATAATGGAGTTGTCTACGGAGGTGGAGGAATTGCCCGGATGGCTAAAAGTGGTCGGAATCTGGGCAAAAAAAATTCATAAAATCTTGTAGATGCAGTTTCTGAATCATGTTTTTGATGGTGGAAATGGATTCAGCGCCATCAAAAAACTCTAGGGCACCTAAAATTATGAAGTTTAACAGTTTTTACTTGTATTCACAAAAATCCCTGCCGGAATTTTTCAAAATATGACCGGAATTTCCAGAACTTTCAAGGCAAAAAAGCATAATCATTAGACTGCGGCAATAATAATTCTAGGCTATTCTTCCGAGAATTTAGGTAGTATAGGATTTTGATGGGTTCTATGTTGTTCTCATGAAAAGACTATAAAACATCCATATACTTGCATTCGTATAAGTATATTTAAAAATAATTTTAAACAAGGAATGCAAATTGATTTTCATAGGTTCTATGTTTTTCTCGTGAGAAGGTGATAAAACATCCATATATGTGTATGCATGCATATAAGTATGATTCAATTAATTTTCACATAAGGAATGTAAATTGATTTTCATAGGTTCTTGTGAGACGCTGATAAAACATCCATATATGTGCGAATGTATATATGTGCATTTGAAATTAATTTCCCTCATAAGAAATGCAAAAAATTTGCAGTATATCAAACACACGGCAATAATGTTTCAAAGATTAAGGTCACGACATGAGACCTACAATACTCTTGACAGACAACCAACATTTCAACACTTCAGTAATCTACATTGACAACCAACATTGAGGCATTGAAACTGCATCTAAAATCAATAACAATGTAGTGTTCTTCAATACTCTGGTAATCTATATTGACGACACTGATGCATTAAAAATGCATCTATACTCAATAACAGATGAATGCACAATGCTCAATTCTTACGAATCATTCATAAGTCGAATATAGAATGGATTATATTTCTTGATTAAAGTCCACCCCTTATCAACTTATTGAGTGCATATACTTTATTAAGTACACAAACTGCTTGTTCCAAAATGCACAATACTCCAAACTCTTTTTGGAATTAACATGACAAGTTCTTGTAACGACTATAAGAAAAGGGATTCTAGGTATAGAATTGCCAGCCTAGAAATTGTCTCCTTTACGTAAATAAAATGGTTTGTCCGCCCTTTATCAACTTATTGAGTGCATATACTTTATTAAGTACACAAACTGTTGTTCCAGAATGCACAATAATCCCAACTCTTTTTGGAATTAACATGACGAGTTCTTATAATGACTACAAGAAAAAGGATTCCTGGTATAGAATTGCCAGCCTAGAAATTGTGTCTCCTTTACGTGAATAATATGGTTTTGGTTTTTGTGGTTATGGAAGACATAGAGAGATAGTTGATGGTGCAAAACATTACTCTCAATCAAATGTGGACCAAATTAGGAGTCACAAATAGTTTTAGAATTAGCATATATTGTACAAAATCATACATGAACTGTATATGTGACTACAAATGCAAGTAACAAAACTGAATATACATTTGAGGCATATGACTTGAAACATTGATGGTTATTTCTCTTTTCAATCTTCTCAATGAAATTCAAATAACTAGGGTTTTGCAGCGACCAGGTAATTAACCCAAAGTGGAGAGTCAACTAGAAGACTACAATGACTCAGCCTGTAAAATACCAGGGAACATACACCTAAAAATATTAGATAACATAAACTCGACAAATTCATCGACCAAAACCAATCAGCTTGAGTGTACTTACTGAGTTGCAAAGAATCTTGCTTCCATGTTCTCAACATACAAATTTAAGGCAGTTATTTATATTATTTATATTTTTTATGGGTGGTTCTTCAATATTTGAGACAACCAAGTGATTGAAAATGTGACAATGCAAAAATCTTTGAAATGAAAATAGAATTTGTAAAACACCAATTACATCAAAGTCCCTGATACATCTGTGAAATGGTAAATTGCAACTACAAAGATTGTTACAACATATATATGAAATTTATAACAAAAAGAATGAAGATGGTTTTTTAGTATAAAAGTAATTGCCTTTACTGTGGCATTTATAAGCATGAATTTAAAACATACAATGTCCTGTAGGTCCCACTCTTGCTTGTGGTTGTTAAGTATTGCAAGCTAGCTATCTTATTATAGTGCCATACCCCTATGATGGGATTTTGTTTCACATTAATATTCTCCTCCTATGTGAAAGGAAATGTCAATGCAACATTCTCAGATTTTGGGTTCCCATTATATATTGATAATGTTTTCTGGTCCAAATCAAACACAATGGTACATAATGTGCATAGAGTGGGCCCTGCAAATTTTCAATCCAAATTCAAATTAAGCCACAACATATCTGGCTCATCTTTATTGAAGCTATCTAGTAATGGAATATTTTTTGTGCTTGATAAAACTTGTCATATAGATGCAGATCAAATTTATAGATGATATTTTTCTTTGAAATCCAAATGGAAAATCTAGGGAGAAATACAAAAGATACATTACGGTATTAGAAGAAACAAGAGAAAATG
The DNA here is from genome assembly GCA_031772625.1 of Pinus tabuliformis. Taxonomy (NCBI): domain Eukaryota; kingdom Viridiplantae; phylum Streptophyta; class Pinopsida; order Pinales; family Pinaceae; genus Pinus; species Pinus tabuliformis. The sequence continues at coordinate 1,267,644,251 of CM062809.1, forward strand.
AAAACACAAAGCAAAATCGAATGGAGATGAATCCAACTGCCAAAATCAATATAATATCTATTAGTAAGACTATACATCTGCATAAATTCTAGGGAACATTGAATCTAATCTTGAACATTCTAACACAATTACAAAGCTACAACTGAACTAGGAATTGAAGAACTACACCCCAAAGTATAGACACCGACAGTGGCTTGCCAGGTCAGTGCAAGCAGGTACAGCTAATATAGCCCTCGCCACATTCAGGTCCTACCAAGTGACAAGCTTGTGCTTGTGCTCATTCTTGTAGATGTGCACCAGTTCACACAATCGCATTTGGGGCTAGGTGCAAGTCTTGGGCATCTTTTGCAGAGTAGATATTTTCCACTCATGGCTACTTCTCTGATGGTGCTAATGGATCCCTTGTAATACTAATTCTGAGCACATTACCCTCATTGTGATAAGAGGAATCCTAGTAAAAGAAAAGTACAGAGATATTTGATGACTTGGTTAAGAGAATGGGCCATGATGATCAAAACCTCATAGGTGGCCAATGCAGACCTCCCAGACCATGGTCAGTATATGAATGCCTATAAGCAGAGTTATGTTTGAGCCTTGGCCTTTGTCAGTTCAAAATAAAAAATGAGGGGAGTCCAAGCAACATAAACCAGAAGCCACCCCCTTGTTATAAGTGAAGCTTATAGCCTTATCATAGTGTTAAACTGAAATATCACCATACTAAACATCAGGAAAAACAAGTTTTTGCAGAATTTATGGAAGGCATATGTTTAATTGTATGTTCCACCAATCCTTCCTTGAGCTTCAAATATAAAAAATAACTGAAATTATTTTTTCATCAACTCATGTGGATTCCATTTTATGGGATTTATCTATCTAGTTCATGAACTCTGGCAACCTTGACCTAGATTGTCTGACAAAACATTGACTAGTAGTGACATACAGGACATGCACGATGTTGTTGACGTGTTCAAGAACTATAATTGCTATGTTACATGGGTACGTTTAGGTTTAGGGTTGGGTGTAGTTTTGGGTATGGAAACGATGGAAACATTTTGAACTATGGGTACGGTTGTCGCGCAGAGTGTCTAGGTGGCTCAACAACGCTCAGAGTAAGGGCTATCACTCTTAATCCTTACTCACTCCGTTTAGACTCTCTCCTAGGCAAGCCAAGGGGGGTAGTCCCTAAGGTAAATGGATGAGAAAGCCTGTGGATCATGGGCTCTAGGAGATTTTAACGATGGACAACTTGATGAATCTAAATGATTAAATCAAATTGATAGATTAAACGCCAACGTAAACAAGACACGACCACAAGATAGAAACAATTATAGACCAGTGCCTTCGATATTTGAATTAACAAGTTATCCAGAACGATGAAAAGCGACAATCATAAATAATCCATATGCAAGAAATTCTAGATTTAAAATTATTTTCGCTGACTGCCCAAATCTAGATTTAATAAATTTTCTTCAACAGCCAAATATGATTAAAAATGTTTATCGCACCTTGACCATAGGAAAATCATAAAAATTACATTTAATGACCAAATGACACTAAGGAACTTTAGGTTAAAAAAAAAATTATTCCTTAGGAATTTAATTTAATCGAAGGGTTAAAAAATCAAAACTTTTAATGGGCCATAGGCCACATTAAAAATTCTAGAGTTTAAGCGAAAAAAACCCCTGAATTTTATTTTAAATCTTTAGTCACCAAATTTAGATTTATGATTTAAAGTTTTTTAATTTTATATTTTTTAAATGTTTTTGGATTTTAAATATTTTAGATGTTTTTTAGACTTTTGAAATTTTATATTTTTTAGATTTAAAAATTTTTAAAGGGTTTTTAAATGTTTAAAAAAAATTTCTAGGATTTTTTTCAAGTCTTTAGATTTTTTAAAGTTTTGAATTTTAAATCAAAAAATAAAAATCATAAATTATAAAATAAAAATGAAAACAAATCGAGTTGAAAATGAAAATTGAAAATCTAAACTAAACCAAAACTAAACGAAACTTAAATGAAATTTGATTATTCTAAATTAAGCTAAGTCAAAAATTAATGAAACCTAAAAAATATATGTACATATGCTATCTATCTAACCCTAAGGAGACTCACGCATACACAAAAAGAATGTGCGTTGTTTGTTGTTGTGTGCAGGAACTCAATGAAGGCAGGAGAAATGCGAGAACAGGGATGGATTAGCGTGGAGCAAGCAGAGAGGAAGAAGCAGTGTGTAAAGATTGCGGATTGATGGAAGGAGGACGCAGGTCAGAAGAGTGTGCAAGCGTGCGTGGAAGGGTTGAGGGTCGACGAGGAAGGGAGGACAGGTTTCGAAGGACGGACACAGGGTAAAGCAGCAAATAAAGACTGCATTTGAGGGAGCTGCAGATGGATAAGGGTTTAGCAGGCAGTGTATGGATATTTTATTCTCGGCGCTTCAACGGTATTTTATCTTCATTCTCTTCATATCATCTTTATCATTTTTACCGGCAACACCAACATTTTTGGTTCCATTGCCGGGGATAGAGTTTTTCTGTCCTTGGTCCTCACGACATTTCTTCGACATTCATCTTTCATCATTTCAATCATTTCATCTTTTCCGCCATTCATTAGCCGGTCAAGCGACACAACATTTCCTGGCGTCATTTGATCTTTTCATCGCCCTATCTTTCGTCATCTCATTTATCATTTTATCTGCACTTTTAGCACCTACACATTTCGGTTTGTTTCTTGTTTGGGTGGTGACTCCACTTCTTCCAACTATTATTTCTCAGACAAGAAGCCCTCCCTTATATCCGGTTGTTTGTTGCCTTTTGGATCCTAGAGTTAGATTCATGTTCAAGTGGCAACTCCACTTCTTTCATTTCTACAAGAATTTCTACTAGAAGCTCCCTTCTTGTGGATCTCTTGATTTCTTGAGCAGAGGTCTCTCTCTATCATCCATTTGGTCCCTCATTATTCATCATGGATTATTCATTTACCTCGTGTCATTTTACTGATGTTCTCCATGATATTCCGGAAGTGGCCATTCATAAATTGTCTTTGTTCTCGGGTGGTGATTCAGACGCTGTTAGAAAGCATTTATGCAGGTTTACTCGTATAATGCTCATATATTGTAGTTCTCCCCAGTATGATCATGAAGATGTCAAAATGCGTCTATTTGCCTTTTCTTTAGAGGGTGATGCTTTGAATTGGTTTAATAATTGTCTTGAAGATTCTTTCGCTTCTTTACAAGACATCGTCAATGCTTTTAAAGATAGATATGGTTATCAAGGTAGCTCGCCTTGTGCACCTAAAATTATGCAATAGAATGAAAGTGATTTTGTGAAGAGTCCAGCTATCGATGAAAGATTTCAAGACAATTCTCCATATCAGAATGTGCCATCCACTTGTACCATTGCAGATCAAATCCATGATAGTGGAAAAGCAGGGACAAGTTGTCAAATCAGTGCCGAGTTGCTGATAATGAAAGGGAAAATGATAAGTAAATTATAGAAGAACCAATGCGGCTGGTAAAAAATATGGAGCTTAATCAAGAAAAATTTGTAATTGATTATGTCAAGGATATGAAAACTTTATACACCCACCTGGAAAAACGTGATAAGGAGATGGATATCATGAAAGTTAATCATGACAGGGAAATTAATTCTATGCAAAGCAAGTTATTAACTATGGATGAAGAAATGACCATCATGACATTCGATTATAATAATCAATTGGCTACCATGCAAGCAAATCATAAGAAAGAGATAAACTATATGCAAAATTGTTTCATGGGCATGAAAGCAAAGAATGAAAAAGTAATAAAAGATGTGGAAGTTGGTCAGATATGCCTTCAAAATAAGTTATTGACCATGGAGGAAAACCATGCCAGGGAAGTCAATGCTATGAAGGTTGAACACTCTAACCAGATGGATGCCATAACAATACAGGTACAAAAATTTCAGCATCAGTCAGAGGATGAAAGAAACAAGGAGACGTCAATAGATCAGAAGCCTCCTTATCTGCTGCAGCAAGCTCCATCTTATTATGAGGAGGTCATTTGCTCCATTGAAAAGTGGCTAATTGAAGGTGACCCGGATAAAACAAAAATTGATAAGAATCAAATGCAAAATGAAGAAAGACATGTCACGCATATCTTACATACTTCATTTGAGAGTTTTGAAGCAGAATGTTCCACATCATTAGTGATATAGCCTGCCACAAAGAAAAGACGCAAGAGAAAGAGAATGAGAAAGCAATTTGATGCATCAGATAGCCGTAAGCAGCTTGATTTTCGGATAGGAAAAAGTCCTACTGTATGCAAGATTGGACATGGCACATCCGAGAAACAGCTGACAGATTTTCCTGAAAGCAGGCAAATGCTCAGTATGCACTATATTGAACGCATCTGATGCCATGGGGCATCTTTGTATTGTATTTCTAACCTTATGCCCTGTTATTTCAGTATTTCATTTTGTAGTTAGATTTGTGTTTTTCATGTTATTAGACTAGTTAATAAATGAAAAGCTTATATATTTCCTGTGCTTAACGTTATATGATGATTTTTGGATGGACGCTACTTATGTTTTGTTGTGTGTTGCGTGGATGCAGATTCTGGATTCTCACATTCCTCCAATGCAGCAACGTGTCCTCAAGTAGTGCCAGATGTTGACCACTACGTGTCAACTACCCATAGCAGTACACCCCCTTTTTCGCAAAAGGGATAGCGCCTGATTGATGTGTTCCTGCCATCCAGCTATCATCATCAGCCTGAGGATCATCTCATAATGTAAACCCAGTCTGCATGTGTATAATGTAAATAATCTCAGCAGATTCGTGTCGTGTATGTAATCACCTAGGTAAACCTAGTTTTCTGGTAACGATCTACATTCCGGGAGGTTCTTTGTCTCACCGATCCATTCTCAGATGTTCGGCAAAGTTTTCCTTTAGCCTTACCCCATAGCTGGAATGGATTTTGTCATTGGAATCTTAGGGGAGTCCTAGTGTTCTAGATCAAGTCTATGTAAAAGTGATTTGGGAATATTCCTAACTATTTGGTTAGGTTATTTTATTACAAATTGCTTGATCTGCTAGATTATATTTGTGTCGCAGAACTGGGTAGTCTGTGAGGGTCTTTTGCAAATGGGTTTTCCCCCTTCAAATGTAAAAATCATAATGTAAAGTGTCTTTAGGGTTAGAAAAAAAATTTGTCCCCTCATAGGTCCTAGGTCCTAGGTAAATTTAAATTTTCCAGAGGTAAAATTCATGGATCCTTTAAAAAATTAAATCTTAACAGGTCCAGGGACTAAGGTTAATTGATTATTTTGCTAAATTTTATGTCTTGGGTCCCTGGGGTTAAGTCAAAGTCAAAATTTTGAGGAAATAAATGCAAAATTTTAATTTTTGAATTTATTAAAATGCATTTAATTGAAAAAATTGAAATTTCCGCAATATTTAAAATTTCGACGAATGAGATTAAAAGAAATTTTGATCCTCATCAACAGTTGAGTTCACTTTGGCAAGGACCACTCGAACTAGCCGTTGGAGGTTTTATCTTTAAATAGGAGGTCATTTGTCAATCAGTATCATTCGATCTTTGAGTCGTGTGCTAAGTGAAAGCTCTCTTGTAATCTTTTTTTATGAGCAGTAAAGAAAGACTTTGGGGTTAATTTCTGCTGGTGTTACTCTTCATGGAAATGTTGTAAGATGTGTTATTTTCATGCATATATTTCCTTTTAGCCATTGATGATAGCTTTATGAAGAGTGATTTAAGCACAGGTATCTTGCTTGATCACTGAGATTTGAATGGTAATTTAAGTTTTGAATATAATGGCAGGTATCTCTATTAAATCTGAATTTTATTATCGTTTTCTCGCTCTACGTTAATGGTTGAATTGAGTTGTGCAGGGAATTCTTGATTTTTTAGATCATCGGGCGTTAGGGAAAGTTTTTAGTGGGACCAGCCAACTCCCGATTAGTATTTTCTGAAGAGCCCAGCTTGATTGATTCCTGGGCTTATCATAAGAAGTTTCATTGTTAATGCATGAAGGGTTTTGGGCAAAGCACCTCCGTTTAAATTAAAAATTTCAAAAAAAAATTGTGCTAAATTGATAAATCTGGCTTTTAAGAGCCTCAGATTATCAGATTTGGGAGCGGAGTTGGACTCACACTCGCCAGATCTGGTAGATCTGCTACTCCTGTGCATAGATCTGTAATTTTTTTTTATTTTTCTGACTTAGGGTTTCTGGGGTTTCATCCTTTTTTGGTATATCAGGATTCTGGGTGTTTGTGTTTTCATGAACAGGTTGCAAATCTGAAGGTGAAGTTTGATTTTGAAGCCAGATATAGGCCCTGGAGGGTAAGATCTAGCCTCAAAACCAGCTTTTGCAGGGACATTGTTTTGCAGTCCAGGGTTTCAAATCTTTTCTAAATCTGGAGAAAATTTTCTAAGGGTTTTTTTTTATAAATCCTGAAGCAGAATATAACATTTTAATCTAGAAATTTCAGGGTTTTATTGGGCAGCGATTTTCCATTTTGTTTGCTGCCTGGGGTTTTTCAACAGAATTATTTTTCGAAAATTTTTTTTAAGGATTTTGTTGCCGCGTGTTTAAGCTTGCTTCCCTTTATGTTGCTTCAAACATGAGCATTTGCATATTCCGCCTCCCATTCCTGTATGCTGCAGCCATTGTCACGTTGTCTCTTATTTGTCACCATTCCTACGCTCCCCATAACTTATAAACCTGCACTCCACTCCTTTGTTGTAGCCCTCAGTTCTCCCAAACGTTGCTGCATCGATTTGTCTTCATCACAGTCCTTGCTGCCAATCTCGTAGCTACAGCTCCCACGTATTTCCCTAAACCAGCACGCTGCTTCTTCTACACTGCCATTGCACTTTTTTCTTGTTCCGTCCAGCGCCACGCAACCCTCCATACTCTGCGGCCCTCCTTATCACTCTTCATCCCCGCCGTCGTATCTCCTCAGATCCCGCACGCTGCCTCTCCCCTCCGCTGCCATATCTTGCTCTCTGCGTCTTCATTGCAGCTCCAACCCACAAACACACATGAAATTCGTTGTTCGATGAGCATCCTATGCTCCTCAGCCTTCCGCGTAGCGCCCTTCCCGATTTGCCTGCAAACAAGCTCTTGCAGACCTCCATTCCCTCTTCCGCCGTCAGGACCTGCAGCAAATAAAAGAAAAAAATCGCAATTTTCGTATGCGTCTAGTTTGGTTAGGGTTAGCGTATGTGCAATTTTTTAGTTTCATTGATTTTTTTGACTTAGGTTTGATTTATATGTTTGGTTTTTTTCTTTATTTCTTTCTATTATTTTAATTTTTCTTATTTTGATTTTGTTGACATTCGATATCGTTTGTGTGAGTTAGTTTACCTTCTTCTTTTTTTGACTTGATTTAGTTTCATTTCATTTTTATTTTGTAATTTGTTTTTGATTTAAAATTATAAAACTTAAAAATCTAAAATATCTAAAAAAATCTTTAAAAAATCTAAAAGATTTTAAACGGTTTAAAATTTTGGGTGACTAAGGAATCAAATTAAAGGGATTACGCATTCACATTAAAAAATTTCAATGTGGCCTATGGCCCATTAAAATTTTAATTCATCAATCCTTTAATTCATTTTACTTCCATCACATTAAAAGAAAGATTTTGATTTCTCATTTACCACATTTAGTCTTGCTTAACATATCGAGAAATTCACCTAAGGAATAATTAAGTTGTCGATCTAAAATTTCCTCTTGGTGTTTTTTGTGCTTTTTCTATAGTTAAATATGCTTAAATTTTTATATCTAAAGATTAACTATTTGAAAGTGGTAAATTTCCTAAATTTGGGATTTTAAGCATAATCATTTAAATTCTAGGATCTGAACTGGTTAGCTTTTAAATTTCGTGGTTGATTAAGGTATTTGTATCTCTTGAAATTTAATTGCTGAGGTATTGTGCATCTAGTGAAATCGATCGTCATTGCTTGAATCATTTAACGCTCGTTACATGTTAGACATTTTGCAAATGTTTTCAAGCGATTGTTAAATAATTTTATCGTGGAATTATAAACAGATTTCATATCTCTGTTTCCTAAGCAGCAGTTGATAATCAATTACTTGGATCATTGACTCCATAAGGCACTGGTATTAATCATTTAAAATCTAATCAAATTCTAAATCTTGCTAAGCCTTAATCAAGTATTTGATTGCCTCGCTGTGTCTCCCGAACCAGTTGATTCCTAGCTGGTTCTCCTTCATCCCATTTCTCCATAGGGTCTACCCCACTTAGCTTGCTGTAAGGAGACAGATTAAACGAAGAGTTCGGGGATCAGGGTGACAGCCCCCGATCTGAGCATTGTAGCAGTGCCTAGACAACCTGTGCGACAACAGGTGCAAGGGTGCAGTAATTCCCTTTGTGGAGGAGTTCATCAGGATGTGGGTACAAGTATAGGTATGGGCTGAAGGAGGTTAGGAGAATCCATATAACTAACTATTTGTTACTCAGATAGGTCGTTTTTTAGTCCCATCCCTTTGCTTTTTGACTTCGCAGTCCTACCAAACATAAAACTGCTTTGATGCCACCAGAATACAGACTAAGAGGAAACGGCTAGGAGAACTGGCAATTTATAATCAGTCCAAAACATCCCTTTTCCCCTTTTTAGTGAAGAACAAAAAATTGAGCGAGCTCACAGATGTATAAAAAAAGACGTGTAAGTATATATATCTTTTCATTTCAAAAACTAGCAATAATGAGAAGACTGGCAACTCATGTGAAGGTGTTCAGAAATGTTAAAAAAATACCTTGCATGTAAATAGGATAATTTTCATCGCTTGTGTCTCCCAGAAGTGAAAGTATTTCTTTCTGTGATGATTTTGGGATTGCAGCTGCTCGTTTCTGTCTGCATATAGAATTAACATCATTTGCCTTGTCGAACAAGAAGACAACACAAACTGCAGTTAGGCTTTGCATCATGAAGTGATTCCAAGTTTCATACAATGTATTCCAAAATTATTGAGCATTTCCACTAGACCACCTGTACAAAAATTCTTTGTAAGATCCTAAATCTTGTTATTAAGCATAAATGCTATGTCATCAAATCTTGATTATTGTGAATTTAAAATGAGTTCAAAATTAAGAAAATTAATTTTAAATGCTCCAGTCCATACAACGCTATAATAGGCCAAAAAAACTTGAAAATGTATTACCTGGTTGATTTGAAGGTGCATGTACATATTCGCATGGAAGAATGGATTTGAGCCTATTTCTAGCACTGAAATCCGATTTTTGGATGCAGTTTCGACATTCAAGAGTCTACGCTTCTTCACGTCGATAAGGTTATAGCTATGTCCGACTGAGATATTGGGTAGGTGAATGCACTGAAAAATGGACAAGAAGAAAGTAACCTGAAAGAGAACTAGTTGACAAATTTCTTCTATATCATAATAATCATAAGAGGATAATAAGTAAATGAGGAATTTTGGAGTACTTGCATGAATTAAAAGCACAAGTAACAGGTAAGACAACACAACAATACAAACAACGAAAATGGAATTAAGGAAATCACTGGGCAGGTGACATTCCCAAGAAGGGTATGACAGATTAATGTCTGCCATGCCTGGGAATTGGATATGTTACATGGTTTTTGGAAGAGTTTCCAGCCTGAAAATGCGCAGAAAAGCCTCTCCTTTTTTTTTTTAATTTCTGCTTACATGGCTGGGGCTATGGGTCCATGCCAACTGCTATGTATTATCACCATAAAAAACTGCCAATAAGCCCTAAATTCAAAATTTTGGAGTTCAAAAATTATAGAAACGAATTGATCCTCTCTAGGGTTTTAAAAGAAAATTGTTTTTATAAAATCTGATAAGAACTCATTTCTTCCTCGCCATTTTATTCTTGCTAAGTTTGGGAGAGCTTGTGGGGATGATTTCTACTCTAATTGTTAAGTTGCCTTATTATGAAAACAAATTTTGGTTTTCTACTGTATGAATTTTCAAGGTGTTTGAATGATGACATAGATAAACATTGATAACTATAATTTCCTGTATTTGTTTCTATCTTTTAAAATTTTTGTTTTATAAAATATTAAAAAAACAAAAATATTTCACTAGCTTGAGCTTCAATTTCCATTTTTAGCTTTTTTCATCCCTTAAGTTATGCTTAAATCTTATCCATTTGGCCCAAGGAAGGTATAGTTCTCTAAAGCGTAAGAAAGCTGATATAAAGTGAATTTCAAGGGGCTGTCCAAAAGTTTTCAGATTTGCCACATTATTTATAGCAGCAAATTTCAAGTGGTAAGAGGTATGTACTTGTGAACTCTTATCATATTTTCACTTCCGGGTAATTTATTTTTCATTATTAGAAGAAATAAACACTTCTAGCTTGTTGGAAATTAAATTTCTATATAAAAGAGAATCTGGGTTTTGATCCCTTCAGTGAGTAAACATCTTCCAGATTGCATAATCTTTCAATTCACTCACTTATTTTTAGTGTTGTGTTGTTTTATTTGATATTCATTCATTGCCCTAACATTACCACCCTCAGATACAACTCGTAGTAGTATTTATATACTTGCATGTGGCACCTAAAGGGGTTTAGCTTGCTATCGTTCGTGTTTTTCTGTAGTTTTGCAAGCCTAAACTTGCAGAACAACAAACTAATTGTTCATCTACATTCATTTACCAAGTTCTACAACAAGGTATTCATGGTCTGTCTTTTTTGGCAGTCAATTTCTCATTTCTGGATTAGCAAGAGCTTAAAATTAACTCCTAGACTCTATCACCCCAGAGGTATTATCAAACACTGGTCTATTAACTTGTGTTGAAGGGTATTTAATGTAGGGAAGCCTCCCTTAGCTTCGTAGAAGTTGGTATAAAGAGTGGAGACTCATGCTGAGGTGATAGTGGGCACTTGTCCTGTGTGCGGCCACCTTAGCATCTCGGTGAGAACTTTAATGAGACCTGCTAGTTTGGACAGTGTTACCCACCCAAGTGAGTGACTTTTAGGAGAAAAAAAATTCCAATTTTTTCATCTTGCTAGCCAACCACCCTATGATGATCCACAAGCCTCAGATGCCTCCCATCCATGCTTGTTGATGATTGTAGCAATGGACAAGTACTTATGCATAAGCTAACTGTCAACCACGCAGGAGTAGTCCAAGACCTTCCTAGGAGCTTGCTTATGTTGAGTGAGTGTCTAGTATGATCTTTTTCGTAAGTCTAACTTAGGAAAAAAAACATTAATTAATTCATTGATCAACGTTGGCTATTGGGCTAAGTTTTTCTACGGAAAAGTGAAATATTCACCATAGTGATCTAGATCTAAACTCAACCATTGATCTCAAATGAGGTGAGATCTAATCTCAACTGCCAGTCACTCTGGAGATGAGGCTTAGGGATCTAGCTCAATGAAGAATTATAGAGACAGCATAAGGGAAGAAGGAAGACACAATACAATTGCAAGTGATTAGCAGATTTGAGAGAGATTTTCTCAAGTGAGGAGTGAGAGACTTATTATTGCAAAATCTAGTAGGCCTACTGTAAAGCCTCACTAGGAAGATCCAGATCCCATGGCAAGAAGACATCGGCTACCACTGTCACCTGAGCAGCTTTTATCTAGCTATTTAGTGGTGAAGTAAACCACAAGAGATACTTCCCTATATATAGATAACCTAAAGGATATTCAACAAGAAGGGTTTAAGGTGATGGAAAGGTCTAATGATTGAGATAAAGGTATTGGCGAAGCCAAGAAGGCTAAGATACTCTTTACCAAAGTTCAAGTACTTTATCCTTAGACCATTAGAATGGATTAACAAGCTGTTATAAGTTAGGGTTTGATAGATTTTCAATGATATGGCACACAATGTCATATAACAACTAGAGGAAATAGGATGACAATGATTGATCAACAAAGTAACAAGGCTATCAATTGGGCATGCAAGGTCTGGGTATGCAATTGAGTTTTTTATGGCTGAAACATTCATAAAACAACAATAAAAGATGACATCAGCCCAAGTAATAGGGTTGTATTAAGCAATAAATGTTAGATTTTTTTTTCCTCCAAATACTAAATGCAGTCCCTATTAAAGGATAATAATACATCAAATAAAATTACTATTTAGCACAATTTCAAGAAAACCCTAACCCTAAATACCTAGAATTTAGAGAGGAGAGAAAAATAGTTACAGAAGAAGGATTGATCAACAGCTCCTAGAATAGTGCCTTGATTTAAATGGGCAATGGAGTATTTTGGGGGGAAATTTAATGAAGACAACCTTGATGAAGGAAAGGGAAATAGATTCTTCTTACAAACCCTAGAGGCTTCCTTAATAGGGAGATTTTAAGCTCAAGAGATGCACAATTCAGAGTTCTCTTGAAGGGTTCAAGGAAAGCAACTTCACATAGCATAAGGGATCAATATTTCATGACAAATATTGCAATTTCGAACATGGAATACATAGAAACCCTAATTCACATCAGATAGCATGCAAAATTTGAAATATAGACAATAAAATTACAAAATTTCTACATGAATCTCTTCAATCTATCCCAAGAAACCTTCTCATGCAAAAAATATCCTTCTCCAAAACAAATTTGCACCATAGATTCACATTGCATCCAAATAAAAGAGAAAACAAAAAACTAATGTGCACTTCTAGAGAAGAAGTGTGACGAATCATGATGATAAAATGAAAGTGACTCCCCTCTATTTATACGAGGGTAATCAAGTCACCTTTTCATAATTTTACAAGCAAAACCCTAAAACAAGTTTACCTAAGCATTCAACTAGGTCAAAGGTCACAAGCCAACCTTGAAATCGCTTCAAAACACTGCAAAATGCCACACTTGTGGGAGAAAAATAGTCTCCACCATGATGTTGTCCTCCAAAATAGAAAATAACGCATCAAGAGAGTGAAGCAATGGTCCAAGAGTGCTTTGTTGATTTGTGTAGCTTGGGAGGTACTCCACAACCCTAGATGTTGGGTTTGTGAGAACTTGTCCCACAAAAGGGTTTTGTAGGCAAAGTACCCAAGCGATGGGGTTTTAACTTTTGCACCCAAGGAGTGGGTGTGAAGCCAAGTGAAGAAATTATTGTTTATTTATTGTTGCAAGTGGGGCAACCTTAATGTACCAAGGGTGACCTAAGGCAACAATGTGATGGCGAAATTAAATGGAAGAAAACCATTGTCTAATGATAGTTGGGGTTTGTCTAGAAACTTCAAGTTGGCTTGGGCTTGAAAAGACACCCTTTGGGGGCTAACGTCTACCCTCATGAGAAACTATAAGAAGGCAAGAGTTGTGACTCATTTGAACACATCCTAGATGTCTTATCTCATGTGATTTTGCCCTAGAAGGAGGTTTGAGTACCTCGGGAACTGCAAAGCCTTAAAAGGAGGATGAGTGGGAGCATGGGTGGTCTGATCCAAGCCTAGAAAGGAGGCCGAAGTTGCTCAAATTTGTGGAGCAATTTCTCTGTGACACTCGGCCCTCAAGGAGAGCAAATTTGCACATGAAAAGGAGGTATATTTCTGTGTAAAGTTCAAGCCCTAGTTAGGGCTTCTTTTGTGGTTAATCAGTCCTTAAGTCTCTACCCAAAAGTCAGTTATGTATGAGCTAGATTCTATGCAAGAGAGAGGGTCGAGACCCTTAGAGAGCAGACCTTCACCTTGTATTAAGGCCGCAGATTTGTCGGCATATCTCTGTGGTTTTGATTTGAAGATTAGGGAGGTTGAGAACTGTGTTTTGAAGTGCGAGTAAGGGCCATGATCCTTGGTATGGGAGCCCTAAGACTATTGTATTAAAGTTTTGTAATATAGCATGTAGTGGGTTGAAAAAATTAAAAATTGTCATGTCCACTAGTTGATTCACTGATGTATGTTTATTTCGTTGTGCAAAGTAGAAGTGTTGTGGCATTTGAGTGTGTTTGTGTTCGATATTTAAACTCAAACCAGATTCTTGAGTGTCGTGTAAAAATCAATATGCTCCTCCAAGAAAACATCAAGGTGGATGTGTACATCTCCAAAAGTCACCTCCTCCACCATGACATCATCCAAAAGAAGTTATATGTCACCCTTTCCATGCATGTGGGAGTGATGTGGCACCACGTAGGGCAAGCATTGGCATCAAAGAGGGGTGTACTACCCTTCCCAAGCCATCTCAGTGATAACCATTCTTATTTGGGCTTCGAAACAAGGTATTGTCCATCAAATGGAGTCAAAGCTAGCATAGGGGTGTCCTAGGTCCATCTAGGAACATCATGAAATAATCAAATGTCCAAGCTTTCAAGCTTAGTGTTTCAGAATCTAGAGGCTCATCAAGAGGTGTAGAAGCATGTGAAAGTTGCTCAGGGCCCAACGCTCATCTTTGAGGAGCAACGTTGGGGCCACATGTTGAAATATGTAACTAGGTTCGGTCTTCATAAATGTATTTGAGTCACAATGAGATGTACTTATCAAAAGAATGAAGAAAATATTTTTATTATTATTATTTATTAAAGCATGGGTTTCATGCTTGGGTCATCATGTTTTAGGTCAAAGTACCCATTGAGGACTTCTAGGATTTATTCTAAGTCACTACTCATTGTACATTAAAAGAGACCCTTCTTGGGCTTTCGAATCATGTAAAAAGAATTATTTTTGAGTCAAAAATGAATTTAGTCTCCTCCACACCAAGTCGGCCTCAAGAAGATCAAGTTGGCCTCAATAAGGGTAATTTGACCTCACTAGAAGGCTATATATACAAGGCAGTGCAAATTCATTTGGGGAAATTCACTCTCTCACACATAATTCGATACCTGAAGCTGGAAGCTAGGAAGTATGAAGTTGGAAAAGGGCTGGAAGGAGAGCTGGAAAGGAGTGTGAGTTTTTGGAGGAAGATAGAAGACACCAAGATCGAAATTTTGGGCCAACTCTCTCTCACTTCTAAGGTGTATCAAGGGAGATCGAAGTTTTCCTAGTCTAGTCGAAGTTGTTGCTGCTGCTACTGGGTCGAAGTTGCTTTTGAAGGGTTATCATTTGCAAGAAGGATTGAGGGCTAACTTGGTGTGGAGGAAGTCTTTGTCTAGGTCAAAGAGTCTTGGATTATCTTGAGAAACTATTGAAGGAAGAATTGTTGACTGGGTTTTCTCCTAAATAGGGGTTTTGCCTTGGTTGTCCACCTACATCTGTTGTCCTTGTGTTATTGTTTTGGTAATTGCTTGATGAACTAAAATATAAAAGAACATAAAGATAAAAGAATCACAAGTAATTATCTATATAAGAAAATATTTCTTCCTTTCTGATTTTCTAACACCACAAAGTCATTTCTACTCTCAGAACAAGGCAAAGAACCCCTTGGAAGGTGTTGAAGAGGAGTCAAGCTATCCATCAAGGGATCTATGCTACATGCGTGAAACCACTTGAAAAAAACCTCTCAAAATCAAGTGAGATCAACTTCATTAGGGACATGAAACCATTTAAATATCATAGTGGACCATATCTAATGCTAGGGGCACAAAAGTACTTCACAAAAAACTCACCTTCAAATGTCTAACTAGATCAAGACCTATAAACAAGTTACCTCAGCTATGTTAGGGATGATTAGGTAAACAACCCTATTAGGTGTTTCCAACTCCCAAGGGGAGTGACATGTCCCAAGTGAGCCATCAATACATAGGAGTGTATGATATGGTGGTCATGGATTGGGAGAGACTTCAAGAAAGATGCCACAACCCTGAGACGAGCTAATGGGGATCCAACATACATCTAGAGTGTATTTATGTAAGGAGGGAGCAATCATGGTGGCATGAGTTACCCCTTTTCTCTACCTACTTTTTCCACCACTCTAGTGCACCTTTTACTTTAATTACTTGTCTTTATTTGGTGGATAACTTGAGTCAACTTCTTCTCTCCCTTGATTGTCAAGCATTTTCAGCCAGTGTTGAAAATATCGGTATCAGCAAAATATCGGCGAGGGTCCAGAAAACATCTTATCGGCAATATCGGCAAAATATCGGCTAATATTGGCAAGCATAAAAAATGCATAATATATTCATTTTTTTCAGATTTCTAAACATATAAAGCAATAACAACATGAACTAAACACATTGGCACATAAATATGAAGAAAGCACTGATATATATGATGTCAAATAGAAATGATACATCAAACTTCAAAGGCAATACCAAATCTTGTTGATCCCTATTAATTGTCCAATCAAGGACTCAAACAAAATAACATCACATATCCTGTTGATCCCTGATAATTGTCCAATCAAGGACTCAAACAAAATAACATCACATATATAAAACTTTAAAAGTATTTCATCATCATGAGTTATAAACTTATATGTAGCAAAATTTGCAAAACAAATAAAATTAGCAGCTATCTATATGAGACCATTGGCCTCTCCCTAGCAACTTTCTTTCTGTCTTGTTCAGCAATTGCTTCAAGAGATTTTTGTATAACCTCCGCACTAGAAACCATACAAGGCATTACATCTGCATCAGGTGCAGGGAGTCTATCCAGATGGTATTTCAATCGTGTAACCCCACCTGACATCTTGGTCCCACACAATTTGCATGATATAGATGCCTGATTTGCCCCACCAACAGCCTCCCCATACTCCCAAAATGGGTCCAAGGCTTTTGGCATATTTGACATTTGTAGTGAACTAATTCAAACCTAGGGCACAAAAAAACAAAAAATTGGCATTAAACGTCCCAACACAAAAAATAATAAGTAATAACCACCTCATTTAAAAAAAAATACTACATTATTTGCATTTTGCAGTGTGAATGAAAAATGGCAATAAGAGGGTGCATAAGAAAGTTGAAAAAAAAAATGAAGCTTGCTGTCCAAATATGGAGAATACCCTTGCATTGGCTCATGGGCATGAAAATCATAGAAAATGGAAAAAAAAACAAAGAAACAAAATGTAAGAGGCAAGCAAGCATAACCCTAAATCTATGAGAAAATCATTAACATAGGGTTTTTTAAGAACATACTTGTTAATGGAAGAAATGAAGTTTGTGTCATTGTTCTTCAATCTTTGATCCACAAAAAAATCTTAGTTGGTGGTGATAATCGTTGTTTGATCCTCAAACCCTCCTTGACAACCACCACAAAACTCTTCCCCTTCCTTCTCCAACACTCAGAAACAGAAATGAAGAAAAAAACGATTTTCCCTTTTTCTAGCCGCGGCATAACACGCCCGGCAATATTTTATGTCGTCTCGCGATATTTTGCCGAGATATCGGCGATATCTCAGAAATATCGCGATATTTTCGGGAGCCAAAATATCGCAATATTTTCTCGGCGATATTTCGGCTCGCCGAAAATATCGCGATATTTCCGATATTCGGCGATATCTCGCCGATATTATCATCACTATTTTCAACAATCTACTGTCTCTAACTGGATTTGATGACTTGGATAACTCTTCTTCTACTACTAGTTCCCTCCTCTTTCTTGCTTCATGAGCAATCCTTGGCTTATTACTAGCACCCAAACGAGGATTGCTAGTACCACCCATGCCAATTTTGCTTCTTTGATCCTTCAACCTTTGAGCACCATCTTCCTCTCTCTTGAATGTAGCCCTCACCTCCAGATTTTTGGTATGTGCACACACTTCAATACCCTTTATCTCTTCATGCAATGTGAGCATTCTCTCTTGTGTAAGAGCCCTTTAAGGTCCTATCACTTTTGCATAAATTGCACTTCCATTCCCATGTGCCATTGAAACCATTTCCTTGATTTTGGAAACATACTTCCAAAGAGGCTAGTATTCTTGCTGCTTGGTTGCTTGAGTAGATCTAGGGGCACCAGAAACACAACTTTGAGAAGCCATGAATGTTACAAAAATAGAAAATAATTCATCACCAAAACAGTTGTTGCCCATGCCCTTCTTGCTAGAAATGCAACAAAGCTTCAAACACAACTAAAATGCTTGTTACTACTATAGGAAGCTCCTCTTGCTGAAGAATGTGTGAGAAATGAGTGAATGAAGTGTTTTTTATAGAAAGGAAGAGGTTGATAGGGTTTCTAGAGAATTCTAACTTTTTAAGTTTTCTAGAGAATTCTATTTCTAATTTTTTTAATAAATTTTCTTACCTAAGCGTTTAACTTTAAAAAAAATTGTTAACTAAGTGTTTTGGGCCATAGAAGGGACCCGCGCCCTTCTTGGCTGCTTGAGCGAACCCGAAGATAAATATAAAAAATAAAAATAAAACGCAACGAATTTTAGCCGAAATGGCCCTAAAATGTCGTCAACCATACAGTGTGGCATGGAATCGCAAAACGTCGTATGGTACGAACGACGATGTTTAGGGGCCATTTCGGTTGTGTTTCAGCAGTTCATCGAGTTTCCAATACTGGTAAGGCCTCCGACTAGGTGTTTCGTGCAAAATAGCCAAAAACATTAAGTAAAAGCACATGATTACAAAATGGTTAAAGTGTCTGTTGATGGATGACCCACCTTCCTTCAAGAGAGAATGTCAGATGGGATCTTTAGCGTCATGTCATGTGTGGATCAATAGGGCTACTAGCTAGCTAGTTGTGCAAGGAAGAGAAAAAATTCTCCTATGGGTTTCCCACTATTTGGTCGGTAACAGGGCCCTTATTTGTAATCAATCATATCATATCATTTTTACTCATACATTTATATATTAATTATTTATCTTGATGGATACCTTTATACTCCAAGTGCTTAGGATATTTTAATTGGTGGGCCATATTTGGTTATAATAAAACATTTCATGGTGGGGGGGGGGATAACTTATTAAAATTGTCATTAAGTAGCCATGCACTTGATTATATGTTCAACCAACATTGAGCTACCCCCTTTACCATTTGTATTTCACATGGTTGATACTTTTGTGTATAAAACCATGGGAGCAGTTTGTTGAGTTGGTTGGATAGGGTCTATTCTTTGAGCTAATTTGGTTGGGCGAAGATTATCACATAGGTTATATGGGTCCACCTATAATTATGGAGCCCCTTTTTGTTAGAATTTCTAAACCCGACACCCAATGTTCAGTTCCCAGCGATTAATTACCGAACGAATACGTGACCAGATTCTTAACACAAAAAATATAATGGAAGCAAAAAGCTCGACCTGAATCACATACACAAACAAATTTTTGCCCAATCAATAGTTTTTCATTAATAAATTAATCACGGAACTTACTTGGGCTCTTATCATGGGATAGTGGCCCACCCAAGGAATTACGTATACAACAATAAACCTGGATTTATCTAGTTGATCAAGCCCTAGATCTGTCCTTCGATCTTCCTCAGTTGATCTGGATTTGTCTCCATCACTGCTCCTTGTACCTTCCTCAAACCCAACACATTGGATTATCACACTCCTCCTCCTCCTAAAGCTAGTGTCACTGATGTGTCTTAGCCTCAACACTTAGGCTCAATTTATAACTTTCCTAAGCTAAGATTGGCGACCAAAATTAGCTCGCCCAGTTAATTGAAGATAAGTGACTTTACTTTAGTTAACTATCCTATCTTTAGCTTTCTCTACTTTAACTCAAGTACAAGTCATAAATTTAGTTTGTTTCGCATGCACATCTCATGCATGTCACAAGCAACACCTTCGCATGCGTGCAACTCACTTACTCTACATGTCGTATGCAAGCTCCAAAAGATGCAAATCAAGGTCCTTCTAGTCAAGACACAAGACTAGAAGTAACTTATGAGCTACAAAAATCAACACTCCCTCTTAGCGAGGGAGGTACTTCAGGAAGAACCTCCTCCACCTGGATCTGTCTCCAACACCACCATGTTATTTGTTGCTTTACTACCCCCTCTGAACTAGAAGACTTCCTTGCTACCTTCTTCGGAATCTGATCTGAAGACCTGTTCCTTCCAACCATGCTCCTAGGATCTTGATCTTGAGCGTCTAACAATGTCATATCAATTCAGCTAAGGCTCCTAGCAGTACACGAAGAATCACTCTTCCTTGCCACCTGCTTCCTCTCAACAACTAACACTGATCATGTATCCAAGATCCCCTCAAATATACCCACAGGTTGTCCCAACAACCTGTATGACTGTCCCTGTATAATGCCAAGCACTACAGCTACATCCAAGATCGCTCCCTCTAAATATAGAAGCACCTGTCTATCCTGGAACAAAATTCTATATCCAACAACCTCTAAGGCTAATTCTAAGAGCATGAGTACCATCAACCCTTAAACAAAATCCTTGTCACCTCTATAAATCCTCCTGACTTAGCTGGAATCTGAAACATCCAACCCCCTTCACTGCATGCATGGTACTAGTCCCACTAAACACACTACAGTCTGAACCTATATCTGAAATACTGCAGAACACTCTCATTCCTGTCATGTGGTTGGACGCTCTACTATCCACTAGCCTCAATCCTATGCTAAGTCCTTCTAGCACGGCTGTGGGTCTATCTCGGTCATTTGAGACACCTACGAGTTTTGTTTCCAATCCCTCAATTAGTACAGTCTCCCTCTCTCCCTCTGAGGGTTGACCTCCGCCAATCCTGTTGGTTGTTGAAACTATCCTTCGTACCTACCATTGGCTACTACCAGCAACTTCTGTGAAAATTCTATCACTGCAACATCTGATTTACTTTGCCTACTTATTTTCAATAAGTTATTTATGAAATTCCTTCAATAAACATTAAAATAAATTCTGCTACAGATATCACACCATAATACAGAAACAAACACATGCACAAGAATCAACACATTGACACAGATATTTTGGACAACAGTCCCCGGAAAAACCCAATGTGGGAAAACCGGTGCAGCAAGGGAGGATTTTATTATTCAGCAATTCTTCAGTACAACCGGGTGCCAAACTAGCTTACCCAACAGAGAGAAAAATTCTCCAGCACTTCTCCCAGTCCCAGCGTCAGCCTGGCTGACCTTTGCGTAGCTCCCAGACACTTTGCGTCAGCCCCTGCTTGTCTGCGTTAGCCCTGGGCCTCTTTGTGTCACCCACGCAGGCCCTCTAGTGACTACGCAGTCTCTTGCTGCCTCAGCGTCTGCCTCTCCTGCCTCTGCGCTGGTCTTCTGTTGCTGATCCTGACTCTCTGCTCCATACTTGTTGCCTCCTGCTGCTCTCCAAACCACTAGTTCGAATTTCTCAGCTAACCCCGCTCCAGAAATCGAACTGACTGGTCTCCCTCAGTATATTCTCCAACTGACCCTCAAGCCTCTTCTTATACTTTTCTCGTTGGTCCATCAACGGCCGAGATTAAGTCCCTAATCAACAGCTAAGATTAGATCTGGCTTGATCCATGACTTTTGGACCATTCTAACTCAGTTTTATATTAATTCACATTAATATTTTATTTTCCCTAAGTTTAGACTTAGGGACTCCATTAAAAATATTAATTATTTTAATATCTTCCAAACTGGTTAGATTCTGCCCAAACCATTTCTGGGTCTTGGAGATCTCATGTGCTTTAGCCTCTCCACCAATTTTTGTGGCTAGAGCACATCTGATGCTACCCAAAATCAACAACTTCAGGCCCATGCCTGTAGCGGCAAATCCCCTGCCCAATGACTCTTGATGTCCACTATGACCTGTCACTATCTAATCATGCCCAGCACAACACACTTCTTGCGACACGATCCTATGTAGCCTAGCTACTGCACCCACAAACTTGGGTTGTTGTCTAAGCTCCTTTGTGGCTCTATTGGTTCCAGCTTCCTGTCGACAAAGCCCTGACACTTTTCACAAACTATTTGCAACAGTTCAAATGTCAGTTGTGCCAGCCTATTTTGCAACCTTTGACCCACATGGTTTGCTGCTTGAACCCTTGGGCCCAAGATCCTACCAACGCATGGACCTTGTATGTCATTCCATTGCACAGACATCATGCCCCATAGTTGTGTTTGCCACTTTCTTTGACACCGTTGTTGGTTGTGGTCCCCGACTGAGTCTGTCGGCCTTAGCCTGAAGTAGTACACTACAACTTGCTCTCCATAGACCCCTTCTTGGACCTGACGCGCTGCCACTCCTTGCCTCTCTCCTGTTTCTTTGTTTCAGCTGCCTGACTGTTCGCAGCTTCCTATTAGCAATCAATCGTTGTGTAGTTTTTCCATGAGCTATTGATTATTTTGTGTGTGTGACGCTAAGCAACCCTTGTGCTTGGTGTGTCCACTCTCCCTGTAACAACCAACCATGGCTTTTCCCGTCAGCTACATGTAGCGGTTAGTGTCCTTCGATAGCTCCTCAGTCAGGCAACTCAGTGGCCTTAACGATTGTCAACCTCTTTTCTCCCACCCTTAGTGCTACTGATTTTTTTGCAAAGTCAGAAGTGAGCCCTACTACCGGCGGCCGTATCCTCAACTGTTCTGTCACCTATTGTCGATAACTCCTAATTGTAACTATGTTGTCCCCAAGATGCACTTTGTCACCTGCATTCGACTCCTTCAACTCTTGACTGTCATGAGTTGTTGTCAGTTGACAACCCTCTACATCGTGCTTCCAACCCCTGTTGCGACCCAACACTCACTTAGCCTAGTCCCTGCAACATGCTCCTTTCGCCCCTACTCGCGATCTGTTTGTTGTCCCATCAACAAGCCTGTCAGCTTCCCTAGCAGTAGCTACTTCTAACAACTTGTGGGTTGTCAACCTAGCCAACAACTAGCTAGGTCGAGCTGTCGACCAGCCACTACGGGCCCTTGTGCCACTTTTTTTTTCAATTTTTATGTTTTTGAAAAAATAGCCCCCTTTTTTCCTTCTTTTCCTTTTTTTGAATCATACCACTTTTTTTTTCTTTCAACTCAAAAAAAAATTCCCTGGGAAAAACAAAAAATGGCCCAAAGAAAAAATCTCGCCACCTTAATAAAAATTCTGATTCGTATGATCCCAGCCAACCTGGCTCCAATGATCCGACACGAACCCGGTACCTATAATTTTGGGATCGATTCAAAGTTGGGCTCTAATACCATGTTAGAATTTTCAAACCCAGCACCCAATATTCAATTCCCAACAATTAATTATTGAACAAATACACGGCGAGATACCTAACACAAAATATAATGGAAGCAAAAAACTCGATCTGGATCACATACACAAACAGATTTCTGCCCAATCCACAGTTCTTGATTAATAAATTAATCACAGAACTTACTTGGGCTCTCGGCTTGAGATACTGGCCCAACTAAGGAATTACATATACAACAATAAACCTGGAGTTATCCAGTTGATCAAGCCCTAGATCTGTCCTTTGATCTTCCTCGGCTGATCTGGATCACTCTCCATCGTTGCTCCTTGCACCTTCCTCGAGCCCGTCGCCCAACACACTAGAGCATCACACTCCTCCTCCTCCTTAAACTAGTGTCGTTGTTGTGTCTTAGCCTCAACACTCAGGCTTAATTTATAACTTTCCCAAGCTAAGATTGATGGCCAAAATTAGCTCGTCAAGTTAATTGAAGATAAGTGACTTTACTTTAGTTAACTATCTTATCTTTAGCTTTCTCTACTTTAACTCAAGTACAAGTCATAAATTTAGCTTGCTTTGCGTGCACATCCCATGCGTGTCACATGCAACACTGTTGAGTCTTGAAAATGTCATTCATTTCCATTACACTTTCACTATTATGTCCATTATATCACCTCCATTTCACCTCCATTTCACTACTATGTCACCACATTCATCCCACTTTCATTATCATTGGGCTACCTTTATGTTTTTCCAATATTTATTATTTCTAAGCCTTTTAAGTGAATTTGTGGTTAAACATTAGAAAATAATGTGCATATGCTTATACCTAACAAATGGGTTGAGTTTGTTGACATATGTAGGTTGAAAGGAGACTTCTAGAAGACCCTTATGTGGCACTCTAAGGCCAAATTCGAATTTGGTTGGAAAGAATCATGGGATCATGAGGATATGTGTCACATCTCCTAATTGTATTGTAACTCTAAAAGACATGTGTCTTATCAGTTCCTATTTTAATTAGGACTCTAGAGGTAGAAGGAGAGATTCATGGATTATCATTAATGAGATGGCTCTCATCTTTTTGTATAAATAGGAGATCTCTCTCCTTCATTAGTTAGTCTCTCTTTAGTCTTTCCTTTAGTCTTTTCTTAGTCCTTTTAGCTTGTTAGTCTCATGGCTTTTGAAAGCTTTTGTACTTTGCACTTTTGAAGAAATTGAATAAAGCTTTGATGTTCTCAACATGGAAGGAGATGTGAAGTAGATGTCATGGAGCATATTAGGATGTAAATAGATTAGATTTCATTTTGTAAATATTGCTTTGTAGAATGTAAGGTAGATTAGATTTTCATTCATGCAATTTTAAGTATGCTTTGATTTCATAGGTAGAAGGGGGCCCCTGCCTTGTACAGTTTGAATTATTGCATTTATTTTCTCCCGGGATTTGTTTTTATGTTTATGTATTTGCTTTACAAACTAATGGTATTTGAAGTTGACAGGTTCAAGCTGCTGCCTTTGTTTTTATAGCTGATTTTTAATTTTATTTCTCAAAGAGCTGCTAACACATAAATGATCTTCATCATAAATTGTTATATTTTAAGATCAAAATATCACTAACTTGCAGCTGGCTTTGAGTGCTTCTTAGACTAATCTTTCACTACTTTCTAATCATACTTTGCATAGTACATATGGCTGAAGTAGAGAATTAGAAAGAGCAAAATATTATCATTAGTCTTTAAAGCAGATTTTTCTCACTTTTCTAATTCAACTTAAGCTACTTTCTATCCGTGCTTTACACAGTACATGTGCTTAGAAGCATCGAGTTAGAGAGAGATAATCTTTATCTTTGGTTTTAAAAGTGACTTTCTTTTCTTTTATTAGCCGCAGCATGAATGGTGTCTAGTGCCATTGGAAGTGGTCATTTACTTTCAAGTCATTTCAAGTTCTTTGCTTTCAGTTTCATTTCAAGTTATTTCTTTCAAGCTCTTTCTTTGCAAGTTTAAAGTTTGATTACTTTCTAGACTTATTTCTAACTACTTCCTAATCGTGCTTTACACAGCACATGTGTTTGAAGCAGAGTTTTAGGAAGAGTTGAACATTATAACTGGTCTTTAAAGTGGTTTTTCTTACTTGTCACCTTAGAGCTTGACTACTTTTTGGACTTATTTCTGACTACTTCTTAATCGTGCTTTACACAGCACATGTGTTTGAAGCAGAGTTTTAGGAAGAGTTGAACATAAACTATAAAACAACGAAGTAAGAGAAAGGTTAACTAAGCACATATAGTGCACCACACTTCATCAGTTTACGATACCCGGATTGATAATTTATGTAGAGCAATTTAAGACGTTA
The DNA here is from genome assembly GCA_031772625.1 of Pinus tabuliformis. Classification (NCBI taxonomy): domain Eukaryota; kingdom Viridiplantae; phylum Streptophyta; class Pinopsida; order Pinales; family Pinaceae; genus Pinus; species Pinus tabuliformis. The sequence goes on from CM062809.1 coordinate 1,267,669,492, forward strand.
AATTGACTAAACATTTTGGCGCCGTTGTCGGGGAAGTGTAATTAGGAGACCTTATTTCTTACATCTGGAAAAAAAATTAATAATCCTTGAGTATGCTCTCCTCTTGCACTTTGTGTGATCTGGAGGATCAGAAAAAGGATTGTTAAGTAAAAAAAGACAAAACAATAATTCTTGAGTATGCTCTCCTCCTGCACTTTGTGTGATCTGGAGGATCAGAAAAAGAATTGTTACAAAAAAAAAAAATAGGAGACAAAATAAATTTCATCACTTCAATTGATTCAAAAAAAAAAAAAAAACTCAAGTGATTTGATAGGTTCAAATTGTCCAAAATTGTCTGGTTATGCTTTGTAGTGGTCTTCAAAACACTGTATCTTGTTCAAATAAGGTTTTGCAACTTAGTTGCAGAAACTGCCCTGATCCCGCAGCTATCTGACAATCCCGCAGCTGTTTCAAGGTTTAACAAGTTACAGGCATCTAATAAAAAAACCGACCACATGGGCATCTCCAGAATTGTCCCGACATGGATCCTATCCTAGTCACCCAGCTCAGATCGATGAAAAACCAGCCTAGGACCTTAGTCAAAGTCTTGTTTTTAACATGTTTTTCTTGAAGTATTTGCTGCCTGAAATTGAAGATCATTAATACTTTTTATAAAATTTTACAATTTCAGAGAAGAAAAAAAGAGAAAAGCAATCTATGGCTATCTCCATTCCTAGTTTTCATTATGGCTTCAATAAAAAAAAAAAAAATATGCCTCCCTATTCAAGCTTTGACCTGTTGATTCCTGTAGTAAGGCTATTTCCATATTTGAAGCAGGAAAATCCTGACACTAATCCTCTTCAGGTTTCAGCAAGATCAGATCCACATCTGCTAATCTCTAATAAACTCGTACCCTTTTAGGAAGTGCATTCAAGAGATACATCCTCATTTGAGTATGTTCCATGCAATGAAGTCTACAATCCCAGTGGAAATTATTTTGAAGAACTAGATTATGCCTCTGTTTCAGATCCCATTGATGTACAAGAAAGTCCATTTAATGATTTATCAATGCCGAGAGACGTTTCAAGACGGGTTTTACCTTCTGTAGGGGCATTCACCGTCCAGTGTGCAAAGTGTTTCAAGTAGAGGTTAATTCCAACCAAGGAGCAATACGAAGCGATATGACAATACATTCTGGAAGATCCTTGGATGTGGGAAAATGCTTATCCTTGGCGTCCAGATGCATCAGAAAAGAAAATTCATAAACAGCTGAGTGCAGAACAGAAAAATTAACTCAGGAAAAAAACGCAAACAGCAGAAAAACGTCAAACTTTACACGCTCGATTTGCCCAAATGGTAGCAAATTTCAAAAAAATAAAACATGGGTTTTGTTGCCAGGTGGGTTAATTAGATAACCCAGAAACCGATTTGGAAAATTCGTGGTGGTCTGGGAGAAATGTTTGGTTCTTTGGAGCCCGTTTTTGACTGCCGCGCGTGAAAATTGGGTTATTAACTGGTTGTTTGAATAACTCCGCGTGCCTGAGGGAAAGAGTTCTAATAGGGATCAATTACATGCTGGCATAAACAATAAATCACACAACTTTACACCTGTTTAGAAGACGTGTTTTAATTAAACACAACTCTCTGTCAGTAATCGCTGTCGGTTAAATGTTGGGAAGAGCTGATGTGGAAGCCTTAATGAATGGTGAAGAGGTCTGTATGTAAGCTTTAATGAATGTTCCATTAGTTCTCGGGGCATGAGAAACATCATTTATGATGTTGTTCCATTAGTTTCCAGTACATGAGAAACATCAAAACCATACCACACTCTTGCTTGAAGGAAATGTTGTGAAACTCTTTCTAGTGTTGACCTACTCGATTATATTTTTCGATAGTGAATTCCGTTCCCCGATCTGAAAATCATGAACTCGTGCCCGTTATAATTTATGAACCCATGCACGAATCTATGAAGATTTACAGAGTTTTGTTTTTGCTTTCTGTAGCAATTCGAAATCGTCTGTTATATTTCTGCCAGCATAAAACTTTTTCGGGACAATGTCAACTTATGGTTGCAGAACCACTACGAAACTTGGAGTAACTAATGACCTTTATATGCGGGACTCTATTTCATACACACTCTTGCTTGAAAAAAAAAGGTATTGTGTAAATCTTTTGAAATAGTACATTCATTGCTTTCTATGATCTGGAAATCAAAGACTTTGGTAGCTGTTATAATTTGTGAATACATGTTTGATCTTGTGAAGACAAAGGATATGATAGTTGCTTGCTTCCCCTTTGATGATCATAATGTTTTAAACCCTGCAGCTCTGTTTCAAACTCCACAGTTCCATTTTTCAGCCGAAGCTTGAGATGGAGAAACTGCTTAGTTCGTTCGCACACAGCCACTCCATTTCACTGCACTTTCTACACTCTGCAATCCCGCAGCCATTCAGCGATCCCGCAGCCATTTAGTGATCCCGCAGTTGTTTTGTTAAACTCTAGGTTGTAGGTGTCATCAGGCAAAACAGGTCACATGGGTAGCTAGGGAAATTTCAGTACATGGATGGTGTCCTATCCATTCGGTCAAATTTGCTGAAAAAGACCCCGGTCAAAGGGAAGTCAAATTGGGTGTTATACCAAAGTCGCCACACTGAGTCGCCACACTAAGTCGCTGCATGTCAAGAAAAAATAATAATTTTGAATCAATGAAATGAACAAGTTATTTTATCACTTTTCTGAAGGTATTGATTAATTTTGGACTGATAATGAAATTGAATGGCTAACTTTTTATTCAAGATTTTTAGCTACAGAGCTGTTCCTCAATTCCGCAGCCAGAAAAACCTCATTGTTCAAATCAGCCTATCTTTCTCATACAGAATCTGATTTTGATGATTTAAGTACCATTGGAAAAATCTCAACAAGATCTATACAATGAGAAATATATCATTAGAGTTTGAAATGGCAAATAATGAAATAAATTGCTGAAAAGAAGCAACATCAACTTGAGGCACTAATTCCAAAGCAGGTATAAATTCTTTTGATTTTTCCTTTGAGAACTTGTTTCATTAATACAAATTCCTAGTTTTGTGTGTAAATATCATAACTAGAGAGATTGGCCACCTCTCTCTTTTGATAATCTTACATTCCATTGCAGAAGAAGTATTAGTTTTTTTTGCAGGTTCCAGGAGGAAGGACAAATGACTACAAGGGAATGATGTCTCTCTAAGAGACCAATTTGTTTCATAAGAGGATGATTAAGCAACAAAGAGGAAATATGCTGATGCAAAATCAGATCCAAACACTTGAAAAACTTTCAGATACTATTGTCTCCATCACATCCATCCATCACATCCATACTTCATAATAAACCATTCACCTCATTCCACTCCATATTTTCCATTTTCATTCACATACACTTTCCATCTATTTTTGTCCATTCATAACCCACCAATAAAAGCAAAAGGCTCATTCACATGCTTATTGCCCATTGTCATTTCTGTTCTCCATTGCCATTTTCCATGTTCACTTTCCATTCCTTGTCATTTTCATTCCGCAAATAAGCCCTGCTTCAATGCAAATTATTGAGTCCATAGTCCTTTGAGTCTAAGTTCTTTGTAAAAACACCTTGAGACTTGCATGCCTTAATGGCAAGTCCTCATGCTGACAAACAATGGGAATACATTAATGTCCCTTGTTCGTTAGATCTTCTAGGTGACTCGACATCAGCAAATTCATTCGTACCTAGCAAGATGTGTTTGGGCATCTTGACTCTCATTGTCATCAATGGTGAGAGTTCTCGTGTTGACTAGTGGCATCCATTAATGGCCACTAAGCAAACAATTTCCTACTATGTTCGACATCAGAACATCTTTTCACATAGTAGGAATTGTGCCAATGAGTTTTGAAGACATGAAGACTATTATTTTCAGCATTTTGGAGCAGATTCAGCAAGTTTTAGTAGAAGCAATAAAAAACCATCTTATCTCTCTATCCATGACTCCTCTTGTTCAGCCACTTGAAGAAGAATATGATCAGAAGTTTTCAGCCACCACACACATACAACTCATCCATTCCAAAGGGTAAGTGAAGGTACGGCATTTTCTAACTTTTAACCATAGAATTCCATAAAAAGCTAGAATGATACTTGTTGGAAAAACATTTATCTTCCTCATTTCATAAAATTGCCAATACCATCAGTTGGGGGGGGGAGTACATTCATATTCATATCTTTCCATGTCCATAAAATATTCAAGAGCTCACATACTTCCAACATATATTAATTATTACATTGCTATTATGAGCATACAATGGCTTTTGAAAAAGTGCTTAAAGGATAAATTGGATACAAACAAAATCATGGTTGTCACACAAGAACCAACCATCATGCAATCCAATAAAGATATACTTTGCAACAATAATCAAAATATCATTATGCAAAGTTCAAAGATCAAAATAGAAAAAAAAAAAAAAAAAAAAAAAAAAAAATGGTTGTAACACAAGAACCAACCATGTTGCAATTCAAGTAAAACACTTTGCAGAAATATGAAGTTATCAAATGATATCATGCAAAGTTAAGCCAAAGCTCAAGGATCAAAAGAGTCAATGTAATATATGTTGCATGAGGACATGCAATAGCTTCAGTTGGGGGGTATGTTGAGTCTTGAAAATGTCATTCATTTCCATTACACTTTCACTATTATGTCCATTATATCACCTCCATTTCACCTCCATTTCACTACTATGTCACCACATTCATCCCACTTTCATTATCATTGGGCTACCTTTATGTTTTTCCAATATTTATTATTTCTAAGCCTTTTAAGTGAATTTGTGGTTAAACATTAGAAAATAATGTGCATATGCTTATACCTAACAAATGGGTTGAGTTTGTTGACATGTGTAGGTTGAAAGGAGACTTCTAGAAGACCCTTATGTGGCACTCTAAGGCCAAATTCGAATTTGGTTGGAAAGAATCATGGGATCATGAGGATATGTGTCACATCTCCTAATTGTATTGTAACTCTAAAAGACATGTGTCTTATCAGTTCCTATTTTGATTAGGACTCTAGAGGTAGAAGGAGAGATTCATGGATTATCATTAATGAGATGGCTCTCATCTTTTTGTATAAATAGGAGATCTCTCTCCTTCATTAGTTAGTCTCTCTTTAGTCTTTCCTTTAGTCTTTTCTTAGTCCTTTTAGCTTGTTAGTCTCATGGCTTTTGAAAGCTTTTGTACTTTGCACTTTTGAAGAAATTGAATAAAGCTTTGATGTTCTCAACATGGAAGGAGATGTGAAGTAGATGTCATGGAGCATATTAGGATGTAAGTAGATTAGATTTCATTTTGTAAATATTGCTTTGTAGAATGTAAGGTAGATTAGATTTTCATTCATGCAATTTTAAATATGCTTTGATTTCATAGGTAGAAGGGGGCCCCTGCCTTGTACAGTTTGAATTATTGCATTTATTTTCTCCCGGGATTTGTTTTTATGTTTATGTATTTGCTTTACAAACTAATGGTATTTGAAGTTGACAGGTTCAAGCTGCTGCCTTTGTTTTTATAGCTGATTTTTAATTTTATTTCTCAAAGAGCTGCTAACACATAAATGATCTTCATCATAAATTGTTATATTTTAAGATCAAAATATCACTAACTTGCAGCTGGCTTTGAGTGCTTCTTAGACTAATCTTTCACTACTTTCTAATCATACTTTGCATAGTACATATGGCTGAAGTAGAGAATTAGAAAGAGCAAAATATTATCATTAGTCTTTAAAGCAGATTTTTCTCACTTTTCTAATTCAACTTAAGCTACTTTCTATCCGTGCTTTACACAGTACATGTGCTTAGAAGCATCGAGTTAGAGAGAGATAATCTTTATCTTTGGTTTTAAAAGTGACTTTCTTTTCTTTTATTAGCCGCAGCATGAATGGTGTCTAGTGCCATTGGAAGTGGTCATTTACTTTCAAGTCATTTCAAGTTCTTTGCTTTCAGTTTCATTTCAAGTTATTTCTTTCAAGCTCTTTCTTTGCAAGTTTAAAGTTTGATTACTTTCTAGACTTATTTCTAACTACTTCCTAATCGTGCTTTACACAGCACATGTGTTTGAAGCAGAGTTTTAGGAAGAGTTGAACATTATAACTGGTCTTTAAAGTGGTTTTTCTTACTTGTCACCTTAGAGCTTGACTACTTTTTGGACTTATTTCTGACTACTTCTTAATCGTGCTTTACACAGCACATGTGTTTGAAGCAGAGTTTTAGGAAGAGTTGAACATAAACTATAAAACAACGAAGTAAGAGAAAGGTTAACTAAGTACATATAGTGCACCACACTTCATCAGTTTACGATACCCGGATTGATAATTTATGTAGAGCAATTTAAGACGTTAAATTGACTAAACAAACACCTCACATATGTGCAACTCACTTACACAGTATGCATGTCGCATGTAAGCTCCTAAAGAGGCAAATCAAGGTCCTTCTAGTCAAGACACGAGACTAGAAGTACCTTTCGAGCTACAAAACTCAACATTTTCATATACATTGAGCCGTGAATACAAGTCAGATAGTAATGAGTGTTGAGATTTGTAGCTTGGGAGGTACTCCAAACCCTAGGCTTGAGGGTTGTGGAGGAGTTGGCACACAAGTGTGGCTTGTGGGCTTGAAACCCAAGCTTGGGGTTTTGTACCCATCGATGTTGGGGCCAAAACCATGGAGAGAATTTGACATGTGATGGATGGAGATGATAGAGGACTCTGAGAGCAACCGAACACATCGAAAATCATCGAAATTCGAGTTGTCAATCCTAAGATATTAATTTTTGAAGATTATGTGTGGCCTTGTGGCACAAAGGACAAGTCAGCCTTGGCTTGTAGAGGTTCCCTTTGGGGCTAGACGTTTCCACATGAGATTGGTATAAAAAGAGGTGAGTTAGACCTCATTTGAACACATCCAAGTGCATCCACATCAAAGGAAGAGCTCTGAAATAGGACAGCGAAGGAGGCCGCTAGGACGCAAGGGATGAAGCACAAGTTTTTGGGTAGATACTTCTGTTTTGGTGCGAGTTTCCTTGTGAGGAAGAGCCGCATCTGGGGCACCTTGCATGGAGGCAAGGAGGATAGTTTTGGGGCAGTTTATCTACTAAATATGGTGCAAGTTCCTTGCAGCTCCTAGCCGCAGTTCAGAGGTATGTTTATAGTGTTTTATTGTGCATATTTGTGTGGTGAATCTCTGCTACATGTGGCCGCAGGACTGTTGTAGTAATAGCAGGTGTCTTGAGGTGGTTTGAGGGTCGTGAGGCCTTAAGGAGAGGGCAGACTCTAGGCCGTAGCCACTAAGAGCAGCAGTGCAAGTAAGTAGAGGCAAGGACGGCTTCATCAAGTGATATTTCCTTGTGTTGAAGGGCAGCAACCTTTACTGTAGCAGACCAGCATGTTGTGAGGGTTCTTAAGGAGGAGCCTTGGGCCCAAACAATGTGTGGAGAGACCTAGTAAAGGGCAGTAAAAGAGCAGTTGTTGGATAAGGAATACAGTGGTTTTGGAGTTGTGGTTTAGGGTTGTTGTGTTCCCTAACCAATCTTGTGAATGCACAAAAATCGAGGTCAAGGAAGCAACAATAGTAAGTTGTAGATGCCATCTTGTTGATGGTTGGATGCCAGATGGAGGAGTGTCCTAGGAGAGGACAGATTTTGAAGTTTGTTTGCAGCCAAGAGGAAGGGTCTTCATAGGTGTTGGATGCCCTAACTAAAGTACAGATGCTACAGCAAGGATTGGTCACTCGTGCTCTGTTGGAGGGCAGCGTGAGAGTGGACCAAGTGTGCACAGTGGATTGGGCATTTATGATTTGTTGGAGGACAGCGTGATAGTGCCCAAGTTGGAGCCCGGGTGTGCAGCAATTTGATGGACAAAAGTAGTTGCTAGAGTGGCAGTTATTGAGCTCAAGGTTCTGATCAGCCAGGCGCAGTTTGAGTAACCGTAGACTTGTGTGTGGAGAAGGACATCTACAGAAGAATATGGGCAATCCTCCTAGCCCATGTTCATTGTGAGAGATGGGTATCTTGCAGTGATAGGTAGCAACCCTTTGTGCCCTATGTTAGTCCTCATTGGAGCGTCGCAGGAAGACAATAGTGGGCTGAAGTCCCTGAGTAGCTGAGGAGCAACAGTGGGAAGTTGTGAGTTATTCACAAATGGAGTTGTGAACAACTTGACAGTAGTCTTGATGTGTTGTGCCCTTGATGGAATAAGGCACAACTAGTGAGCAGATTGGATAGTCAAGGTTCAGTGGCCAGTTGGACTTGGATCATTGATAGACACAGTGCCGCAGATCGGAAGCCGAAGGACCGGGCATGTACAACGTACGACCGAGAGGAGCTGTGAGTGCATGCTACATCAGCCAGATGGTCAGAGTATCTTGTTGAGGGTAGATTGGTTGTCGATGGACTAACACCAAGCCCCAGTTTTGTATCTTTGTATCAGTGGATGTATGAGGGCCATTATCCCTGGTACGGGAGCCCTAGACTGTTGTATTATTTAATTGGATTAATATAATGAAGTTGGGTTATTGTATAAAATTGTGTAAAAAGTTGTCTATATTTTGTGCACTAGTAGATTTACTAATGTTTATATTTCGCTATGAAAAGTAGCTTTGTTGTGATTCTTGGTATGGTAGCGTCAGTGATTTAAGATTCTATCCTAGACACCAGGGTTATGGAAAAACAACAATGAGCCAACCCACCAACAATTTCCAACCACGATTAAACTATTGTTTGGACCATTTTTTTTTACTATGATGGGGTGTCATACACGTGTTCAATTCCACATATAGTCAGAGTCACCTCCTCTATCATAAGCAGTCGTATGTTGACCAATCAAGTGGGTAAAACTACTAGCATCCTCATGTATTATGTAGCTACAATCCATATGGCATGAATGGACCCATCGTATTACCCATGCAATGGCACAAAGGATGAAAGGGGTGTTGGACTACTATCAATTGCTATGGCCGCTTGCATTTCATAGGTGGGTCGTATTTTCATTTATAGCATGGGGCAACATTATGTTCACATCTAAGTTGCAGGAAACGTGGCCCTAGGGGTCGTTTCCTCCCGGGAAACGAAACGAAACTCGGAAACGCGTACCGTACGGCCTGGAAACACGTTTCTGGCCGTACTGCCACGTTTCCCGAAACGGAAACGTGGCAGTACGGCCGGAAACGTGTTTCCAAGCCGTACGAGCCACGTTTCCCCAAATTTATGTGTTGTTTTTTAAATTTTTTTTTTTAATTTGTTTTTAAATTTTTTTTAGGTTTCCGGGATGTTCTAGAAACCTATTCTAAAGTTATAAAAGAGCAGTTTGTCTCATTCTCTCATCACACTATTCAGCAAGTCGTTTCTCTTGGAGACTGGCAGTTGTTTCAGCTAGGGTGTTTTGAGCAGTGAGCAAAGTAGATTTCAGCAACAGGAGAAAGAGATTTCAACAGCAAGAGAAAGAAATTTCAGCAGGAGATTTCAGTAGCAGTAGATTTGGCTCAGCTACAACCTTATTTCTCTTCTCTTTTCTGGCATTTCGGGTAGTCTCAGCCACAGATAATTAATTTGGGTAAGCCACATTCATTTTTTTAGTTTTTTCTTACTATTTCTTCAATTTTTCTAGGGTTTAGGCAGCCAAAAATATGAAAAACGTTTTTTATTGATAGATTTGTTTTTTAAATTTATTTTTGCAGCAGATTTGGCTCAGCTACAGCCATATTTCTCCTCTTTTCTGGCATTTTAGGGTAGATTCAGCCACAGAAAATTAATTTGGGTAAGCCACATTCATTTCTTAGTTTTTTTCTTACTATTTCTTTAATTTTTCTAGGGTTTATACAGCCAAAAATATGAAAAACGTTTTTATTATTTACAGATTTGTTTTTTTAATTTATTTTTGCAGCAATGGCTTCCAGCCAAAGTGCAGCTGCAAGTTCAATCCCTTGGGCCAACCCAAGGGCTAAATATTATCCTCTTTGGAGGCATGTGACGAAGCTTCAAAGATGTGGAGGTGGTGGCTCATGGGAATGGCGATGCAATCTTTGCAATAATACGTACAAGGGCTCCTACCCAAGAGTGAAGGCGCATCTATTGCATGGAGGAGGACAGGGGATTTCAGGTTGCACAAAAACATCAAATTCGTTGGCAAGGAGGGCATATCAAAGAGAGCAAGATGAGGCGGATGGTACTAAGAGAAGGCATGATGAGCTTACTCAAGCTCCATCTAACATTGAGCCAAGGATTGTAGTTGAAGCAAGAAAGAGGAGAGTTGGTCACACTCAACAACATGAACAACCAGCACCCAAAAATACCAGAGGCCCAGGGGCATCCCCTTTAGTTCAGGATAGCAGAATTGCTAGATTGGTGAATGTGCAAGCAAGAGAAGAAACTGATTCCAGAGTGGCTAGGTGCATTTATGCATGTGGTATCCCATTCAATGTTGTTCGCTCTCCTTACTGGCAAGATATGATAAGGGCAGTTAACAAAGCTCCTCAAGGGTACAAGGGGCCCAACAATGAGAAAGTCAGAACCCAGCTTCTCAAAAATGAGAAGGACCTTGTGGAGGACATTTTAGCTCCAATTCGTTCTTCTTGGAGTAGCTCTGGGGTTACCATAGTCTCATATGGTTGGACAGATATGAGGCGCAGACCATTGATAAATATCATTGCCACTTCCCCCAAAGGAGCAATGTTTATCAAGGCAGAAGACTGCTCAGGAGAGGTGAAAGATGCACAATACATTGCTGATGTTATTATAAAAGCTATTGAACAAATAGGGCCTAACAAGGTGGTGCAAGTTATCACGGATAATGCACCGGTTTGCAAAGCTGCAGGTTTAATTATTGAGGGGAGGTATGACCACATCTTTTGGACACCATGCATTATCCATAATCTGAATCTGATCTTAGAGGAGATCGACAACAAAGTTTCCTGGATAAAGGAACTCACAGGGGAAGCAAGGGAGATTATCAAATTCATCACTAACCACCACCAGTCTCAGGCCATATTTCGAGAGTACTCCAAATTGGAGTTGTTAAAAGTTGCTGAGACAAGATATGCCTCAAACTTCGTGATGTTGCGCCACCTTGTTGAGGTTAAGCATGCATTAGTTTCTATGGTGGTGAGTCAACTTTGGATTGAGTGGAGACAAGCAGATTCAGAGCGGGGATCTATGGTGCGTAGATTGTGCCTTGATGAGGATTGGTGGAGCAAGGTAGATTTCTTGCTAAAGTTCACAACCCCTGCATTTGAGCTTCTCCGTAGTGCTGACACTGACCAACCTTTCTTGGGAGAGATATATGATGGCATGGATTCCATGGTTGAGAAAACTATGGAAATCATTTCGCAGGAGTCTCCACAACTTTTGTTTGTTGATGATCATTTTGCTGGTTTGATCAAGAAAATCATTGTTGATAGGTGGAACAATTTCAATACACCATTGCACACTTTAGCACATGCTTTGAACCCCAAATTTTATGATGAGGAGCTTATTGCTAAAAGCAATGGGAAGAGGAAGGCACCCCATAAGGATAGAGAGGTGGCTACTGGGGTGAAAAAAGCCCTTATGAGAATGTTTCCTTCTCATCTACATAGGGAGGTAAAGGAGGAATTTGCCAGTTTTGCTGCAGGAATAGATGATTATGCAGATATATCAGCTTTGGAGGAGAGAAGCACCATGAATCCAGTTAGGTGGTGGATTTGTCATGGAGCAAATGGTGTACATTTGCAAAACCTTGCCATTTGTATTCTTTCACAAGTGGCAAGCTCTTCATCAGCAGAAAGGAATTGGAGCACTTATGGTTTTATTCATTCTGTGAAGCGCAATAGGTTGGGCTCACAGAAAGCAGAGGATCTTGTTTATGTGCACTCCAACCTTCGCCTTGCATCTCGTAGGGGTCCAGAATACAACAATGGTCCTTCTAAAGAATGGGATGTGGATGCAGAAAATCTTGATTTGGATCTCTCTCTTGCTGCCCTGAATATTGAGGCCGAATCTGATAGTGGAATTGGTGCATCATCTTCTTCAGCACTACCATCCACTGTTGAGCATTGTGCTGCTTCTATTTTTGATGAGGATTAGTCTTTTGTGACTTGTCTCTATAGTTCTTGCAGCCTTATAGTCTTTATTGTACTTGCAGCCTCATATACTAATATAAATAAAGGCTGATTTTGGATTTTCCTATATTTTTATTTTCATTATGTGATCATTCATGACTCATGAGTAAATGTGATGTAAATTTAATCTTAATGTTTAAATGTAATAAATTATAATCATATAATGTAAATGTATCATTCATGCTTTATGATTGCACATATATATAATAATAATTTTTAAATATTTTTAATATCTATATATATATATATATATATATATATATTATTATATTATTATATTATTATATATATTCGCGTTTCCCCGTTTCCAAAATTTGGGGAGGTCGCGTTTCGTTTCGCTTCCCGTTTCGGAAACTCGTTTCCGTTTCCCCGTTTCGTGCAACTTAGGTTCACATAGCTTTATCATGAAAAGTCACTTATCAAAGCCAATGGACAACATTGAAGAGATGATAATTTCCAGCACTTTCTCGAATAAAGGAAATACTTGTTTTATTGTAAGAAGTGGTGTTAGTGACTATATTCATAGAGCAGCTCCCTCACTTCTTATAGGTGAGGTTGTCCTCCAAATTCTTAATGATATTTCTATTTTGCTAAAATAATCTAGACATGTTCTTTTGGGAGAAGGAATTTGGTATACTCCATTTTTTGTTGGACCATCATCGGAGTTTTGTCAACAATTGTGTTTTTATATCTATTTATAGACAAAATGTACACATACATAACTCCTAGTAACTTTAATCCTCTTCACGATTGGATGTTCTCTACAAATGCAGCAACCCAAGCATTATTTCTCCAAAATAGGGCACCAAGGAAAGACTAGTATTGGCTTGTACTTCTCAACCCTAATGCCTCTTTCTTATCTTTATAACAGCCTCCCCTTTGTGCCTTTGTTGTGACTCCATTCACCCAATAGACTAAGCACTAATCTCTAACCCACCATCATTTGATTTTCCTTTCAACTTTTAAATCTATTTTGCTGGAATTTACTCTTTGAACAACTATTGAACTCCATTGCCTTAGAATTCTAACCAGAGGAGAGTCGTCCTAGAGAGCATAGGAGAGTTGGCAAGCTGACAATGGTGTAGCACCAACTTACTCTTGAACGCTTAATATTCATAAACATTGATGAATTTCAATTATATATATTTATTCAGATGCAAAAGATGATTATTACAAGGCTAAGGTAGTTCTCCTTTATAGGAGTTGACTGGCCATGAGCCCCAAAGACACGTCCCTTGGGGACTGATGTCTATTCAAAACTAAATGACTTTTATCTTAATTAAATTTATTAATTTATTTATTGTCAATATATATATTATTTACTTTACATTTATTGAGTTATGAATTTTAATTCATAACATTGCCTCTCCCTTAAAAATGCTTTGTCCTCAAACCATAGGTAAGGTTGGGAGTTGCTGAAGAAAACACTCTGTCTCCCATGATGAGTCTTCCTCTAGTAGTTTCTTCCATTTGATGAGGTGCTCCTTAATAGTCTTTGTAATGAATAAAATATATATAAATAATGTAAATGGTAATAAGCATAAATAATTATTAGTTAATTAGTGATTAGGTTGAAGAGGCATGTCTAAATGAGACATGACTCTTCATGAAGAGACACTTGCTTGAAATATAAGCAAGCCTCTCGTTCTCATTGTAATTCTTGTTCTTATTCATATATTTAATATAATATTTGTATCCTTATGGATATCTTTATATTCCAAGTCTTTTGGAGTAATTAATTTATAGAAGGAACTTTGTTCGCTTCATTTGGTATTAGAGCAGTTGATCCTCTGGCCGCTCCACCGTTGCACAGAGTCGTGTTCTTCGATCCAGGTCTTTGACCGTCAAATTCATCAACATTGTTGTCATTGAAGCATTTCGCTACAAGAATTTGGAGTTTCTCCATTTCACTATCAACCATTTGGCCATTCCAAAAAAAAAATATAGAAAAAAATCAAATTCAAAAAAAAAAAAAGTACATATAAAGATTAAAAAAAAAGAGAGATTTAAAAATAAATAATTAAATTTTGAAGGAGAACATTTATATATATAAAAAAGGTTCTACATTATTGATAAAAAGTGCATAATAAAGATAAGAGGGAATCTTTTCAAATATATTTAAAACTTTTTACGTGGAGAAGCCCGTGGTTTTAGAAACCAATGGTAATTGCCCGTGGTTTTAGAAACAACCCATGGTAATTGCCCATGGTATTTTAAAAGTAAAAGATATTTTGATAACATTGGAGAAAAAAGGTGTGATCTAAATAATTTTAATCATTCAAATCTAAAGATTGTGACCGTACCAAGAGTCAGGTCTCATCCAAATTTTCTGAGAAAAAAAATATTATTATAATTATAAAAAAAGGATACTATATAAGCCTTATATAGTTACATATAAAATGACCCTTAAATTAACTTCCTTTTATATGTAACTATATAAGGCTTATATAGTATCCTTTTTTTATAATTATAATAATATTTTTTTTCTCAGAAAATTTGGATGAGACGTGACTCTTGGTACGGTCACATATATATATTCAAAGTCACAAAAATAAAAATAAAATTAAAGATGAAGCAAATGGAATCTAATTCAGAAATGAAAGAGGGCAGATTTTCTAAAACCTTTAGTAAATGTGTTGATACACTATTTAAAATCAAAGGATCACTCGCAGGAAGAGATATCATAATCTCTATCAGTCCTGCTGAAAAAAGTAATTATGTTAGTCCTAAATGTGCTAACCAATTGGTGATTCGTAAATCAAATATAGTTGAAACGAATATTTATAGCGAATATGACATAAGCAATCTACACCTAAGTATTGGAGATTACACTTTTACCTTGCAATTCACTGTGAAAACCTTATTTCTTGACGATAGTGACATTGTTTTGGGATCACCCTGGATGGAAACTCTAGGATCTATCATCTTAAATACGAAGAAAAAGTTTTTAACATTTTCTTACAAGAAGAAGAAAATAACACTCCAAGATTTTACATTAAAACCAAATTCAGTAACACCAGAAGATATCTCAGATATTTCAAAAGTAATGTCTCAAGAAGGTAAAAAGGTATTACAAAATATGCAAAAAGAAATTGACAAAATCAATGTTGACAAAAATGAAGTAGTTTCTCGATTTAAAAACCATTGCGAAAAATTACTGTCGCAAAGTAAGAAACTTAAGAAAGATAAGAAGTCATTAGAAAACAAGGTACAACAGCTTATCGAGAAAGAAGCATCAAATGTAGGAATTCAAGTTGATGACAAAACAACAATTCTTCTTGAAAATAAGGGAATGAATACCGATCCAATGAATATGACAACTCAAGAAGACAAGTTAGTTGAAGAAAAGACACACCTAGATGTTGTAGTTCAAACAATGAACATCCCAAGTGAATGTTCCATAACCAACTCAACAACATCTGCGCCAGAAGAAAATCTAAAAATTGCCACATGCCCAATAAGGGAAAGTACAGTCCCATATTGGCATCTGAATCATGAGAATAGACGAATCAACCATGCTACGTATCTGAACCATTCAGAACCGAAACAACAAGCTCATGTTCCAGATAATAGTGATGTAACCTCAATCCAGTCCTACGATGACAAGTCGTTGCAAAATTCCAGTGATCAGAATACTACACAGAAGATAAATCTAGGATGGTTTGATCCCTTCTCAGTGCGACAATTTTGTTTGTCACTAAAAAGATCATATCAACTTGTATCAACAAGGATGACTATTCCGAGAGAGAAAGATGTTCGAAGCCAAAAAAGAGATCAAGCCTTTTCATCGACAAGCTTTGAGGACAAAGCTTTTTGAGGAAGGAGGCAATGTAACGAATAAAATATATATAAATAATGTAAAATAATGTAAATGATAATAAGCATAAATAATTATTAGTTAATTAGTAATTAGGTTGAAGAGGCATGTCTAAATGAGACATGACTCTTCATGAAAAGACACTTGCTTGATATATAAACAAGCCTCTCGTTCTCATTGTAATTCTCATTATCATTCTTATTCTTATTCATATATTTAATATAATATTTGTATCCTTATGAATATATTTATATTCCAAGTCTTTTGGAGTAATTAATTTATAGAAGGAACTTTGTTCGCTTCAGTCTTGGACGGTAATACCTTCTCTCTGGTAGCGAGTATACCTTCACATTCTAAGATGATTCTTCCTTCTTCATCAATCTCGGGTATCTCTATTTGAGCTATTTGATTTTGCCCTAGTACATTTTTGAGACTTGATACATGGAACGTGTTGTGGATTCGACAGTTGTTTGGTAGCTTCAGTCCATAAGCCACACTACTTATCTTTTGATTATTTGGTATGGGCCATAATATTTAAGCGATAGCTTATTTTTCCCTTGTTGTTTTAACGACAATTGCTTATAAGGTTGAAGCCTAACAAAGACCCAATCTCCTTCTTCGAACTCTCTTTCTGTGTGAAGCTAGTCGGCTTGTTGTTTCATTCTATTACGTGCCACGGTTACATTTTATTTCAGTAATTTAATAATTCTTTGGTTTTCTTCTAGGTGGCTTTTTACTGCTTGTACCTTAGAATCGAGTAGTGCAAAATCCTTCCACCTGGGTGGTTCATAACCATATAAGGCTTGGAAAGGTGTCATCTTAGCTGAAGTATGATAAGTGGTATTATACCACCATTCTGCCAGGTGTAGCCACTGGGTCCATTTGTTTTGTTTGTCGGTGACGAAACAATGAAGATATGTTTCCAAGCATTTATTTATGATTTCAGTTTGACCATCTGTCTGGCGATGATAAGCTGAACTCATGTTGAGAGATATTCCTGCTTGGTGACAAAAATCCTTCCAAAAGTTACCTTTAAATTTTGCATCTCTATCACTGACAATGACCTTGGGAAACCCATGTAGTTTGTAAATGTTTTTACAAAACACATCCGCAATTTGCTTAGTTGTGTTAGTTTTTTTGATTGCCATGAAATGGGCATATTTAGTGAGTCTGTCGACTACGACAAATATCTTGTCCTTACCGTCAGACACAGGTAGTCCTTCAATGAAGTCCATCGAAATTTCCTCCCATTTTTTATTTGGAATATGTAATGGGTGTAGTAAACCAGGGGTTGGGATATTTTCACTCTTATTCCTCTGACAAACATCACATTCCGCAACATATTTTTGGACTTCCTTACTCATACTTTTCCAATAGAATGATTGACGAATGTTGTAGTAAGTTTTGAAGAATCTGACATGCCCAGCTGCAGGAGAACTGTGAGATTCCCTTAGAATTTTCATTCTAAATTTGGATGTTGGGGTTAGGTAAATCCTACCTTTGTACCATAGTATGTCATTTTTCCATTCAAAATTGGCATATTGACTGATGTTTTCAATCATAGAACCGCAATCTGAATCCTTGGCATACTCGGCTCATATTTCATCTAACCACTCAGGAACAACTACCAAGGCGGCGCATATTGTGTTGTCTTCATCCTTACGTGAGAGTGCATCAGCTACAACATTTTCTCTCCCCTTTTTGTGCAGTATTTCTAGGTCAAACGCTGAAAGTTTCTCCATCCACTTTTGTTGTTCTGTTGACAATGTTTTTTGTTGAAGTAGAAATTGAAGACTATTGTGATCAGTTCAGATTGAGAACTTACTTCCGAGCAGGTATTGTTGCCATTTCGTTAAGGCATGTATGATGGCAAGCATCTCCTTTTGGTAAGTTGATTTCAAGCCTTCTCGTTTGTTAAGTTTCCTGCTCTCGAATGCTATAGGGTGGTTGTCTTGCATTAATACAGCTCCAATTTCGAACCCTAGCATCACATTCGACTACGAATGGTTTGGAGAAGTCTGGAGTTGCCAGTACCGGTGTGGTTGACATCACTTCTTTTAGATTCTCGAAACATTCGCCTGCTTGGTTATTCCATTGGAAAGCGTTCTTTTTTAACAAGTTGGTCAGGGGTGCCGTCAAATGTGTTGGGTTGTGTTATATTCTTTCCATGACTAGCTCCCCTAGTTAACCGAGGGTTCATTGCCCCAGGGAAAAAAAAATTGGACCCTATATTAGGTGGGGCGAACCTACCTATGGTTTTATGCATGGTTTTCGCACATAGTTTTGGGCGCAATGGTTTTCGGTCCATGGTATTGGATGCTTCGGCATGTATATATGTGTATTGTAACATTGAAAAGAACATAATGAAAAATCAAGTTGGTAGTCCCGATTTTGGGATCCAGGGGAAAATATCTGTGTATATTTGTTATGCTCTCACCTTTGTTTATTTTCTGTTTTTTAGAATTCGTATGCAGGTAATTTCTGTACGAGGTTAAAACCTACAAAATGTGCATAGTTTTTTATGAACCTTCTGTGATACCCAGTTAGACCTAGAAACCCTCTTATCTTTGATACGTTCTTGGGTTTGGGCCATTCTTTGATTGCCTTGATTCTATTGGGGTTCACTTTGACTCCTTCCCTGGATATAACGTGTCCTATGTATTCAACCTCCTTTTGCCCAAAGGTACATTTTGATAACTTGGCATAAAATTGATTCTTCTCTAATACAGACAACACTTCCTCTAGATGCTTGAGGTGCTCCTTCCATGTCTTACTGTTAACAAGAATATCGTCAAAAAAGACTAACACAAACTTTCTCATGTATGGGTGGCAAATTTCATTCATGGTTGCTTGGAAGGTGGCTGGCGCATTTGTTAATCCAAATGGCATAACCTTAAACTCATAGTGCCCTTCATGAGTTTTGAATGTTGTCTTTTCAACGTCTTCTAATCTCACTCGAATTTGATAGTAACCTAATCTTGCGCCATGGAGCTCATCTAACATCTCATCAATGAATGGAATCAGAAATTTATGTTTAAACGTAATTTTGTTTAATCCTCTGTAATCTATACACAACAAAAAAGATCCATCTTTCTTTCTAACCAATACCACTAGTGTCGCGTATGGACTTCTACTTTTCGTAATGATTTCATGCTTTATCAGATCTTGGATTAGTCATTCTATTTCTATTTTATGATGATGGAGGTAGCGATACAGCTTTACATTTACTGGTGTTGAATCTGGTTTGACTTCAATGATATATTCAATTTTCCTTTTAGGGGGGTAATTTCATCGGCAGATCTTGAAAAACCTAGGGATGAAACTTCCAATTGTTGGTGAGTCCCTTCTATCAACAATAACTCTAATTGTTGACATTGTGCAATGAATACTGGGGCTCCCTTGCGAATAAATTTTTTCATTTGTTGACCAAAGATGACTTGGGTAGGTGGGGCTTGGAACCCAAACAACTTATACTTCCTCCCATCCATTTTGAATTTAATGAACTGCTTTTGGTGATTTGCCGAATACGTTCCTAGTGTTTGCAACCATTGTACTCCTAAAACGGCGTCTACTCCTCCTAGGGGAACTGTATAAAAACTAGACTCCATTTCGTATTCATTCAGTTGCATTTTGACTTTATGGCACTTTCCTACTCCATCTATTCATTTTCCATCTGCCACCATGACTTTTAAATCTGCTACAGGGTAGGCGAAAATGTTCAGTCTTTTTGCAACATTGACATCTATAAAGTTATGCGTACTTCCTGAGTCTATTAGAACGATAACGTTTTGTTTCTTGATATGGCCTTTAAGCTTCAGTGTTTGTGGTTGAGCTATCCCTGTGATGGCTGCCAGAGAAATTCGTGGCATATCTTCTTCTGAATCTGGATTAGGGTTCTCATTTTCTTCATTGTTCTCTTCGTCGGAGCTATCTTCTGAAGATTCTTCTTCTTGTTCTGCTTCGCAGTTGTAAAGTTTTTGCGTCGTGCATTTGTGCCCTGGGGAATACTTGTCTCCGCATGTCCAGCACTTGCCATCCCTTTTTCTTTCAACATTAGACTGTTGCTTTCCTCCATTGAACATTTGTGGTGGAACGCACTTACCAGTGTTTTCTAACGACAGTTTACTTGACTTCCCCTTGGAGTAGTTGTTTGATTTTTCATTACAGGCATATGGTGCTTTATGAAGTTTATATTTTCGTTCAATAATTATGGCTGCGTGTTTGGCATCTTCAATGGTTTGGGGTTTATATAATTTTAATTCTTCCTGAATGTAATCGTTAAGGCCACAACGATACATTTTTAATAGCTCTTCGTCTGAGAATCCCCTTTACCTTATCGCTAACACTTCCCATTCATGCGTGTATTCACTTACCGATCTCTTCTGTTTGAGGTGAACGAATCTTTCGTAAACATCATCCTCTTCTTCATCGTGAAACCATTTTAACAAGGCGTTTTTTAAATTTTGCCAATTGAACGAGAGAGCTGAACATTTGTTAGACCACCATAGGAACCAATCATACACTTCTTCTTCCAGGTAGTTGGGTGTGATCATGACCTTCTCTTGGATGCGATCATTTACCCATACAATGGCGCCTTTATGGTCCTTACCATCATATTTTGGTAATTCTCTTTTAATTTTGAGGTAATCTTTGTCGGAGAACTTTGTATGGTATTGACTCCCTTCAAACTGTATATGCGGTATTTGCGGCTTTTCGTGCATCGATGGAATTTCATGATTTGAAAAAATTTCGCTTTCTGGAGTTTTTGGACTTTGCGTCTTTGAGGGATTAAAAGGTGGGTTAGCTCCTCCCATAGACTGGCTCATCATGCACCTTATTGCTTTGATATTCTCTGTCATTTCGTCTTGACAAACCCCAAAATCATCTTGCTTCCTTTCGACCTCGTCAAGGCGCCTGCGCACTCTGTCAAGTTCTTCTTGAAACTTCTTCGAATTATCGTCATTATCACTACTTCCCATTTTTTTCTTCTTCTTCCGGGTAGACCCAAAAAAAAAATTAATACTTATTATTATAATATTATTATTATTATTATAAGTTTTTTTAAATAATTATTTAATTATATAGTTATGAACTATATAATATAATTATATTTTAATATAACACTTAACCATACATGATATAGTGTTTATGTTATGTTTTTTTTAAATCGTATTAGTCAAACAATATGACTTTTGGTCAAGTCATATGTAGATTTGAGTGCCCGAGTCAAACACGATCGCGTTTTACAGCGGACAGGTACAGGAGGATGGATGGGCAATGAACAAGTTACTCGCAGGCAGACAGACATGATCGAGTTTTACGGCGAACAAGGATAGGAGGACGAACGGGCAATGAACAGGTTACTCGCAGGGAGACAGCGAAAAGTGGACGCGATGCAGACGTGAAGGTGCCAGATACGACAGAGGGTCGACGCAGGTGTAGGTTATCACAGCAGAACGTGGGGTTGATGCCGAATGGGGAGGTGGTCACAACGGCATGGAGCACTGCAGATTGTGACAAGGGATTGGCGCTGTTGACCCTGCCGCCTACACCTACCTACAAGTCAATGAGAAAAGCCTTCAACCCCACAAGGTGTGGTTGGTGGCAAGGAACTCAGAGAAGGGGCTGTCACACTAATCCTGACTCTCTCCGTTTGAGCTATCTCCTAGGTTAGCTAAGGGGGGTGGTCCCTAATGAAAAGTAAGTTAAAAGATGTAAGTTTCTAGGAGAGTGTTATAGTGAAAATGGATTACTTTTAAAGATTTATGAGCAAATATGAAGTGAGCAACTTGAAATAACAATTTCAATCATTAATATGATTAAAAACCATAAAACCAGTGCCTTATAAAGAATTTGCTCAACAATTTAAAGATATATTTTCTCAAAGTAAAATGCAATGTTCTCAAAAGAGAAAACAAAGTCACCCTGAAATGTAAATAAGAATTGTTAGCACAAGATATGTAAGATACAAAATGCTTTTGAGATAATCAACTTTATAAATCAAAACATGTGAAACATATCTTGCCAAAACCCAAAAACTAGTAATTAACTTGGAAATGTAAAAGAAAGGAAGTGCTAAACCAAGACATCAATATGCAATTAGACTTGAAACATGAAAAGAAAACACTTGTTTGAAATGATTACAATACTTGCTTTTGGAATAGACTTTGCATATGAAAACTCAAACCATCAAGAGACAAGTAAAGTAAATGTAATGGAAAGTGCTCTTGGTTAATTTTATTAATTAGTTCTACAACAAGATTACAATTTAACTCTTCAATCCCCAAACCTCACCCTCGCCCAATGATATGAATTTCACAGTGAGGAGTCAATAGAGGAGTAAAGGATCCCTAAGATGTCTACTTCAACCAACTTATGTTGGAGGTAAAATTTTAATGAGGCTTGGGGCCTTCCTACACTAAAATGCCTAGATGAAATGCAAATTGTGTTAATTCCCCAAATTAAAATAATGATACATGCAAATGCTTCAAAGAGATTGATTTGCAATGCTTGAAAATGAAATAGTGTTCAACATAAGTTGCAATTATAACTTCAATTGGAGGAATAAAATTAGCTTACAAGTGTTGCATGTGTTTCATCAATGAATTAAAATGATACAAGTAATTTGCTTGAAAGTAAAATTTGTTTCAAATAGACAATGACAATAAATTGCTCCAATATTCAAGATAACAATGTAGCATAAAATTGAAGCATGTATTCAAGTGCTCATGAAACAATTTACCAAGGTAAATGGAAACGAATCAAAGTTTGTTAAGAATATAAAATGCTTGCATGTAAAGGATGAATTGCCCAAAGTAAAGTGTAAACTTGTAGCTCCAAGCAACGATGAGAAAGAAAATGCAAAGCTCAAAAGAAATTGTAACAAACTTTAACTTAATGAAATGTGATAGTGAGGTTGTGTTAATTTCCAATTAAAGCATGCATGTAAGTGAATGAAGTATGAAAGCTTAAACCATCCAAATGTCAATCCACCCAAGAGAAGCCTCCCTCTAAATGGGGAGATAGGATACCATGGGAGAAATCCCAAGCTCCCACAAGCAAGTTAGATCTTTTATTAATATTACAATGAGAAGAGGGCCCTTCAAAGTTCTCAACTATACTTCAAGGAGAGTCCTCACAATAATTGCTTGAAACTTGGACATTAGACCTCTTTTCTTGAAAAAGCAGTGACAAGATCTCACAAAACTTATGCAAGGGAAACAAGGTGTGAGTTTCCTCCAAATGCCCACAGCTTAAATAGGAAAATGGGCAGCCTGTTGTCGCGCGGATTGACACGACAACGCTCGGATCGGGGGCTGTCACTCTGATCCCTGATCCCTCCGTTTAAGCCTGTCTCCCGCGGCTAAGGGGGGTAGACCCTGTGAGATGATGAGACCAACTGTCGACCAGTTGGTTGGGAGACACGAGACACGATTGAGATAAGCACTTAAAAGATTTAATTAATTTAGCAGACCAGTGCCTTAAGAGATTGTGGTTAAAACGATTACCTGTTAAATGATATAAAAATATGGACCATGAAAAGCGATCATCTATCATCAGCTAGAATCAGCTAAATCACAATGCTCTTAGAATGACAAAAACGATATCCAGCAACTGAAGATTTTAACAGATAAATGCCTTAAAATACCACGAGAATTATAAACCATTAACCAGATATCAATTTCGCATCTCGGCTTGAAAAAAACTTAGATCCCAGCATGAAAGATATACATAAAAACCACTGAGACTGGCAAAATGATTTTCCACAAAATTTTTATTTTTATTTTTTTCAAAAAAAAATTTAAATCCTTTTCAATTTTTTTATTTTTTATTTTTTTTATTTTTTTTTATATTATAAAAATTAAAAATAAATCTAATAAAAAAAAAAATTTAAAATTTTAAAATCTATTCTTAAAAAACTAATATTAAACTAAAAATTAAATTTAAAATTAAAAAAATCTAACAAAAATATTTTTATTTTTTATGTTTTCTATGACAAAATTTAAAACATAAGTCAAGATCTAAAATCTAACTATATCGTAAAACTAAGGCTAACATTTTAATTAAAACAAAACTAACATAAAAACTATGAAACTATGAAGTCTGCATATACCCTAAAATCAAAAAAGGTGCATACGTTAAATCTAAAAACCTACGTATTAATCAAAACATAAACCCAAAAAATTACCTGTTCAGTGAATCGATTTTACCTGCGGCGAGTCTATACATATCACCATAAATCCCAAACGCAGCTATTCGAAAATGATGAAACGTTACCTGAATCGAAATGCGACTGAGCTCACGCCAGAACCCGTGAGAAATCCGCATGGATGTTTGCTTGAAACGCAGACGGAAGTAGGGAGTTATTGTTTCTCTGCGTATGCATCTGAGGTGAGGCTGAGACCATTCGAATGTCAACCACAACCGCGGCTGAATAGCAACGACATACGATTCCTCGCAGGCCGGAAAGATCCTCAAATGACGACGTGAGCAGCTTTCAGTTCATGCAGAGTGCCATCGATGCATTCAAGGGCATACCTGGCCCGGAAACGAAAATGACGGAGATTCTTGAGCTGTAAATCGCATATCATCAAGCATTAAGCAGCCAAAGAAATGTATAACCCAAACGCTGAAAGGTAATACAGAAAAACGATATCGTAACCCATGTGCAAGCGTAAACACGATGGCGGATGACTGTAGATCGACTGCAAAGGGAAACTCGAAACGCTGGATAGTTTTCACGCCTGAAGCTTCTCAAGCAGCTTAGCATTCGATGGAGAAATCAGTTTCATGAATCGCTGAACAATTCTGCGTTGATAACGACGGCGGCCACTATGAATCGATTTTTTCTGCTGGCCCGTCAATAAAATTCGAATTTGCTTCCCTTCTCTTTTTGTGATGTTTCTGGCTATTGGAGATTACACGCACTGTTGGCAGTTTAGGTGAATCATGCCAAAAATACGTGCTTCTACCTCACGCTGATTCTGGCGATGCATGCTTTTCATACGCTGTCACGCCCTTCTCGATGGCGGATGTATTATTGAAAAATTTCTGGCCAATATACAGTGGATTGTTTTTGGCAGACAGGGATGTGATCATATAACTTTCTGCTCATAAACCTCTGAAGAGAAACCCTGTACCTGCAATTTCAAGAAAACAAAACCCTAATGAAGACTGCAAAAATAAAATTGAAACCCTAAGACAGCCCAATAATTTACAGATTTGGCCTCTGAAATGCCAGATTTAACAATAAGAGCAGCAGTATTTTCAATATATCAGAAACTCTGAACTTCACTGTAAGCAGAAAGAAAATCTCTCATGTAAAACAGGAAATAAAACTCTTAATGATTAACCCAGGGCTAAAATCAGCTGGGCTCTGCACAGAAAAGCCTGTGGGAGTCGGCTGGTTCAGCAACTTCCCCAAACGCCCACCTGTACCTTTTACCTAAAGATCTCCTGCACACCTCAAGCAAACATCAGTAAAGAGGGCAAGAAATGCTGCTAGAATTCAAGGAATAATGGAGATACCTGCCATTATTCCAAAAACCCTACAACATTCAAACCCTAGCACATGAGCAAGATACCTGTACCCACAATGCTCTGAAAACCAGCTATTATTAACCGCTGAAAACTGAAATATGCAGAAAAAAATGAAAACCTCACAGCAATTCCAGAGAGTAACACCAGCCAGTTTGAACCCCAAAGTCTTTTTATTAATCAGAAATCAGTTTACAAGAGAGCTTTCAGTACAGACTCACAGATCAGATGATCTAAAATGACCCCCTAAGACCCTATATAAAGGAAATGATCCCAACGGCTAGTTTTGGGTGATCCATGTAGAACTGATCTCGACCGTTGATGAGGATCAAGACATCTCTTGATCTCATCCGTCGATTTATTAACTTAAAATATTATTATTTTATTAGTTAGGGTTTTTTGCTTCATTTTTTAATTTTTTTATTAATTTTTTATTATTTTATTATTTTTATTCATTTTTTTAAGATGGATCATCAAACTAAGCCGTTGGAAACATCACCTAGGACCTAGGACCTAGGACTCATGAGGGGATTTACAACTTTTTCAACCCTCAAGACACATTTCATCATGATTTTTACAATTTACATCTCAAAGGGATGAACCCACTTAACACAGACCCTCATAGAACACCCAGTTCTGCGACACAACTATAATCTAGCAGATTAACATATAAGACTCTCCTAAAGTTCTGATGACGAAATCCATCCCGGCTTTGGGGTCAGGTTTGAAGGAAAACTCTGCCGATCGTAGATCGGTGAGACGAAAAACCTCCCGGGACGCATATCATCATTAGAAAGTTAGGTCCACCTAGGCAACTTTACATACATCACTCTGATCTGCTTAGATTATTTACAACTTATACATGCACACTGGGTTTACAACAAAAATGATCAAGCTGCTGATGATGGCAGGATGGCACGGACATGCTGTTCAGGTGCTGCTTCTTTCTGTCAAGAAAAACGGGATGCACTGCATGGGTAGTTGACCAGTAGAGGTCAACATCTGGCTCTACTTGGGGACACGTTGCTGCTTGCAGGAATGTGAGAATCCAGAATCTGCATCCATACAACACAAAAATAAGTAGCGTCCATCCCAAAAAATCAGCATATACATTAAGCACAGGAAAGATAAAAGCTCTTCATTTATTAACTATCTAATAGCATGAAAAGTAAATCTAATCCTAAAACAGAAATGAAATGCTGAAAAGACAAGGAGTAGAGTTAGAAATACAATACAAAAAATGCCTCACGGCATCAGATGTGTTCAATATAGTGCATACTGAGCATTTGCCTGCTTTCAGGCAAATCTGTCGGCTGCTTGTCGGATGTGCCATGTCCAATTTTGCATATGGTAGGACTCTTTCCTATCCGAAAATCAAGCTGCTCACGGCCGTCTGATGCATCAAATCTTCTTCTTATTTTCTTTCTCTTACGTTTTTTCTTTCTGGTAGGTTGAATTACTGATGACCTGGAACTTTCTGTTTCAAAACTATCAGATGAAGTATGCGTGATATGTCTTTCTTTAGCCCGCATCTGATCTTTATCATTCTTAAGTCTGTCTGGATCACCTTCAATCAACCATCTTTCAATCGAATCAATAACCTCCTCATAATAAGATGGAGCTTGTTGCAGCACATGAGAAGGCTCCTGATCTATTGATGTCACCTGGTTTCTTTCATCTTCCAATTGCTGAAACCTTTGAACCTGTATTCTAATGGCATCCATCTGTCTAGAGTGTTCAACCTTTATATCATTGATTTGTCTGGCATGGTATTCTTGCATGTCTTTTATTACTTTAACATTTCCTTCCTTTATGTTCATCAAGCAGTGCTGTATGGAATTTATTTCTTCTCTGTGATTTGCTTGCATGTCAGCCAACTGATTGTTATGATTGAATGTCATGATAGTCATTTCCTCATCCATAGTGAATAACTTATTTTGCATAGAGTCAATTTCCCTATCATAATCAGCTTTCATGGTCACCATATTTTCCTCTAAGACTGACATCTTGCTATGCATGTTTCCAATTTCTGTTTCATATTTAGTTTTTATGGCCTCAATTTCTTTAGCATGGTGACTTTGCGTGACCTCAATCTCCCTAATACGTTTTTCCAGATGAGTGCATAAAGTTTTCACATCATTGACATAATTAGTTTGATTGTTTTCCATATTTCTCACCAACATCATTAGATTTCGTAAAATTTGCTTTTGCTCTTCCCTTTCATTGTCATTTGTCCCTGATTTTTCACTATCATGAACTTGATCTGCAATATTTCCGGTGGATGACACATTCTGACATGATGAATCGTCTTGGGATCTTTCAGCTGGACCACTTATCAAATTACTTACATTCTGTTGCACAATTTTAGAGGCAGAAGGCAAGCTGTTTGGACTATCATATCTATCTTTAAAAGCATTGAGAATGTCTTGTAAAGAAGTGAAAAATTCATTAGGAAAATTATTAAACCAATTCAAGGCATCACCCTCTAAAGAATGGACAAATAGACGCATCTTGAAATCTTCATGATTATATTGAGGAAATCTACAATATAAGATCATTACACAAGTAAACCTGTTTAAATGCTGTCCAACAGTGACCAAATCACCACCCGAGAACTTAAATAATTTACCAATGGCCTCTTTCGGAAGATCATGGAGATTATCAGTAAAATGACATGGTTTAAATGAATAATCCATGATGAACAATAAGGGATCAACTGGATGATAGAAAAAGATTTCTGCTCAAGAAAATTAAGAGATGAGAGAAGTGGAGTCGCCACTTGAACAATGAATCTGATTCTAGGATCCAAAAAGTAACCACAAGCAGATATGAGGAAACTTCTTGTCTGGGAAAAATGAGAAAGTGGAGTCGCCACCCAAACAAAAAACAGACCGAAGAGATGCTACTGATATGGCGAAAAATAAAGCAATAAAAGATCCAAATGATAACCCAAAAGGTTGAATTTGCCAGCTCAAAATGAGATATGAGAAAGATGATAAGGTGAATGTCGATGAAACTCCAGGAACAGAAAAACTCTATCCCCGGCAACGGCGCCAAAAAATGTTGGCGTTGCCGGGCCAGATGAAAAGATAAAAAAGAGAAGGATGATTGTCGTTGAAACACCGAGAACAAAGTGTCCCCGGCAACGGCGCCAAAAAATGTTGGCGTTGCCGGGCCAGATGAAAAGATAAGAAATGATAAAGATGATTGTCGTTGAAACGCCGAGAAAAAATGTCCCCGGCAACGGCGCCAAAAAATGTTGTCGCGCGGATTGACACGACAACGCTCGGATCGGGGGCTGTCACTCTGATCCCCGATCCCTCCGTTTAAGCCTGTCTCCCGCGGCTAAGGGGGGTAGACCCTGTGAGATGATGAGACCAACTGTCGACCAGTTGGTTGGGAGACACGAGACACGATTGAGATAAGCACTTAAAAGATTTAATTAATTTAGCAGACCAGTGCCTTAAGAGATTGTGGTTAAAACGATTACCTGTTAAATGATATAAAAATATGGACCATGAAAAGCGATCATCTATCATCAGCTAGAATCAGCTAAATCACAATGCTCTTAGAATGACAAAAACGATATCCAGCAACTGAAGATTTTAACAGATAAATGCCTTAAAATACCACGAGAATTATAAACCATTAACCAGATATCAATTTCGCATCTCGGCTTGAAAAAAACTTAGATCCCAGCATGAAAGATATACATAAAAACCACTGAGACTGGCAAAATGATTTTCCACAAAATTTTTATTTTTATTTTTTTCAAAAAAAATTTTAAATCTTTTTCAATTTTTTTATTTTTTATTTTTTTTATTTTTTTTATATTATAAAAATTAAAAATAAATCTAATAAAAAAAAAATTTAAAATTTTAAAATCTATTCTTAAAAAACTAATATTAAACTAAAAATTAAATTTAAAATTAAAAAAATCTAACAAAAATATTTTTATTTTTTATGTTTTCTATGACAAAATTTAAAACATAAGTCAAGATCTAAAATCTAACTATATCGTAAAACTAAGGCTAACATTTTAATTAAAACAAAACTAACATAAAAACTATGAAACTATGAAGTCTGCATATACCCTAAAATCAAAAAAGGTGCATACGTTAAATCTAAAAACCTACGTATTAATCAAAACATAAACCCAAAAAATTACCTGTTCAGTGAATCGATTTTACCTGCGGCGAGTCTATACATATCACCATAAATCCCAAACGCAGCTATTCGAAAATGATGAAACGTTACCTGAATCGAAATGCGACTGAGCTCACGCCAGAACCCGTGAGAAATCCGCATGGATGTTTGCTTGAAACGCAGACGGAAGTAGGGAGTTATTGTTTCTCTGCGTATGCATCTGAGGTGAGGCTGAGACCATTCGAATGTCAACCACAACCGCGGCTGAATAGCAACGACATACGATTCCTCGCAGGCCGGAAAGATCCTCAAATGACGACGTGAGCAGCTTTCAGTTCATGCAGAGTGCCATCGATGCATTCAAGGGCATACCTGGCCCGGAAACGAAAATGACGGAGATTCTTGAGCTGTAAATCGCATATCATCAAGCATTAAGCAGCCAAAGAAATGTATAACCCAAACGCTGAAAGGTAATACAGAAAAACGATATCGTAACCCATGTGCAAGCGTAAACACGATGGCGGATGACTGTAGATCGACTGCAAAGGGAAACTCGAAACGCTGGATAGTTTTCACGCCTGAAGCTTCTCAAGCAGCTTAGCATTCGATGGAGAAATCAGTTTCATGAATCGCTGAACAATTCTGCGTTGATAACGACGGCGGCCACTATGAATCGATTTTTTCTGCTGGCCCGTCAATAAAATTCGAATTTGCTTCCCTTCTCTTTTTGTGATGTTTCTGGCTATTGGAGATTACACGCACTGTTGGCAGTTTAGGTGAATCATGCCAAAAATACGTGCTTCTACCTCACGCTGATTCTGGCGATGCATGCTTTTCATACGCTGTCACGCCCTTCTCGATGGCGGATGTATTATTGAAAAATTTCTGGCCAATATACAGTGGATTGTTTTTGGCAGACAGGGATGTGATCATATAACTTTCTGCTCATAAACCTCTGAAGAGAAACCCTGTACCTGCAATTTCAAGAAAACAAAACCCTAATGAAGACTGCAAAAATAAAATTGAAACCCTAAGACAGCCCAATAATTTACAGATTTGGCCTCTGAAATGCCAGATTTAACAATAAGAGCAGCAGTATTTTCAATATATCAGAAACTCTGAACTTCACTGTAAGCAGAAAGAAAATCTCTCATGTAAAACAGGAAATAAAACTCTTAATGATTAACCCAGGGCTAAAATCAGCTGGGCTCTGCACAGAAAAGCCTGTGGGAGTCGGCTGGTTCAGCAACTTCCCCAAACGCCCACCTGTACCTTTTACCTAAAGATCTCCTGCACACCTCAAGCAAACATCAGTAAAGAGGGCAAGAAATGCTGCTAGAATTCAAGGAATAATGGAGATACCTGCCATTATTCCAAAAACCCTACAACATTCAAACCCTAGCACATGAGCAAGATACCTGTACCCACAATGCTCTGAAAACCAGCTATTATTAACCGCTGAAAACTGAAATATGCAGAAAAAAATGAAAACCTCACAGCAATTCCAGAGAGTAACACCAGCCAGTTTGAACCCCAAAGTCTTTTTATTAATCAGAAATCAGTTTACAAGAGAGCTTTCAGTACAGACTCACAGATCAGATGATCTAAAATGACCCCCTAAGACCCTATATAAAGGAAATGATCCCAACGGCTAGTTTTGGGTGATCCATGTAGAACTGATCTCGACCGTTGATGAGGATCAAGACATCTCTTGATCTCATCCGTCGATTTATTAACTTAAAATATTATTATTTTATTAGTTAGGGTTTTTTGCTTCATTTTTTAATTTTTTTATTAATTTTTTATTATTTTATTATTTTTATTCATTTTTTTAAGATGGATCATCAAACTAAGCCGTTGGAAACATCACCTAGGACCTAGGACCTAGGACTCATGAGGGGATTTACAACTTTTTCAACCCTCAAGACACATTTCATCATGATTTTTACAATTTACATCTCAAAGGGATGAACCCACTTAACACAGACCCTCATAGAACACCCAGTTCTGCGACACAACTATAATCTAGCAGATTAACATATAAGACTCTCCTAAAGTTCTGATGACGAAATCCATCCCGGCTTTGGGGTCAGGTTTGAAGGAAAACTCTGCCGATCGTAGATCGATGAGACGAAAAACCTCCCGGGACGCATATCATCATTAGAAAGTTAGGTCCACCTAGGCAACTTTACATACATCACTCTGATCTGCTTAGATTATTTACAACTTATACATGCACACTGGGTTTACAACAAAAATGATCAAGCTGCTGATGATGGCAGGATGGCACGGACATGCTGTTCAGGTGCTGCTTCTTTCTGTCAAGAAAAACGGGATGCACTGCATGGGTAGTTGACCAGTAGAGGTCAACATCTGGCTCTACTTGGGGACACGTTGCTGCTTGCAGGAATGTGAGAATCCAGAATCTGCATCCATACAACACAAAAATAAGTAGCGTCCATCCCAAAAAATCAGCATATACATTAAGCACAGGAAAGATAAAAGCTCTTCATTTATTAACTATCTAATAGCATGAAAAGTAAATCTAATCCTAAAACAGAAATGAAATGCTGAAAAGACAAGGAGTAGAGTTAGAAATACAATACAAAAAATGCCTCACGGCATCAGATGTGTTCAATATAGTGCATACTGAGCATTTGCCTGCTTTCAGGCAAATCTGTCGGCTGCTTGTCGGATGTGCCATGTCCAATTTTGCATATGGTAGGACTCTTTCCTATCCGAAAATCAAGCTGCTCACGGCCGTCTGATGCATCAAATCTTCTTCTTATTTTCTTTCTCTTACGTTTTTTCTTTCTGGTAGGTTGAATTACTGATGACCTGGAACTTTCTGTTTCAAAACTATCAGATGAAGTATGCGTGATATGTCTTTCTTTAGCCCGCATCTGATCTTTATCATTCTTAAGTCTGTCTGGATCACCTTCAATCAACCATCTTTCAATCGAATCAATAACCTCCTCATAATAAGATGGAGCTTGTTGCAGCACATGAGAAGGCTCCTGATCTATTGATGTCACCTGGTTTCTTTCATTTTCCAACTGCTGAAACCTTTGAACCTGTATTCTAATGGCATCCATCTGTCTAGAGTGTTCAACCTTTATATCATTGATTTGTCTGGCATGGTATTCTTGCATGTCTTTTATTACTTTAACATTTCCTTCCTTTATGTTCATCAAGCAGTGCTGTATGGAATTTATTTCTTCTCTGTGATTTGCTTGCATGTCAGCCAACTGATTGTTATGATTGAATGTCATGATAGTCATTTCCTCATCCATAGTGAATAACTTATTTTGCATAGAGTCAATTTCCCTATCATAATCAGCTTTCATGGTCACCATATTTTCCTCTAAGACTGACATCTTGCTATGCATGTTTCCAATTTCTGTTTCATATTTAGTTTTTATGGCCTCAATTTCTTTAGCATGGTGACTTTGCGTGACCTCAATCTCCCTAATACGTTTTTCCAGATGAGTGCATAAAGTTTTCACATCATTGACATAATTAGTTTGATTGATTTCCATATTTCTTACCAACATCATTAGATTTCGTAAAATTTGCTTTTGCTCTTCCCTTTCATTGTCATTTGTCCCTGATTTTTCACTATCATGAACTTGATCTGCAATATTTCCGGTGGATGACACATTCTGACATGATGAATCGTCTTGGGATCTTTCAGCTGGACCACTTATCAAATTACTTACATTCTGTTGCACAATTTTAGAGGCAGAAGGCAAGCTGTTTGGACTATCATATCTATCTTTAAAAGCATTGAGAATGTCTTGTAAAGAAGTGAAAAATTCATTAGGAAAATTATTAAACCAATTCAAGGCATCACCCTCTAAAGAATGGACAAATAGACGCATCTTGAAATCTTCATGATTATATTGAGGAAATCTACAATATAAGATCATTACACAAGTAAACCTGTTTAAATGCTGTCCAACAGTGACCGAATCACCACCCGAGAACTTAAATAATTTACCAATGGCCTCTTTCGGAAGATCATGGAGATTATCAGTAAAATGACATGGTTTAAATGAATAATCCATGATGAACAATAAGGGATCAACTGGATGATAGAAAAAGATTTCTGCTCAAGAAAATTAAGAGATGAGAGAAGTGGAGTCGCCACTTGAACAATGAATCT
Organism: Pinus tabuliformis; assembly: GCA_031772625.1. Lineage (NCBI taxonomy): Eukaryota > Viridiplantae > Streptophyta > Pinopsida > Pinales > Pinaceae > Pinus > Pinus tabuliformis. The sequence continues at coordinate 1,267,703,274 of CM062809.1, forward strand.
GATTCTAGGATCCAAAAAGTAACCACAAGCAGATATGAGGAAAGCTTCTTGTCTGGGAAAAATGAGAAAGTGGAGTCGCCACCCAAACAAAAAACAGACCGAAGAGATGCTACTGATATGGCGAAAAATAAAGCAATAAAAGATCCAAATGATAACCCAAAAGGTTGAATTTGCCAGCTCAAAATGAGAGATGAGAAAGATGATAAGGTGAATGTCGATGAAACTCCAGGAACAGAAAAACTCTATCCCCGGCAACGGCGCCAAAAAATGTTGGCGTTGCCGGGCCAGATGAAAAGATAAAAAAGAGAAGGATGATTGTCGTTGAAACACCGAGAACAAAGTGTCCCCGGCAACGGCGCCAAAAAATGTTGGCGTTGCCGGGCCAGATGAAAAGATAAGAAATGATAAAGATGATTGTCGTTGAAACGCCGAGAAAAAATGTCCCCGGCAACGGCGCCAAAAAATGTTGTCGCGCGGATTGACACGACAACGCTCGGATCGGGGGCTGTCACTCTGATCCCCGATCCCTCCGTTTAAGCCTGTCTCCCGCGGCTAAGGGGGGTAGACCCTGTGAGATGATGAGACCAACTGTCGACCAGTTGGTTGGGAGACACGAGACACGATTGAGATAAGCACTTAAAAGATTTAATTAATTTAGCAGACCAGTGCCTTAAGAGATTGTGGTTAAAACGATTACCTGTTAAATGATATAAAAATATGGACCATGAAAAGCGATCATCTATCATCAGCTAGAATCAGCTAAATCACAATGCTCTTAGAATGACAAAAACGATATCCAGCAACTGAAGATTTTAACAGATAAATGCCTTAAAATACCACGAGAATTATAAACCATTAACCAGATATCAATTTCGCATCTCGGCTTGAAAAAAACTTAGATCCCAGCATGAAAGATATACATAAAAACCACTGAGACTGGCAAAATGATTTTCCACAAAATTTTTATTTTTATTTTTTTCAAAAAAAAATTTAAATCTTTTTCAATTTTTTTATTTTTTATTTTTTTTATTTTTTTTATATTATAAAAATTAAAAATAAATCTAATAAAAAAAGAATTTAAAATTTTAAAATCTATTCTTAAAAAACTAATATTAAACTAAAAATTAAATTTAAAATTAAAAAAATCTAACAAAAATATTTTTATTTTTTATGTTTTCTATGACAAAATTTAAAACATAAGTCAAGATCTAAAATCTAACTATATCGTAAAACTAAGGCTAACATTTTAATTAAAACAAAACTAACATAAAAACTATGAAACTATGAAGTCTGCATATACCCTAAAATCAAAAAAGGTGCATACGTTAAATCTAAAAACCTACGTATTAATCAAAACATAAACCCAAAAAATTACCTGTTCAGTGAATCGATTTTACCTGCGGCGAGTCTATACATATCACCATAAATCCCAAACGCAGCTATTCGAAAATGATGAAACGTTACCTGAATCGAAATGCGACTGAGCTCACGCCAGAACCCGTGAGAAATCCGCATGGATGTTTGCTTGAAACGCAGACAGAAGTAGGGAGTTATTGTTTCTCTGCGTATGCATCTGAGGTGAGGCCGAGACCATTCGAATGTCAACCACAACCGCGGCTGAATAGCAACGACATACGATTCCTCGCAGGCTGGAAAGATCCTCAAATGACGACATGAGCAGCTTTCAGTTCATGCAGAGTGCCATCGATGCATTCAAGGGCATACCTGGCCCGGAAACGAAAATGACGGAGATTCTTGAGCTGTAAATCGCATATCATCAAGCATTAAGCAGCCAAAGAAACGTATAACCCAAACGCTGAAAGGTAATACAGAAAAACGATATCGTAACCCATGTGCAAGCGTAAACACGATGGCGGATGACTGTAGATCGACTGCAAAGGGAAACTCGAAAAGCTGGATAGTTTTCACGCCTGAAGCTTCTCAAGCAGCTTAGCATTCGATGGAGAAATCAGTTTCATGAATCGCTGAACAATTCTGCGTTGATAACGACGGCAGCCACTATGAATCGATTTTTTCTGCTGGCCCGTCAATAAAATTCGAATTTGCTTCCCTTCTCTTTTTGTGATGTTTCTGGCTATTGGAGATTACACGCACTGTTGGCAGTTTAGGTGAATCATGCCAAAAATACGTGCTTCTACCTCACGCTGATTCTGGCGATGCATGCTTTTCATACGCTGTCACGCCCTTCTCGATGGCGGATGTATTATTGAAAAATTTCTGGCCAATATACAGTGGATTGTTTTTGGCAGACAGGGATGTGATCATATAACTTTCTACTCATAAACCTCTGAAGAGAAACCCTGTACCTGCAATTTCAAGAAAACAAAACCCTAATGAAGACTGCAAAAATAAAATTGAAACCCTAAGACAGCCCAATAATTTACAGATTTGGCCTCTGAAATGCCAGATTTAACAATAAGAGCAGCAGTATTTTCAATATATCAGAAACTTTGAACTTCACTGTAAGCAGAAAGAAAATCTCTCATGTAAAACAGGAAATAAAACTCTTAATGATTAACCCAGGGCTAAAATCAGCTGGGCTCTGCACAGAAAAGCCTGTGGGAGTCGGCTGGTTCAGCAACTTCCCTAAACGCCCACCTGTACCTTTTACCTAAAGATCTCCTGCACACCTCAAGCAAACATCAGTAAAGACGGCAAGAAATGCTGCTAGAATTCAAGGAATAATGGAGATACCTGCCATTATTCCAAAAACCCTACAACATTCAAACCCTAGCACATGAGCAAGATACCTGTACCCACAATGCTCTGAAAACCAGCTATTATTAACCGCTGAAAACTGAAATATGCAGAAAAAAATTGAAAACCTCACAGCAATTCCAGAGAGTAACACCAGCCAGTTTGAACCCCAAAGTCTTTTTATTAATCAGAAATCAGTTTACAAGAGAGCTTTCAGTACAGACTCACAGATCAGATGATCTAAAATGACCCCCTAAGACCCTATATAAAGGAAATGATCCCAACGGCTAGTTTTGGGTGATCCATGTAGAACTGATCTCGACCGTTGATGAGGATCAAGACATCTCTTGATCTCATCCGTCGATTTATTAACTTAAAATATTATTATTTTATTAGTTAGGGTTTTTTGCTTCATTTTTTAATTTTTTTATTAATTTTTTATTATTTTATTATTTTTATTCATTTTTTTAAGATGGATCATCAAACTAAGCCGTTGGAAACATCACCTAGGACCTAGGACCTAGGACTCATGAGGGGATTTACAACTTTTTCAACCCTCAAGACACATTTCATCATGATTTTTACAATTTACATCTCAAAGGGATGAACCCACTTAACACAGACCCTCATAGAACACCCAGTTCTGCGACACAACTATAATCTAGCAGATTAACATATAAGACTCTCCTAAAGTTCTGATGACGAAATCCATCCCGGCTTTGGGGTCAGGTTTGAAGGAAAACTCTGCCGATCGTAGATCGGTGAGACGAAAAACCTCCCGGGACGCATATCATCATTAGAAAGTTAGGTCCACCTAGGTAACTTTACATACATGACTCTGATCTGCTTAGATTATTTACAACTTATACATGCACACTGGGTTTACAACAAAAATGATCAAGCTGCTGATGATGGCAGGATGGCACGGACATGCTGTTCAGGTGCTGCTTCTTTCTGTCAAGAAAAACGGGATGCACTGCATGGGTAGTTGACCAGTAGAGGTCAACACAGCCCTTTAGTGAACTCGACTTGGCAAAATAAGCCTCAAAAGGGCTCACGACATCCTTGGAAATCGAACCTCCAACACTTGCCAAAGGTCCTGCAAACACTTGTTAGATGTTGCGGGAAGTTGTTTTTCAAAAGCTGCCACACAAGAGTTAGCAAACAATCCAAACAATGGCTGCAAAATAAGTTAAATATTAATGGAAAAATCAGCAAGATAAAATGTATATGTACAATTATAATTTACAAAAGGCTAAGCTAAAGAGTGAGAGTAAACTCTCGTTTTTGCTTAGCCATCTTCAAGCTTTTAGATAGCAAATGAAAGAAATGAAGTACAACGTTTTTTTTTAAAATAGATTTAAATTTAGAAGTTCTCGGCTTGTGTATAAGCTATGTGTTGAAATCCCTGCAAAACCACTTTGTAAGATAAGACTATGAAGGTTCAAAGAACAAATGAGATCTCCTTTAAGAATGTATCAAGAGTGGGTTGGTCTCTCCAAAGACTTCCCCTCATGCTTGATTCTGTAATCCCAACAAGATTGTTCCCTCTACAAAACTTCAATCAAGAATTAGTTCCATATAGATTTAGCTATAAACAATGATAAGAAACTCTAGAGATTTATTTAAAACCAACTAGAGCATTCTATACCTATAGCATACTTCTAAATCAAATGTAAATGCAAGATAGCTCTACATTAACAAATCTACAAGAGCATATGGAAGCAAATTAGATCAACGCATGAGTAAAAGGAATTATACCAATGCTCAACAATTCATCACACTCGAAAAGGAAGAACACCTCATAAATGAAACCCCAAAGTTTTTATTGATATTTCCGAAAGTGTACAAGGCAGCAGCGCTTCGCAAGCACAATAGCTAGTAACAATCTTATACAATGTGAGAGCCCATGACTCTATTATATAGAGAGTTGGGAGCAAATCCCAATGAAGAATGTCAATGACAAATGGCATTAGAGCCAATCCCAATGTAGAAGTGATTAAACAAGTGGCATGAGGTGACAATCCCAAAGAGAAATTCGAATTTGTTGAATGGAGCTCCAATGCCAAGTGTAAAAATCGAATTCTGGCAAGTGGACATCATTTTCTTCTTCCCTTATGTGTCAAATTCGAATTTTATGGTGGAATGACAAGTGTATATGGGTGGTAACCCATGTGGGGACAATTTCCCACAAAAATCTCCACCAAATATTCTCCCAAATCCTCCCAAATGTGCATTAACTTCACAAATTCGAATTTCCAAACAGCTTTTTCATTTAATGCCAGAAATTCGATTTTATTTGAGCACATGTCCTTTCCTTGATTTTAGGAGTCCACATCACCTTGGGACTTCACTTTAACTCCCCCATAATTTTCCACCTCATTTCCACAACATTTAGCATGTGTGGATATTTATTTTTCTCCATTTATTTAATTTCTGGCTTAATTAATTGCCAAATTTCCCACTAAACTTAGGAAAAATGGGTTTTGAGGGTCCAAAACACATTATTAACCCCTCAAAGTGTGTCATAGTAGAAAGTTGAGAGTGAGAGGTGTAATTTTGATTACTCATACCCCATACAACTTCTCTAGACTACACTTATTACAATTTAAATACAATTTTATTTGCAATTTTTGACTTGCGGGAAATCTAAAAAATTAAAAAATGACTACTTAGACCTAACCAAATTCCACGAAATTTTTTGTGTGATCTAGTATGGTAATATACATCGACTCTAGACACTAAGATGTGTTAGGGGCTCAACCTTCAAACCGTCACCCCGGCTTTGGGGTAAAAAATGAGTGAAAAAACCCAGAAAATTATCCGCCTCTGAAAAAGAAGGGATAATTAACCAGATAAAAAAACACTCCAAGGTGTACTCGTTTGCTGATCGAGTCCCAACATCCTAGGCCTGTTACAGACTCAAAACTCATCATTACTAGTATCACTTATTACAATTCCCCGTAGGGTGTGGAATCTGGGTACAAGAAAGATGATGAGAAGATAGAAGTAGAGTTAAAAAACTCTGTTCACTGACGATATCTGATGGTACAAGTGTCATCTGGATCATCCTTTGGCATGGAGTCTTCATATAATCATCAGGTGCCACTCCAATGGTCAACAAGCGCATAGGGAACGAAGGTGCAATGCAGTGGAAAGTGTTGATCGTGTGAGGGAGGAGTGGGATGGATGAATGAATTTACACAGGCGGGAGGATTCGACGCTCTGATACCAATGTAGCACCAACTTACTCTTGAATGCTTAATATTCATAAACATTGATGAATTTCAATTATATCTATTTATTCAGATGCAAAAGATGATTATTACAAGGCTATGACAGTTCTCCATTATAGGAGTTGACTGGCCATGAACCCCAAAGACACGTCCCTTGGGAACTGATGTCTATTCAAAACTAAATGACTTTTATCTTAATTAAATTTATTAATTTATTTATTGTCAATATATATATATATATATAATTTACATTTATTGAGTTATGAATTTTAATTCATAACAAATGGTTGACCTCCTAGTTATGCAAATCTAGGTGCTTCAGGATTTCACACATTCAGGATGACAAATTAGCGGTAACATTTTGGTGTCATTGCTAGGGATAAATTCCATTTCCCGTAACTCTTGAAGACTATGCTTCATGGTGTTTAGATGGGGGTGTTATTTTGAAGATTTTCATCTCATCATGGTGACTCTATTTATGAACTCTTGCTGATTTTGGAGTTGAGAATTGTTACCCACCAAAATGGGTAACCTCCTAGGAGAAAACTTTTCTCCTAATTTGGGGAATCATCCAACTAGCAGCCCTAGTTGGACTATTCTGACTGCCTCGCTTTGCCTTCAGCTGCTTCAGAAACTACTTGCTCGACCTTTCCGGAAGTCCTTCTCTGGTGACTAGAACTCGAATTATAATCTCTGCAACATGAACTGGCATGTCTGGCAAACTCGTACATCCTTCTACAATTGGAAAATTATGGATGTCCTCCAGAAAATGGAACTGGAAACCCTCTAGGAAAATTTGGAAATTCCTCCCTCTGTGTGTGCACTTTCTCTTCCACCCGACACTAATTTTGCTCTAGCAAACTGTTGCAAAACCCTCTGTGCCCAGACAAGGAATTTGCTCAGTGAAAATATGAGCTATTGGTAATCCCACTGCCGTTTGGAATCACTCACTCTGGCAAGCAAAATTTTTCTGCCAACCCGAACTGAAAAATTGAACTACCCAAAAATTTGCACTGCCTAGCTAGGCACTGCGCAGCCCCCAAAAAATTCGTCCAACTGCTCCCACTGAACAACGAATTTTCTTCTCTGCTTCTGAGCTTCCCCGTCTGATCAAAATCGCTCTGATAAAATGTGAAAATTTCACTACTAAAATTCTATTGCAGCAACTGGGATTAATTCTTCTAATTGTAAATTAATTTAGCAGTTTATTCCTACGGCAACAACGAATTAATCACACTGCAATCTTCACAAATAAAAATACTACGGAAGATAAACTGGAAACTGAGAAAATACTGGTGCACACACAAAAATATGACACTGTTATTTTTGGACAAAAGTCCCCGAAAAAACCCAACTTGAGAAAACCGTTGCAGCAGCTGAGGGTTTCTATTATTAAGCAGCAATGAGAAAATTCGGAGTTCAATAAATATCGCCAAACTAGTGAATCTATCCAACGGAAAAACTGGCAAAACATTGTTGAGGGATTTTACCCTCACTCTAAGCAATCCTGGCACTCTCTGACCTCTAAAAAGCTAGTCGTCCAAGTGGTTTGTGCAGGCTCTGTATCACCCTAGCGTTGCCTGCCACACGCACTCCCTGAATCCACTGCCAATCTAGTCCTCCTGCCTGTGTTTCGCAACATGGACTAACTGCCTCTAATGGATTCTTATCTCTGGCGATGTGATCGTTGACTAACCCCCGCGGGTTTTGGCCTAACAGCAATCATGATTCCCAACAGGTGGTATCAGAGCATAGGTCACGAGTTCGATACACACCTGGCTCGCATTGGGGGGAGATTGTTGGATATTGGATAAACCAATGCTCCTTATGTGTTTTGCGACATGGACTAACTACCTCTCATGGATCCTTATCTCTGGCGATGTGATCGTTGACTAACACCTGCAGGTTTTGGTCTAACGGCTATCGTGATTCCCAATAGTCCAGTATTTTCGTTGGGCAGATTCCTTGTTTGGGTGTAGAAGGGTTTTGCAACAATTGCTAGAGCAGAATCAACGTCGGGTGGAAGAGACAGTGCACACATAGAGAATTTCTATCAGAGGGTTTCTAGTTTAGAAATTTGATTTTCCCATTGTAGTTGGCAATAGTTGCGAGCAGAGTTTCTTACTCCAAAAGGGAGTGCAAGTAGCAGATTCAGCAGTCGAGCAGAGGGAAGAGGGAGATTTTCAACCAGATTCAGAGATGGCCACAGCTGGGCTTAGAGATCAGGATAGGTTGGAGCGAGCCTCCAACTTTGTCATCTAGAAAGCCAGGATATCCTTCCTATTGGATGAATATGGCATGAAAGCCTATGTAGATAATGTAGTGGCAATACCGCAAGATGCAAATCAGCTAAAGGAGTACAGGAAAGAGATGGTGAAGGCGAAGAAAATGATCTTGGATGGTGTCCGAGACCATATAGTCTCGCATATATCTGGCAAGAACACTACCAAGGAGATGTGGGATGCTCTCGACCAGCTGTATCAAAATCCTTCCGAGCAACGGAAGATGTTCTAGTAGGAGAAGCTGAGAAACATAAGGATGCAAAAGGGTGAAGGCATAGATCCCTTCCTCACCAGGATTCAGGAAATCGAGGATCAACTTGCAGTCGTTGGGGAGGCGCCTCAACCGACAAAGCTTGTGCATTTGACATTGAACAGTGTCTCAAAGGAGTGGCAAGTCTTTGTCCAAAGTATCTTGGGCCGAGACACATTGCCTAGATGGGATGGAATGTGGTCAGACATGTAGCAGGAGGAGATGAGGCGAGCTATAGTAAAGAGCTCCATCACAATAGCAGTAGCAAAGGTTCGAGGGTGAGAAGGAAGAGGAGAATGTGGCCCTTGCATCAAAGGGTCATAGCTAGGGACAGGAGAAGAAGAAGAAGAAGGACCTATCTAAAGTCAAGTGCTTCAGGTGTGGCGAGTTTGGCCACTACATTACCCAGTGTCCTCTCAGGAAGAAGGACAAGTAGGAGATCAAATTAATCTGGGCTCTTCAGAAAACACGGATCAGGAGTTGGCTGGTCCAACTGAAAACTTCCCCAAACGCCCAATGATCTAAAAATCAAGACTTTCCTGCAAAACTCAATTCAACCATCAACATAGAGCGAGAAAACGATAATAAAATTCAGATAAATAGAGATACCTGCTATTATATTCAAAACTTAAATTATCATTCAAACCCCAGCGACTGAGCAAGATACCTGTACTCAAATCACTCTTCAGAAAGCTATCATCAATGGCTAAAAAGAAATCTATGCATGAAAATGACACATCTTACAGTATTTCCACGAAGAGTAACACCAGCAGAAATTAACCCCAAAGTCTTTCTTTATTGCTCATAAAAAGATTACAAGAGAGCTTTTCGCTTAGCACACAATCAAAAGATCGGATGAACTGACTAACAAATGACCTCCTATTTAAAGATAAATCTTCCAACGACTAGTCCGAGTGATCCTCGTCAAAGCAATCTCGATCGTTGATGAGGATCAAAATTCCTTTTAATCTCATCCGTCAAAATTTTAAATTCTTGAGGAAATTCGAATTTTTCAATTTAATGCATTTTAATTAATTCAAAAATTAAATTTTTGAATTAATTTCCTCAAAATTTTGACTTTGACTTAACCCCAGGGACCAAAGGCTTAAAATTTAGCAAAATAATCAATTTACCTTAGTCCCGGGACCTCTTAAAATTTAATTTTGAAGGACCAACAAATTTTGCCTTCGAAGAATTTAAATTTACCTAGAACCTAGAATTAATTAAATTTCTGGCTTAGGATTTTAATTAATTTTTTACCAGAAAATTTAATTAATTAACCTATGAGGAGATAAATTATTTTTCCAACCCTCAAGACACTTTACATCATGATTTTCACATTGTTTACATCTCAAAGGGGAAAACTCATTTGCAAAAAACCCTTACAGACTACCCAGTTCTGCAACACAAATATAATCTAGCAGACCAAGCAATTTGTAATAAAATAACCTAACCAAATAGTTAGGATTATTCCCAAATCACTTTTACATAGACTCGATCTAGAACACTAGGACTCCCCTAAGATCCCAGTGACAAAATCCATTCCGGCTTTGAGGTAAGGCTGAAGGAAAACTCTGTCGACCATTCGAGAATGGATCGATGAGACAAAAAACCTCCCAGAATGTAGATCATCACCAAAAAAGTAGGTTTACCTAGGCAATAACATATACGACACAGATCTGCTGAAATTATTTACATTTTACACATGCAGAAAGCGTTTACAATATAACATGATGATCAAGCTAATGATGATAGCTGAACGGCACGAACACATCGATCAGGCATTAGCCCTTTTGCCAAAAAAGGGGGTGTACTGCTATGGGTTGTTGACACGTAGTGGTCAACATCTGGCTCTACTTGGGGACACATTGCTGCACTGGACGAATTTGAGAATCCAGAATTTGCATCCATGCAAGACACAACATAACATAAGTAACGTCCATCCAAAAATCATCATATAACGTTAAGCACAGGAAAGATATAAGCTCTTCATTTATTAACTAGTCTAACAACATGAAAAACACAAATCTAACTACAAAATGAAATACTGAAATAACAGGGCATAAGGTTAGAAATATAATACAAAGATGCCCCATGGCATCAGATGCTTTCAATATAGTGCATACGGAGCATTTGCCTACTTCCAGAGAAATTTGTCAACTGTTTCTCGAATATGCCATGTCCAATCCTGCATACGGTAGGACTTTTTCCTATCCGAAAATCAAGCTGCTCGCGGCCATCTAATGTATCAAATCGCTTTCTCATTCTCTTTCTCTTGCGTTTTTTCTTTGTGGCAGGCTGCATCACTAATGACGTGGAACATTCTGCTTCAAAACTCTTGAATGAAGTATGTAAGACATGCGTGACATGTCTTTCTTCATGTTGCATATGCTCTGTCAGGAATGATGGATTAGTTACATAGGTGTCATGAGTTATAATTTGACCTTTTTTAATTTCTTCTTTGATCATTTCATTCTTAGTTAAATCTTCGTTAATGGAGTTAGCCTCTTTCTCGGGATATGCTTGTATGATAGCTAACTGATTATTATAATCGAATCTCATAATGGTCATTTCTTCATCCATAGTTGACATTCTGTTCTGAATCGAACTTATTTCTTCTTGATAACTTGTTTCCATGGCAGTTACTTGATTTGAATGATTAAATTCCATGATCGTCATATTTTCCTCTTGGGCTAATAACTTGCTTTGCATAGAATTAATTTCCCTGTCATGATTAGCTTTCATGGTTTCCACTTCCTGAGCACATTTTTCTACTATGGTGGCTACGTGATCAGAGTTTTTAATTTTCATGATTTCCATCTCCTTATCACGTTTTTCCAGGTGGGTGTACAAAGTCCTCATATCCTTGACATAATCAGTTATAAAAAAAAATTGCTTAAGCTCCATATTTTTTACCAACTGCGTTAGTTTTTCTAGAATTTGCTTATCATTTTCCCTTTCATTGTCGACACTGAGTTGACAACTTGTCCCTGTTTTTCCACTGTCATGGATTTGTCTTGCAACGGTACAAGTGGATGGCTCATTCTGATATGGAGAATTGTCTTGAAATCTTTCATTGACGGCTATCTCCTTTACAAGATCACTCTCATTCTGTTGCACAATGTTAAGGGCACAAGGCGAGCTACCTTGATCACCATATCTATCTGTAAAAGCATTGACGATGTCTTGTAAAGAAGCGAAAGAATCTTCAGGACAATTATGAAACCAATTCAAAGCATCACCCTCTAAACAAAAGGCAAATAGATGCATTTTGACATCTTCATGAATATACTAGGGAGAACTACAATATTTGAATATTGTATGAGCAACCCTGCGTAGATGCTTTCTAACAGGGACTTAATCACCACCCAAGAACAAAGGCAATTTATGAATGGCCTCTTCCGGTGTATCATGGAGAAAATCAATAAAATGACACGAGGTAAACGAATCATCCATGATGACTTGCTTGAAGGGATAAGGAGGGACCAAATGGATGCTAGAGAGAGACCCCTACTCAAGAAAATCAAGAGATCCACAAGAGGCGAGCTGCTAGTAGAAATTCTTATAAGAAATGAAAGAAGTGGAGTTGCCACTTGAACATGAATCTAGCTCTAAGATCCAAAAGACAAACAACTGGATATAAGGGAGGGTTTCTTGTTTGAGAAATAATGGATGAATAAGTGGAGTCGCCACCCAAATAAGAAACAAACCGAAATGTCCAGGTGCTAAAAGTGTAGTTGAATCGATTAATGAGATGACGAAAAATAAAGCGATGAAAAGATCAAACGACGCCAAGAAATGTTGTGTTGATGGGATAAGAAAAGATGAAAGATTAGATGATTAGAAAAAATGTCGTGAGAACCAAGGACAGAAAAACTCTATCCCCGGCAACGGCGCCAAAAAATGTTGTCATTGTCAGCTCAAATGAAAAGATGAGAAATGAGAAGAATGATGAGGAAATGTCATTGAAACGCTGAGAATAAAATGTTCCCGGCAACGGCGCCAAAAAATGTTGTCGCACAAAGTGTCTAGGCACCGCGACAATGCTCAGAGTAAGGGTTGTCACTCTTGATCCTTACTCACTCTGGTTAGACTCTCTCCTAGGCAAATCAAGGGGGGTAGTCCCTAAGGTAAATGGATGAGAAAGCCTGTGGATTACAGGCTCTAGGAGACTTTAATGATGGACAACTTGATGAATCTAAAGTAAGTCTCGGTCAATTTAGATGGATAAATTAAAATAAGACACAATCGCAAGATATAAATGACTAGAGACCAGTGCCTTTAATATTCGAATTAACCATAGACTAAATAAAACAAGTTATCAAGAGAAGACTTATAGATGTGGCAAAGTGACGATCATGAACAATTAATGTAAATGCCCAAAACTTTAACATGCAAGAGATTCCAGATTGAAAATGATTTTCATTAACTGCCTAGATCTAGATTCAATTAACTTTCTCCAACAGTCAATATGATTTAAAACGTTTATCGCACCTTGACAATAGAGAAATATCAAAAATGCATTTAATCACCAAATAACACTAAGGAACTTCAAATTTTAATTTTAATTATTCCTTAGGCAATAACTTCAATGTGAAAAATGAATAAGTAAAATAAATCAAAGGGTTAATGAATCGAATTTTTAATGGGTCGTAGGCCACGTTAAAAATTTGTAATGTTAAAGTGTGATTACTTTAATTTACTTTAGTTTATTTCATTTTTAAATTTTAGAATTTTTTAAAGTTTTAAACTTTTTTTTTTAATTTTTAGGATTTTTTAATTTTTTTAATGTTTTTTTTAAGATTTTTTAGATTTTCTTAGGATTTTTTTATTTTTTAGGATTTGAAGATTTTTTAATATTTTTAGAATTTTTTGATGTTTTATATTTTTAGTTTTTTTTTTGTTTAAAAGCTATGATTTTTAAATTTTTTAGAATTTCAAATAATAATAAAAAAAAAAGGAAAAAATCAAATGTCAAAAGAATTTTTATATTTTTTATTTTTTTAGATTTTTTGAAACTTTTATATTTTTTGAGTCAAAATTAAAATCATAAATAAAAAATCAAAAGATGAAATAAAATGGGATCAAAATAAAAGTGAAAACAAAATCTAATTTTTTTTTTTTAACTTTTAAGCAAAGAATGAAATCAAATATAAGTCTAGGCTAAATCATAACAAAAATAAAAAAATCGAAAGGAGGTTAATCCTAACTCATAAACATACATAATAAAAAAAATCGAATGCTTGTTGTATTATTTCTACAGGTATGCATTGACGGCGGAGCGAGGAGAGGAGCTGTTTGCATTTGCAAGTCGAGGAACGATGAGGAGTTTGACACAAAATGAGGGTTTGATGGCGGATGGATAGCGAGGGTATGAAGGAAGGGAGCCATGGGGGAAAGAGACTGCATGGAGGAACGTTGTTGCTAGCAGAAAGCGTTTGCAATGGATTTTCTGAAGTTTTTGAAGAGGCTGCGAGTCTAGATGAGGCTGAGAGTTGTGGGTGGATCTGCGTGGAGGAGAAGGATGGTTATCGGGCAGTGGAGCTAAAGTGAGGATGGGAAGTATGAGATAGCAGCAACAGCGAGGGTTTGGAGGTGAATGTTGTGGCCAAAGGGCAGCGTTTGAGGAGATCCGCGAGTAGGCAGAGAAAATAGCGAAAACTGCAAGTTTATGGAAGAGGGACAGCGTATGGAGCACTAAGAGAAAGGCTGCGGAATTGAGCGATGAAGGAATGAAGGATACTGCGCTTTTCTTTTTTTTCTTTTTTTTGCTTGTGATGCAGGCCCGGCAGCAACGTGAAAGGAGGAAAATGACTGCAGGAATGCTGCAGAAGAAGGGTTTCTAAAAAATTTCGAAATGCACAGTGAACCCCAAAAAAACCAAGCAGCAAATCAAAGAAACCAATCAGCAAAATGGTGGCCCAGAAACCCCTTAAAAATTTTCCAGAAATCTTAATTAAAATTTGCGAATCCACTTGCTTCAGATTTAACAGTGAAACCCTTAAAAAAATTCCAGATTAAAAACAAAAGTTTTAAATTTAAAACCCTGGACTGCAAAATGTCTGAATAATATCCCTGGAAAACGATTTTAATGAACCCCAGAGATCTAGATCTTACCCTCCAGGGCCTAGATTTGGACTCTACACAGTTTTCTCCTTCAGATCTGTAGCTGCAAGACAACAAGAAACACCCAAATGATATATACAATGACCCAAAAAACTAAAACCCAGAAAACCCAAGTCAGAAAACCAAAAATAATTACAGATCTATGTACATGAATGGTAGATCTATCAGATCTAGGGAGTGTGAGTCCAACTCCGCTCCCAAATCTGATAATCTGAGGCTCTCAACAGCCAGATCTATCGATTTAGCACAGAGAAAAAAATAAAATTTTTAAAGTTTAAAGGAGGTGTTGAGCTCAAAACCCTTCATGCATCACCCATAAAAAATATCTTATGATAAGCCCGGGATCAAATTAAGCTAGGCTCTTTAGAAAACACAGATCGGGAGTTGGCTGGTCCAACTGAAAACTTCCCCGAACGCCCGATGATCTAAAAATCAAGACTTTCCTACAAAACTCAATTCAACCATCAACATAGAGTGAGAAAACGATAATAAAATTCAGATAAATAGAGATACCTGCTATTATATTCAAAACTTAAATTATCATTCAAACCCCAGCGACTGAGCAAGATACCTGTACTCAAATCACTCTTCAGAAAGCTATCATCAATGGTTAAAAAGAAATCTATGCATGAAAATGACACATCTTACAGTGTTTCCACGAAGAGTAACACCAGCAGAAATTAACCCCAAAGTCTTTTTTTATTGCTCATAAAAAGATTACAAGAGAGCTTTTCGCTTAGCACATGATCAAAAGATCGGATAAACTGACTGACAAATGACCTCCTATTTAAAGATAAATCCTTCAACGGCTAGTTCGAGTGATCCTCGTCAAAGCAATCTCGACCGTTGATGAGGATCAAAATTCCTTTTAATCTCATCCGTCCAAATTTTAAATTCTTAAAGAAATTCGAATTTTTCAATTTAATGCATTTTAATTAATTCAAAAATAAATTTTTTGAATTAATTTCCTCAAAATTTTGACTTTGACTTAACCCCAAGGACCAAAGGCTTAAAATTTAGCAAAATAATCAATTTACCTTAGTCCCGGAACCTCTTAAAATTTAATTTTGAAGGACCAACGAATTTTGCCTTCGAAGAATTTAAATTTACCTAGGACCTAGAATTAATTAAATTTCTGGCTTAGGATTTTAATTAATTTTTTACCAGAAAATTTAATTAATTAACTTATGAGGGGATAAATTATTTTTCCAACCTGCAAGACACTTTACATCATGATTTTCACATTTTTTACATCTCGAGAGGGAAAACCCATTTGCAAAAGACCCTCACAGACTACCCAGTTCTGCGACACAAATATAATCTAGCAAACCAAGCAATTTGTAATAAAATAACCTAACCAAATAGTTAGGATTATTCCCAAATCACTTTTACATAAACTCAATCTAGAACACTAGGAATCCCGTAAAATCCCAGTGACAAATTCCATTCCGGCTTTGGGGTAAGGCTGAAGGAAAACTCTGCCGACCATTCGAGAATGGATCAATGAGACAAAAAACCTCTCGGAATGTAGATCATCACCAGAAAAGTAGGTTTACCTAGGCAATTACATACACGACACGGATCTACCGAGATTACTTACATTTTACACATGCAGAAAGGGTTTACAATATAACATGATGATCAGGCTGATGATGATAGTTGAACGGCACGAACACATCGATCAGGGACTATCCCTTTTGCGAAAAAAGGGGGTGTACTGCTATGGGTCGTTGACACGTAGTGGTCAACAGGCAGCATGGGAAGTATGACCAGCATGGCAAGCGTGAACAACATGGACAGTTGTGGCAAGCATGGTGCTGCAAGCACATGAGACATGCTGTATGGCAACATGGTTCAACAATGGCACATGGGATAGCAGTGCAGCATAAGGTGCAGCAATCATGAGGTCCAGCAATGTGATGATGGGTGCAACATGGTGCAGCACGGTGAGGTGCAGCATGATGACGAGATACAACACAATGATAGATGAAGGAGTCACCTTAGAGAATCAGTTGAAACAGCATGTCTTCAACTGATCTCATGTATCATATTCTTAGAGATGATCTATGCTCTTATCTAGATAAGTCAAAGTGTTGACTTTTGCTGTAAATGTACTATCTCTCTCTCTCTCTATTGAACTATTGAAGAACATATAAGAAGAATTGATCAAGGGTTTTCCCACATTGGGGTCTGTCCCTGGCTAGCGCCACATCTTGTGTCCTCTTGTCTTGACTTGTTTTTTGCGATTTATGTTTATGTTCTATCTGTAGTTTACTTTAATGCTGAAGTGATTGCTAATCTGGAAAATATATTGAGCTAACTGTGAAAACTGAAATAAATTGCTCTAATCATAGAATATACCTAAACTTAACAAAAGCTAATCTTCAGGTATGATGCGAGTTTTCTGAAAGAGATTTGTTGTGCTTTTGTGGTAAGATATGCAAAGTTGCAGAGCTATAGATGCGATTTTTTTGTGGAAGTAATGTGAGCTCCTCCTGTGGCATAATACGAGTTTCCTAAGGGCTGATGAAGGAAGGATGAATTGGTTTTTCTGAGTTTTCCTTGTGGAACAAAAGCATGGCAAAATAAAGGGTTGACTTGGCGCTCGTGGGGATATTGCTCTTGGTCTTGGGTCTTGGATCTCTCACTTTGATACGATTCTATAAGAAGAGAATTTATTTTCTATGTTTTCCCCTTGGGAAGGGATTTTTCCCAGGCTTGGAGCCTATATCTTGTGTTCATTATTCTTTTGTGATCTTCATGATGTATGGATTTGATAATTGTTTGATGAAGAAATATAATATACAGTAAAAAGAAGCTAATGATATTCACAAGCAATTATCATTGAAAGAGAAATCACCTTAATGCTAAGCCTCCATATTTCTCAACAACATCCACCTCATTATTGTGTCTTTGTATGGATTTTTTCTTATGAGGCATCTCAGAAGACCTGGTAGATTTTGAGCCAACAAGAACAAGAAGCAAAGATTTGAAGAATTCACCTTGGCCAACTCCACTCATTCTTGGTATGAGGTATAATAGTGTAATTTTCAGATTTCAAATCAAGTTTTATTTTCATGGCACCTCGGTCCTTCCATCTTCTATATCCATCCAACCAACTCAAGTTAGGATATTTTACCATCAAAATGGATTCTCCATCAAATAAACATCAAAGATATTGAAAGGGAAATTAATTACCAACAAGAAATTTCTAAGAGGTAAGTTGCAACAACTCAAACTTAAGAAAAAAGGTACAATCTTACCCATCATTAGCCCTTCAAAGCATATCATCTTGCAAGTATTTTCATCAATAACAATTATCAGGTGTCGTCCCAAAAGAAGCAAGACCTTCAACTTTCAATTGATTTCGGCCTATCTTGTTATGCAACTCATCATATAAAATCATCACCAAAATCCTTGCCAACTGCATAAAACCTCTCCTATCCAATTTAATCTCAGAAAATCAAGGCGGGTTTGTTCCCAACAGACAAATCGTGGATAATATCATGATCATTCAAGAAGCACTGCATTCCAGTTTAGCAAGAAATGAGCAGGGCTTCATTCTAAAACTTGACATGGCAAATGCTTTCGATAGAGTCAATCTGTCTTTTTTATCAGTTGTTCTCAAAAAATTTGGCTTCTCTATTGAGCTTATAGAAATAATAAAAGCATGTATTATCGGCCCGTGGATAGCCCCTCTCATCAATGGAAGGTCGAGTGAGATTCTTCGAGCCCTCTCGATGCCCTATGTGTCTCATGGCAGAAGAGAGCATCCAACACCTCTTCCTTGATTGCAACCTTGCAAAAGAATGTTGGACTCTGCTTGTAAGTCCCTTGGAACTAGATGTGAACCCATCTCTACCCTTCAATGAGTTCTATTTAGCATGGAAAAATGAGTATCCTTATTCTCTCAAAAATAAGAACACCATTAAAAGACATTGGACAAGCTTACCCTCCTTCCTCTACTGGCAAATATGGCTCATAAGGAACAAACAAATATTCCAGAACTATAAGCCAGAAGTCGGCAAGGTGCTCTCAAAAGCATGGGGGCTAGCAACAGAATTCCTATCAGCTAAAGGAACAAAAACCATAAACCTCAATCAGCTTCGACAAGAAGAAAGAACGTGGATCAGATATGCAAACAACAGGCCTAAACTGTCAAACACACCCAAAAGGAAAGAGGTCAATAAGAGCTAGAAAATCAGATTAAAAGAGAAAGAATTCATCCTATGGATGAACGATCTTAATAGACCGCGTCTTTTCTTGGATGGAGCATCAAAGTCAAACCTGGGGAAAGCAGGTGCAGGCGGCATTCTTATTGACCAAGGCAGACATAATTCCATCGCTTTTGAGTAAGGATTGGGCGCAACCTCAAACAATAAGGCTGAGGCATATGGACTCCTTTTGGGAGAAAAAAATAAAATAAAATAAATAAATTTACAACAAAAAAAAAACTGTTATGAGAAGTTTATGAAAGTTGTAATAAAATAGTGAAATAATGAAGGTTTAGAGGTCAAACCCTAGGCCCAAGGCCTTGAAGATCACTTGCCCAAAATGCCAAATTTCCAATGATTATGCCACCTAAAAATACAAATTTTGAACCAATTTCTTTGCAAAACACACCAAGTATTCAGTCCCAAAATCAAACTTACCCACAGCGATGGAAAAGAGGGCAAATTAGGGCCAAGAGAGGCCAACGCTAAGCCTTAGAGGGCTAGCATTTAGGAAAGGAAGGCCCTAAAGGCCTAGCAGCTGGGAAGAGGCCAAATAGGCCTTCGGTTGAGGGGATGGAGGCCTAGAAGGCCTACCGCAAGCCCTTGGAGGGTTGCATCTAGGGAAGAAGAGGGGTAAGGGAAGAGAGAGAGGGTCAAGGAGGAGAAGAAGGGAGAGTGAAGGGATGACGAGGGGTTGTGAAGGAGGGCCAAGAGGGAAGCAGGGCCGAGGAGGGGAGGTCGAGGCCTTAAGGCCTCACAGCTAAGTAAGGGAGGGCAGGACGAGAGGGCTAGGCCTCACAACCAGGCCTATAAGGCCCTAAAATACCCACGGCAAGGGCTAAAAAGGAGGTCAAGGCCCTCTAAGGCTTGCGGCCAGCCTCCAAGAGGCCGAAAATGGCTGACACTGGAGATGAAGCGCTGACATTGGCTTTGGAGGAGGACGTTGGTCCCTTTAGCCCTAAAAATTTTCGGAACCCTTGCTCCAAAAACTAAATTTGCTTCAGATCTTCATATTTACTGCAAATTTTCTTCAATAGTTGGCCCTGCAAAAATTTTAGAGGCTAGATCTTACCCTCAAGGGCTTAGATCTAGCTCCAATCCAGCTTTTTCCACCTTATCTGACCTGCACAAATGAAAATAAAAATACCCAAAACCCCAATATATACAAAAATTCAAAAATAATTCAAACCCCAAAAAACCCCAGCTGCAAAACCAAGGTCAGAAAAATAAAATATTTTACAAGTGTATTATACAAATTATATTTACAAAATATACATGTAAAATGCTTGGAAAAGTTTTGAAATTTTATAAATCTTTAGTAGCAGCTAAATGTATCTCAAAAGATAAATAAATCACAACCTTAGCGAAGTTAGAACACTGTAAAAATAATTAGAGTCCAAACATAGTTGGCCTCTATCCAAAGTTCAAGAACTTGGAGTCCAAGGGCTGGAGAACCTGCAAACAATATATATTTCTGAAGAGCAAATCATTAGAACACCCAATGAATCGGATCACCTAAGATAAGCCAATAGCTTACCAATAGAATGTTTCTATCACCTACAATGAAATAACGATCAAAATATTTATAAAGCAGAATATGGGAGTGCCTGTACCCAACAAATACCACAAATCATCAGATTAGAGACACCATGAACTGCACCCCAAAGTCTTTATTATGATTATTCCAACATTCCCAGTGGGACAGTAATTTACATCAGCTTTTCAGAGTTACATAAGCCAAAAACTAGATGGCTTGAGACACAAATGACTCTCAATTTATAGATAAATCCTCCAAGTGGAAAAATAACAGCTAGTTGGCTTGATCCCCATCAAAATAATCTCAGTCGTCGAAAAATATTTGATCATCTTTTAATCTCCACCATTGAAAATATTTATTTTTGAGGAATTTTCGAATTTCTCATTTAACCCATTTTTTATTAGCTCAAAATTAATTATTTTGAGCTAATTTCCTCAAAAAATTGACTTTGACTTAACCACCAAGGCCCAAGGGTCCAATTTTTCTTGAAATTTCCAATATTCCCTTGGTGGGGGACCTCCAAAAATTAATTTCTTTGATACCCACGAATTTTTCCACTTGGAGAATTTAATTTCTCTAAGACTTTAAATTTGACTCTAATTAATTAATTTTCTGGCTTAGGATTAATTTAATTTTTGCCAGAAAAATTAATTAATTGACACTTGAGGGGATTAAATATTTTTTCCACCCTCTAATATTTTAGCCATGGTGTCTAAGTATGAGGGACCATGCACTAAAATATTTTTTACATAAGATGATTACATTTTCAACCCTCAAAGGGGGAACACCCATTCGGTATAGACCCTCAAATTACACACCCAATTCTGCGACACAACATGATCTAGTAGACCAAGTGATTTGTAATAAAATAATTTAGCCAATTAGCTTAAATTATTCCCAAATCACTTTTACATAAGACTCGACTAAAACACTAGGACTCACCTAAGACTTTGACGACAAATTCCACCCTAGCTTTGGGGTGAGGTTGGAGGGAAAAACTTTGTCGACCATCCGTGTTTAGAAACACAGATGAATCAGTGAGACGAAAAACCTCCCAATTTTGCCAAAAATAATAAACTTACCTAGGTTGTTACATACATACATGGTCTTACTAGCATCATTTACATTACAAATTTGCAGAATGGGTTTACAATGACTCAATAAACCGATGTCCTAACGATCTCGATCCTTTGAAAAAAATGGGTACATTTGCTTCCTCAGAACTTTGACAAAAAATGAGTGCACCAATGTTGAAAACTAATAAACAAATAATAACACACTCACTCATAAAATAAATATTAGACATATAGAAAAACCAGACATGGCGGAAAAGACATGAGAGACTTTCCTGTAGTCTCTCATTCTCATAAATTTCATTATTAAAATAATGTTTATGATACATATAAATACATGAGGAAGTTGTCTCAAGATAGTGCATCTATCTTGGACACTATGGTTGAGAAAATATCTCAACAACACACTAATCTAGGAGCTTAACTAGTTGGAGAGAATCTCTCAACCAACTAAGCTTAAACTGACTCCTAACCATGAGGAACAAACTCAATCTAGAAAGGTAGGATTAAATCCTAACTTTCATGATTTTAATTAATTTAATAATTTGGACTTAGAATTGTTTTTAATGTGAGAGTGAGGCTAACAACCAAGTGCCACAAGCCCACGCAAATCATACAAAAATTATTATCTTAACTTCTAGACCTCCTCTCTTGGTGCTTGAAGTTGCCGCTTGCTCCTCGAAGGGTGCTCTTCCATCTCCAAGGGTCAAATTATAAAATCTCTTTTTTGGTTTTGGCCCAACTCCTTTGGGTGTAAAACCCCCTTGGGTTCTTAACCCACAAGTGACTTTGTGGGTGCCAATTCCTCCACAACCCTGTCCCCTAGGGTTTGGAGTACCTCCCAAGCTACAAATCTCAACAATGGTACCTACGCAAAATGAATAATTAATAGTTAAATGTGAATAATATCTAGGAAAACCACTAGGAAAGTACCCCACCATGCTAGAAGGCGTGACAGTTCGGAATAAGACATGAACCAATCATGCAACGACAAAGTGAGAGTAGTGACTAGAACATCATGAGAAATGAGAGGATACTAGATCTTTCCAACAATGATCAACCATGGAAAAGCACCCGCAACAAGATGAGCGATACATGATATGTCGCTGAAGCAACCTCCACCAATGTTACAAACATGACCAATCCACTTGATATGCTGAAAAGATTGAAAAAGGAATGACAAGTTCATTGTGCCAAGCCATCCTACATGAAAGCCACCTTCCCCCTTGGTTGGCCAAGGGTCAAATAAACTATAAGAGTGGCACTAAGGATAACATGAAAACACACTTAATCTGTAGCCAGTATATGGGAAGTCCATAAGTGTCATCATGTAAGGTCTCATGAAATGGACACAGGACAACCTATACAAGGTATGGTGTAACAAGCTTGATTGACATCATCCCTCTTCTCCCCATCACTTGGTACATCATTGATATTGTCATAATTTCGAAGGAAAAAACCACTTGACAGGTTTGCTTCTTGACATTCTCTTCTAACACCACCTTAGTCCTTTCAACTAATGAGAAGTCATGCTCCAACACCACCACATCCAAGCCTCCATGGGTATCCCCACATATCCAATGATGATATGTTTGGCTCCAAACAATGATCTCCCAAAACCTTTGTGACCTCCTTCAACTCCAACAAAAAGCACATCTACATTGAACTACCTTCCTCCTGTCAATGATGCCTACAAGAGCCTAACCCTAAATAAGGGGATCTCATACACCAATTTGGTGTCTGGTTGGCTGTGACATTAAAATTAGATTATTATTATTATTCATTTATATAGATAGATAGATAAATAAATGGATATAGTCTGTTGACTTGTGGCCTAACAGCAAACTGGTGACATGTGGATTACACAGGTTCGTATTCTAGAGGGCATGCTCCCACCCTGTGTGGTGCCTTAGCAGTTATGTTCCTCCCTAGCTAAAAGGTCCGATTATGTTGGTTACCATGCATGTCCATATCCTTGTGAGCAGTGCAGTTAGTTTGTAATTAATGTAATTGAGTTAGCTTAGTACCAACACCCTTTATCTCACTAATACAAAAAAGCTTGAGATGTAATGCATTGTTCCAATTTTTTCAGTCCATTGGGCCATTTCCCTCTGTGTGCATGCAATATTTTTGAAACATAAAAATTGAGCACACAAACTGGAACTGCCAAGTGATTTATAGAATTGTATATTCCTATGTCGGCTTAACCTGACATTCTTATAGACAAAATATCTGAGAAACAGGATGAAACAAGGAAAGTAATCATTGCAACTAGAACCTTTTTTCAAAATTTATCACAAACTGAGAAGACCTGAAAAATTGCAGAGCAGAGAGAATGTATTTGATATTCTGATAATGAAAAGCGGAAAGGTACAATGTGCACAGTTTCATGGAGGGGACAACCAACCAGACAAGTTACAACTGACTTGATTTGTTTAAGATAGCATTAATGTCTCTTTATTACAAATCATTCAACGACATTATTAATTACTATCCTATGTTACCTTTATGATGATTATTAATTGTCATAAACTGTATTTACACTAACATAGAAAGGTACAATATGACCATTATAATGAAACTATACTCTAAACGTTTATTATGCACATACTTGTAATGCATGCTCAATGCTGACTGCTTCAAGTAAATCACGAGAGATAAAGTTTCTCCCAATGCCACCCACTTCAACTTCCTCCTTTGTTGGAGGGACTGAATTCAATGTAAATCCCTGCACATGAAATTTTTGGTCTATGAAATGTTGTAATAGCTTCCAAATGTACACACATAATGCTATCACATCTATGAGGTGACAAGAACAGGCTTACCACCCCATGACTATTAAATCCAAAAGCACAGCTTGGGAGCTCCCCAGCATAAGTGTATGCTGTGAATGAACCTCCACCTTGCCAACTAGCTTTTACCAAATACCTGCATTCTTAAATGAAGTGATTATCAATACTGTAATGGTGTGTTAATCTAAACTTCATAACAATAAAAGCGATCAGGAATACAAAAATTTATAAACAGTCATCAATTAAACTTAAAAAGGCATTTCCAAGCCTACAAAAAGCATCAGTATGTTGTACATTACACATGACCAAGAACTGAAACATTTGCATCTTCATTATGCACAACAAGTGCCATGGAACTATTAATTACAAGGACATCTGAGCATTCTTCAGCATTTCCCACTTCTGAGGTTGACATTTTCTTTGGTAGAAAAGGGGCTATCTCCTTTCTGAAATTTAATAGCAATACCTGCACGCATGGAGGTCACCCCATCAAAAGTGAAGCCTCAAATGAATGTGTTACATCATAAACATTTACAAACACTGTGAATAGGTCATATTATGAAAATAGTCATTTCTAGCTGAACAATTTTACAATGTTTATGTCCTTGCATCTTTCGTTATGGTAGCCTGGAGGGTTAACTCAATTGATCGAGTCCCCACTGTTAAAGCACCTTTGCTATCGAGGTCATAGGTTCAATTCTCTCAACAGCCTGGGTCAGGCTTTGTGGTTGAGACAGCAGGAAGTGATCCTTTCGGGTGGATCTACCTGGTATGTATATTCCATGGACGTAGCGATCACCAATCTCCGGGGTCCATGAACCACATAGAAATATATATATATATCTTTGGTTATGGTATTTAGTGTTATTGAAACCGGACCTGCTGGTCCAACTGGTTTGGGGATCAAACTGGTTCGGTTCAAGGTTTGGAACCAGAAATGACCAGTTCAGTACCGAACTGGCCTTTTTTTAGGAATGGGGGGATTGCAATGTTTCCATTGGATTTTGTCTTGTACGTGTTGAAAAACTAGGGCATCCTTTATTCTGATAATTACTTCTTTAGTTAAGTTAATATTTTTCTATCACAAAGTAATTACACAAAGGAGCTCAACAGTAAATACAAAATACCATGAGAATCATAAAGAGATAGCCCCACAATAACGCAAGAGTTTACCCTGGGAAAACCCAGCAATCCTTTCCTTATAAAAGGAATTCAACAAGAGAGACATCAAAGTCAAGATGGTTGACCAACATAAAAGAGTAGCTCAACCTCTCACCAGGAAACCAAGTTAGCCCTTACGAACCACAGATTTTGGCCCTCTTCCACAAGATTAGTCCACAAGAGTTCGGTCTTCTTGTGCAAAGATTCAGCCTCCTTGTTCCACAGAGATTCTGCCTTTTGGCACATAAACAAACCACAGAACACCTCGGCCCTTCCACAGAGAAATTTGGTCCTTCTGCCACAGAAATAAATCATAGAATATTCTAGACTTTGCCTCAGGTAGATATTGTTACCTACCACCAGTGGGTGACCCCATAGGAGAAATTTTCTCCTAGATTTGTCTTCAATCAGTAGCCAGCAGCCCTTGACAACAACCAATGTAGCCAATCTTGTGCCAGATGTCTCCGCTCCCTGAGCCAATCATATGTCCCCTCGCCCATCTGTCGAGATCGTATGTTTGAAGGTGGGCCATCCAATCCTAAAGGTATGGTTTTTCATTATGCAATCGAGTGCTTATCCCTATTTTTCTTTGGCACACTTGGGTATGGATTATTGGGTGACTTGGAAGAAGGAAGGGTTTTGACTGTAGTCTTTCTCCCTTACCTTAACTGGGGGACTAATCCTCAACCCTAGTCCCATGGGATCTACCCTACTAGCGTACAGCTTTAAGGTGGGCACTACCTGGGAAACCCTGATTTTGGTAGTGTAGTCCTGTTTTCCCTTTAAGCATTTTTCACTCCCCTTCGTACATTACATGCCCTGTTTCATCATGTTCCCCCTCTAGGTCCACAAGGCTCTGGTACTCCCCCTCCCCTTGTCCACATGTCTAGGTCAGGCGTGGAATAATGCCTTGGAGGTAGATGCAGCGAAAAAAAAATATAAAATCATATCATGGCCACATACAAAAGGAAATATATCACAAAATGGAAAATATGGTCGAAACAATAAAATTTAGCACATGGGCAAAAACCAAACATGAGCTCTATCTGTCATCATTATGGCCATCACCCTTGTTCCTAGGGCTCCTATGAGTGCCCCTTGCATCATTATGGAACCCATGCATGTCCCAACCCCTAGTGGGCGACGAACTACCCCACCTTAAGGGGGTAGTCGTTGTTATATCATACACGTCATGCTCTCATCCCCTGAAGCCCTGAGAAGTAAAATAAAAGAAAAATCAATAAAAGGCAAAAGGAAAATGAAGAAGGGTGGAAAAACAAAGGTCGGGGTAACTCATGTACCACGATTGCTCCCTCCTACATTCATACACCCAAATATGTGGACATCCCTCGTCATTACCACCCTTAAGCCCATGGCATTTGGCTTTGAGACCCCTGTGTTCCAATCCACCTCATCATTATCCACATGACACCTACCAATTGAAGGATGTACCTTGGACATGTCCTTCCCTTTAGGGGTTGGGAACACCTAATAGGGTTGTTTATTAACCACTCCTACCTAGGGAGGTAACACCATTACATGTTCAAAGCCCCAAATTTGGAAGGGAAACCCACTATGAAGTCTCATTTTTGCCCTTGATTAACAAGCTTATTCACTCAATTGCACTAATGAATTATTGTGTCTGAAGGTGAGGAGACGCATTGGATCTTATACAAGATTGGCAGGTGGTTTCATCATGGGTTAGGCAACTTAATTAGGGCCCAAGCCCACCAAAGGATCATATTGACACTTGTAGGGGATGCATTGAGAACCATGGATTTCCATCATGTGGCAGAGCATTATCTCATGCCATGGGCAGCCTCAGCACCTTCAGTAGCTTGTTCATTGCCCCACATTATATGTGAGATGATGCACTTGGACAAGTAGTGCCCCCAGACGGCTTTACAGTATATACAGAGTTGGCATCTAATCTGAGGCCTAGAGGATGTTTGTCTCATCCTTGAGATATGGGAGGCCAAGCACCTATCTTTCGTGCCCTCATTTGGAGCAGTCTACAGGCTTATTTTTCACCAGGAGACCCATGAGACCATTATTTGTGCCTCAAAGCCACTTTGGAGCACCACATGATGTTTTACTTGGAGATCAAGGGGCCACCCCATTGTCTATCATTCATGGAGCCCACATTCTCATTATGGCACCTTGAGGACTCAACCAGACCCTCCAACGGCCCACCTACACCATTGTTTCATCATTTTGGATGGCTTATTCTTCACTTTGTGAGCTATTTGGGTGGGCTTGTCACCAAAGACATGTTACTTTACACACTAAAATAATTTTAGGGGTATCTTAGGCTAATTCGATTAGGCTAGAGGATCAAATATATTTAGATATCTCACATTGAAAGAGATCATCATCATCACACTTGGATCTATTTCGCTTGGAGAATTTCGCACTTTTTCCTTGGATGTCTATTGAAGATCTCTTGATGCATTTCGATATTTTTGGGAGCTAAATTCATTTTCTCTTGGAGTTGCTTTCTTGACCTTGGATTGGATATATCTCTTGTTATCTTGTAATTGATTCTGTAGAAGATTTTCATGAATAATGTCTAATGTATGGAATTATTGCAACTAGCTAGTTCTTTTGTGCCCTAATTTAATGACAATCATTGTAAAGATTGTTAGGTTGTGAAATTGCACATGTTACTCATCGAATAACAAGTAGATGAATGTTCCTAGTGAATTGAAATTTGATTTTCTTCCATAAAAGTCCATAGATCTTGGGTGGGTAATTGTTGAAAAGTAGGTGCTAGGGCATCACTTTTTAGCCTCCTTGAGGAACGATTTAGCCGAATTTTGAATCACATAGACTCCATAGCCCAAGGGGAAGGTGTTGGTCTGAGAAATTTTTCAGCCCCTCCTAGATGGCTTAGCTAGGGCTGCTTGCGAATTGCATTAGAGGAGTGATCTTTCAAATCTGTCTGGATAGGTATTGTTACTCACCACCAGCGGGTGACACCCATAGGAGAATTTTTCTCCTAGATATGTCTTCAACTGGCAGCCAGCAGCCCCTTGTAGCCACCAGATAGCTCGATGAGCCACTTTTCTCTGCCCCCTAAGCCAGCCATTATGTGCCCTCGTCCAGCTGTTATAATCGTATGTTTAAAGGTGGGTCTTCCAACCCCGAAGGTATGGATTTCATTATGTAATTGGGTATTTTTGCTTGTTTGTCATGGACACTTTTGGACATGGATTAGTGGGGGGATTTGGCAAAAAGAATGGGCTTGGTTTATACTCTTGTTCCCTTGTCCCAACTTGGTGGTTAGTCGTGTATCCTATCTCGTGGAATCCCCTTTATTGGCTACTAGCTTTAGAAGTGGCACTACATGGGAAACCCCGATTCTAGTTGTATGATCCCACTTTGCAACACCATATATATCACTCCCCTCCGCTCATTATAACCCCTTTTCACATATTTCCCATCTGGGTCCACATTTGTCCATTGGATCCACAAGGAGTTAGCCTCCCCCTCCACTTGTCCACACCTTGGGTCAGGCCTAGAATGATGCCCCAGAGGTTGATGCAGCTAAAAAGAAAGTTAAAAGCATAATTTGGCCACTTACAACAGGAAATGTACCATAAAATGCAAAAGATGGTCGGGACATAAGAATTTAGCGCGTGGGAAAAAGCCAAGCATGAGCTCTACCCCTTATCATTATGGCCATCACCCTAGTTCCTAGGGCCCCTATGTGAGCCCCTTGCATGATTTAGGAACCCAGGATTGTCCCAACCTCAGTTGGGCGATGAACTGCCCAACTTTAAGGTGGTATTCACAGTTATATCATACGCATCATGCTCTTATTCCCTGGAGCCCGAGCAATTAAAAGAAAGAAAAATCAATAAAAGGCAAAAGGCATATGAAGAAGGGTGGAAAAACAAAGGTCAAGGTAACTCATGTACCATGATTGCTCCCTCCTACATTTATACACCCATGTGTGGGCTTCCCTCATTATAGCTACCCTTGTACCATGCCATGTGGCTTGGATCCTCCCCTAATACCCCACTCTGTTCCACCATTATTTCACATAACACCTGTCATTTGACAAATGGACCATGGACCTGTCACTCCCTTAGAGGTTGAGACCACCTAATAGGATCCTTTATTAACCTCCTTCTTGAGCTTGGGGACACTTGTACATTCTAAAGCCCATTTGGAAGGGCATGCCACTATGAAGTGTCCACTTTTGCCCCTGATTTGCAAGCTTATTTACTCAATTGCTCTAATGAATTGTTGTATTGGAAGGTGAGGAGACGCATTGGATCTTATACAAGATTGCAAGTGGGTCTTCATCTTGGGCTTGGCCTCCCTATACAGGATCCAAGCCCTCCAGAGGGTCATGATGGCACTTGTAGGGTGAGCATTGAGAGCCATGGGCCTCCACCACAGCAAAGCAGTGATTAGCCACACCATGAGATTCTTCGGCACCACATATTACTTGCTCATGCCCTACCTATACAAAGATAATGATGCACTTGGAGCACGTTGCCCAGTCGGCCAAATATTTGCATCATACACTTGGTAGTTGATCCAGAGCCTAGATGGGTTTTTGTCTCACCCGAGGAGACATGGGAGGGCTTGTATCATCATTTTAGCCCTTATTGACGAAGCACGGACATGTTCAATCCAGTTGGAGACCCACAAGACCATTCATAGTGCCCCACTGCCACTTGGAAGCACCATTGATGTTTAGCTTGGAAACTGTTAGCATCAGGTTTGCATCTTTCTCTAAAAGGTCCAAAGGCTATATTTATAAAGTTCATTATGCAAATTCATGGTTATTAAAAGGGCCTATAAAGTTTTTGTGTAAATTGCTATATAAGCCTAGGGGCATGTCAAATCAAGTCATTTCACCTAACCCTAAGCTTTCCCTAAGTTTTTTGCAGCAAAATTAGCCTATTGCAAGCCTACAGCTAGTGCTACAAAATATTTTCGTAGCGCTCACCGAAAAAATTAAAAGTTAGGTTTTCGAGTTGCCAAACCTATCATTTCAACTTCCTATGTGACTTTTCACAAAGACTTATCCATTTTCATCCATGATTTGACAGCTAGTTGCATTTTGAAGCCCAAGAACAAGTTTAAAATCAAACCCTAAAATACCCAGTTTACCCTAAAACGGTAATTTCCAACAAACCCATAAATTTGTTTACAATGTGCAGGAAGGTTCTAGAGCGGTTTGCAGCGTCCAGCCAAGGTGATTCAAGGTTGTAGAGGCATTTTCAGCGTCAAAAACATTTGCAATATGGGTCGATCAGGTCATGTGAAGCGTTTTGAGCCTTGATGGAATGTACTTTGAAGTTTATCCAGAAATGTTGGCTCTGTTCTGAAATGCAGGCTGGGAATCAGTATTCCAACGCTTCAATGGACACAACCTGAGTTGGTGTCATGACTTCATATACTCTTTTGATGGAAGTACAACATGAATTAGAACCCTACAGTTTCCAGTCATCGAGGAATCCATTGCAGAGGCCACGAGTTTGCCTACTGAGGGTGAAAGGTGGTTTAAAAAGCAGAGATTACAGAATGTGGACTTGAACTTTTTCTTGAAGGAAGATTGTCAGAACCAAGACTGGAACATAGGAGTCCTCCAGAACATGTTGAAGCCTGAATGGTCTAACGCTCTCAGGACTATGCATCTCTTCTTCACCTATGAAGGCAGGTACTCTAAGGCTTATTTGTATCACATGAGGTTTTTATGTCATTTAGCAGGTTTTAGTAAGATGAATTTGCCCTATTTTCTTCATCAAAGTTTGTTGAAGATGTCTACCAAAGCTAGAACCAGACCTGAGTTGCAACCTCATGATATTTGTCATCACGGCCTAATAAAAATACTATATACTCATGAGCTGAACAAGCAAGTAGAACAATTGAGACAGAGAAACATAAGACAACCTGCACCTAAAAGACCAAGGAGAGGCCAAACTAAAGTTTTTGTCCAAACCCTAGCTCAGGAAACAAAGGGAGAGCCTAGCCATATCCCTGTTGAAGAACATGTTGAAAACCCTGTAAAAGAACCAGAGGTTAGGGTCTATGAGAGGAGAACAAGAAGACAGCAAAAGCAAATGCTAGAAGAAGAGGCAAAACAAAAAACAACAAAAAGTGAAAAAGGCAAACAAAAAATGGAAACAGGGGATGAAGAAGTAGAAACAGAGCCTAGGGTTTACTGCAGAAAACCTCACACTTGCCCTACAAACAAACTAATACTGGGTTTAAAGGCAAAAATCAACCCTAAGCTGAAGGAGACAGTGATTCTTGATGAAGATGAAGAGATTGTGCAAGTTTCAAAGAGTAAAAAGAAGGCCACCAAACAAAGGAAAACAGAGTATGCAGATAGAAAAGGGAAAGAAACCCTAAAGGCTAGCAAAAACATACAGAAAGCTACCAGAAGGATGACAAGAAGCCAAAACAAGTTAGACCTCCTTGCTCAGGCTACAGAAGCTATGGAGGAATGATATGTTACCTCATTGGCAGAGAAATATACAAAACCCTAATTTTGTTGAACAAACCCTAATTATACCTCAACATTTTGACCTACTCCATTTTAATCTTTTTGATAGTCAATTTATTTTCGATATGTTATGGTAATATGTCAAAGGGTTTTTGTGGTTGAGGAAGTGCAGAGAATACGAGTCAACATAAGGAAAAAGAGCCTTAAAAGAAGCAAGCAATTACACAAGGCAGTTGCACAATTTCAGTAGAGTTTATAGGTTCATGTACCAGTTTTGCTACCAAGAGGGAATATGAGTTGCAGTTCCAGATATCAAGCCTACAAGGGAGTGAACAATTCCAGATCCTACAATACAGCTATGACTCGTCCTTGTTCCAAAAGAATAGCAGGAGATACGTGCAGCAGTTTCACAAGATACTTTGACCAATGTTATGTGCCAAATAGAGATCCGAATAGCTAAAAGGATAGGATTTTGATTATGTTTTGTTAATTAAACTCTCAGATATTGTAAATATTTTGCAGTTATTGCTACCAGACTTTATGGATCTTATCTTATATGTATTTTCCCTATATATTACATGAGAAATGAGGAAAAAAGGTTGGATTTTGATGAAAATATAGTTTATTGTTTGTGTGTTTTGAAAGCTTTATTAATTTACAGTTTGCCAAGATCAGAAGATTTTGATCAGTGACACAAAGATTCATGTGATGGTATCTCTTAGTCTGTATTTTCTACATGTTTTAGTGTTTCTCTCTCTGTAATATCATTTGAATGTAATGTCTTCTGATATTTGAATGAGAATAAATGTTACAGAATTCATCCTGGTTTTTGATGCTTTGTCTCATAGATTCAAATATTTGCACTCCTATCTTCTAAAGCTACTTTAGGATTCATTTCATATGCCCTACTATAGTGGATTGTTTTTCTATTTTCCTCTTTCAACTACAACGATGACTTGAAATGTCTAGGATGTGCCATCTACCTTGCCTTTGTCAATCCTTGATCATATAGCCAGTATCTTGGTAAGTTGCCTTAAACCCTAGCTTGTTGACTCCATTGCCCAATGGACTATCTCCCTCATGCCCAAACAAACTGTAGGAATTTACAGGGTAAGTTCCACAGAAGAATACCAAAAGGACACCGCTCACAACCAGATCTCAAATCAATACACCAGTATTTTTGACGTGGTTAAAACCCTCAGAGTGCAAGGAGGGAAACAGTCCACGGCCTGTCCCAACGTGGGTACAGACAATTTATTAATCAAAGAATGAAAATTTACATAAGCTTCTCTCATGCACGGATTACCCGAACAATGACCCTCCATGCGCTTTAAATAGAACTCATGGACCAATCGGGTGTCAAGCCACGGATCAAGTGTCGGTAATACCGAGGTGAGAGTGAACCGTCGGATCACTACATATCGTGACCGTCGGATTGTAAGTTACAAAATGTACAACGGTAAAGAAACACACTTTACCTAACTCTAACCTAACTCTATACTAGACCAAGTTGAACTTAACTATATCCTATGTGTCGGAATATCCTAACATCCCCCCTTAAGAACAACTTGGGATAGGATTGAAGGATTTACAAATATGACACAATAGGAGAAGGAAGGAGGCACTAGAGCCTATCCCCCCTTAGTGACAACTTCCTGAACTCCAAGCATATATCGAAGTTTAGTGAACTTCGCCTCTGTGAGAGCCTTTGTGAAGATGTCTGCAACCTGATCATCCGTTGGACAATATTGCACTTCAAGAACATGGTCAAGAATGAGCTTTCTGATGAAGTGCATGTGTAGTTCAATGTGTTTGCTGCGCTGATGCTGGACTGGATCTTTGCATAGCTGAATGGCACTTTGATTATCACACCAAAGTGTGGTTGGATGCTGCTGCTCAAAGCCAAACTCTGATAGGATCTGACGAAGCCACAAGGCTTCCTTACTAGCTTCCACGGCACCACGATACTCTGCTTCTGCTGACGAAAGAGAAATGGCAGCCTGTTTCTTACAAGCCCATGTAATAGGTCCTGAACCAAGAGTGAAGACATAACCGGCAGTAGACTTCCGATCATCAAGGTCACCAGCCCAATCAGAATCAGTGAAACCAACTAACAGAGGAGCTGCTTTGGCACTGTAATGAATCCCAAACTGTATTGTACCTCGAACATAACGAAGTATTCTTTTAGCTGCTTTCCAATGACTTTCACGGGGGTTTTGCATAAAACGAGCAACAAGGCCAACAACAAAGGAAAGATCAGGACGAGTATGGGTTAAATACAAGAGTTTTCCGACAAGTTGACGGTATAAGGTAGCATCAACTTCAGGAGAAGTACAAGAGACTGAAAGTTTGACTCCAGACTGAAAGGGAGAAGGGGCTGGCTTACAGTCTTCCATGTGAAAATGACGAAGAATATCACAAGCATACTTGGACTGGGAAAGGAAAATACCCTCTTGGGATTGCAAGACTTGAAGACCGAGAAAATAGTGTAAGTGTCCTAAGTCTGTCATTTCAAATTTCTTTTTAAGGCTGGACTTCACATGGTTTATAAGGTTGGGATCACTACCAGTAAGAATAAGATCATCAACATAAAGAACAAGGATGATGAGAGAGTTGCCCACTTTCTTGGTGTAGACAGTATTGTCAGAATGACACCTAGAAAAGCCAGATTCTAAAAGAAAGCTATCCATTTTGGCATACCAAGCTCGAGGAGCTTGCTTGAGGCCATAAAGGGATTTCTTAAGTCGACAAACGAGGCTGGAGTCTGTTTGTATGAAGCCAATGGGTTGTTCCATATAGATTTCTTCCTGCAAGTCCCCATGCAAGAAGGCAGATTTAACATCCATTTGATGGACTTCCCATTTTAAAGAGGCAGCAAGGGAAAGAACAAGGCGGATAGAGTTCATTTTGGCAACTGGAGAGAAGGTTTCAGTGTAGTCAATGCCTTCAACCTGTGAAAAGCCCTTAGCAACTAGACGAGCTTTATGTTTATCAACTTTCCCATCTGGTCCATACTTGGTTCTGTAAACCCATTTGCATCTAACAAGTTTGCGTCCCTTTGGTAGAGGAACAAGATCCCATGTATCATTTGTCATCAATGAATGATATTCTTCATTCATAGCTGTTTCCCAATGTGGATGGCCTGAAGCTTCTGCAAAAGTGTCAGGATCATGATTCACTGGAGCTTGAGCCAGTAAAGAAGAGGCTCTTTCAAACTGAGAACGTGTACGTCGCTGATCTGTAGGATCACCGGCAAGATCACCTGCTGCATCCCGAGTAGCACGGACCCATCTTGGAAGTTGAGGATCCTGAGAAGGTGGGGAAGGATTATCATCCTCGCTTTCATCATCAGAAGAAGAAATGTTTTCAAAGATAGAAGAGATGGGAAGAGGTGGCACATCCGCCGGACTAGGCTCGCAGGCCGATTTATTTTCATCAAATTTTACATCTCTTCTAATGATAACATTTTTGGACTTAAATGGAATAAGTCTATAGCCTTTTACATCTTCAGAATATCCAACAAAAGTACATTTCTCACTCTTAGGTTCTAAGGCTTTATGCTTTTCATCTGGAATATGGGCCCATGCTTCACTTCCAAACACACGAAAGTGACTTACATCTGGTTTAATGGAACTCCAAGCTTCTTCTGGAGTGATATTCTCTAGAACCTTAGTAGGAGTGCGATTGATTATATAATTTGCACAATTAATTGCTTCGGCCCAAAAACTAAGACTGAGTCCTTTAGATTGCAGCATACAATTAGCCATTTCCTTTAAAGTGCGATTTTTCCTTTCAGCTACACCATTTTGTTGTGGAGTGTATGGAACAGTATGTTGCATTTGAATTCCATTTTCGGTGCAAAAGTTGATGAATGCATTTTTAACATATTCTCCACCATTATCAGTTCTTAGCTTAAGAATTTGATGTCCAGATTGTTTTTCAACGAATGCTTTGAAGGCCAAAAAGGTGGTAAATACTTCGCTCTTGAGTTTTAAGAAGTATACCCAAGTGCGTCTAGAGAAATCATCAATGAAAGTTAAGAAGTACTTGCAGCCAGAGAATGAAGCAACAGGAAGAGGACCACATAAATCACTGTGCACAAGCTGTAAAGGGGCTGAGGCGTGCCAAGAGGCACGTTTGTCAAAACTGTCCCGATGATGTTTTCCGAGTACACATCCGGAACAAACACCATCTTTGCAAGATACCATAGGAAGACCTGTCACCATGTTTTCTTTACATAGATGCTGAAGGGAGCGATAGTTTAAGTGACCATACCGCTCATGCCAAAGTTTGCTCACTTCATCATTATGAGCAACAAATACTGAGGGAAGATGGGATGACCCAAAGTTGTGAAACTTATACAACCTTTTGGAATCATCAGCAAGACCAGTAGCTAGAATCTGTTTAGGATCTTTTAGATCCTTGATTACAACATCATGAGGTGAAAATTCAACAATTTTACCTTCACCTGAATGAGTTATCTGATAGACAGATAGAAGGTTGCAGGATAAGTTTGGAACACATAATACATCATTGAACTGACCATTGTCTAGATGAACAGTTCCAGTCCCTACAACATTAAGAGATCTATCATCACCAACATATATATTTTTGGTGTTACAATCATTTAAAGAAGAAAACATGGCTTGGTTTTTGGCCATGTGACAAGAGGCTCCAGAATCAATGAGCCACTCATGAGAATGAGAAGAAGAAGAAGATACATTTAATGCATAACCAGACTGAGATGATTGACGATGACATGCAGAAAATGCCGTTC
Source organism: Pinus tabuliformis (assembly GCA_031772625.1). Classification (NCBI taxonomy): domain Eukaryota; kingdom Viridiplantae; phylum Streptophyta; class Pinopsida; order Pinales; family Pinaceae; genus Pinus; species Pinus tabuliformis. Next base: position 1,267,739,906 of record CM062809.1, read on the forward strand.
CGGAAGTTGAAGTTGAAGTAGGCTCCAGATGGATGTTATGTTTCTTCATTGCGGCTTCCAAGGCTTCCATCTTCTTAAAGCATTTAGATTCTAAGTGGCCATCTCGATTACAAAAGTTACAATGTCTTTCAGTCTTCTTCCATTTGTTTTTATTGGGCTTATCATATTGCTGAAATGATCTTTCATCTTGAGGCTGAGTTGGTTTAGGACCATTCCTTTGAGGATAAGACTTCTTAGGATTCTTTGAATTTGGATACTGCTGGGCGGCTAACGCTTTTGTGGAAGAGTTTCCAAGATTAAGAAGACCAAGGTGTAAGAGTTTTTCTTGTTCTCTTATTAAGGAATCACAAAAGGAGTCAAAGGAAGGGGGCTTGTAGTCTTTGCCTTGACAAATGAAAGCTTCCCTGGTAGAATGGAAAGTGGAAACAAATACAGAGTAGGCTGGCCCTAACTTAGTAAGGATGGAATAAATAAGGTTACCATCATCTTTCTTAACTTTAACACCTTCCAAGAGATATCTAAGGTTCTTGAATTTTGACAAGAAATCTTCAATGCAAGAAAAATTATTAGGATCCAAAGTAAGCAGCTCATTTTCAAGTTGATGGGATCTAATTTCATTTTTAATCCCAAAAACTTTAGCAAGTTTTTCTAATGCTTCATGAGGAGTTTCAATTTCTGCAATGTGGAATCTAAGATCAGGAGAAACAGACATTCCTATCAAGCCACGTGCTTGATCTTGTCGATTTTCCCATTTTTCGGCCTTGTCTTCATCTTTGGTTTCTTCTCTTGGTCTGTGGCTATTCTGAAGAGACCTTTACTTCTAAGTAAATCTCCCATGTAGGCGACCCATTGGAAGTAGTTAGTGCTGTCAAGAATGACTTGGCATGGACTTTCCATTTTTGAAAAACAACTGAAGCTGAAGATGCTGAAAGTAAGTGGTCCAATGGATAGATCTCGAAAAAATAGGCGGTTTTAAAAAAAACGGCTCTGAAAAAGGCTTCCGGATGAAGAAGTTATGGCTTTTTGAAAAAAAATTGTTGACGTTGCCGGCAAAGTGCGCGAATGTGCGGGAATGAAAAAATCCGCCCCCACAAAATGGAGACTTGAACCCAAGACCTCTACTCTCTTAAAAGGTCTTTGAACCAATTGATCTATACAAAAGATTTGAGAGAGAGAGAGAGAGAGAGAGAGAGAGAGAGAGAGAGAGAGAGGGGGGGGGGGGGGGGGGGGGGCCTCGATTTGCGTGCTTGCCTTGGGAAGACTCTTTTCCCCTACAAAACACAAAACACAAAACCCAACACGAATATCCAAAGAAAAACGAACCTTACGGCTCGAAGTTAGCTTTAGCCAAAAAACTAGAAATTTTAAAAAAAAATCTCAAAGTTAGCTTTTAGCCGAAAAACTAAATATTTTCCTCAATGTTTCTGATTTTCCGAGATCACACTAAGGTGCAGGGAAAAGAGCATACGCATGAGAAAAATCCTTTCTTTCTGTTTCTGATTTGCCCAGATCGCACAGAGTCGCAGGGCAAAGAGCATACGCAGAAATGAAAGGTATAGATCCGGGAAAAAAAAGGCTAAATAAACCGAAACCGAAATAAGCAGAGAGAAAATGACAGTAAACTGCAAAAAAAACACTGTATACCTCCCGATCTGAAAAATGACGCAGCTAGGGCTACCGGAAACCTTTTCGCGTGAAACGAAAGGGGTTCCTCACTGAAACAGATGCTCCGAATGCAACAGAGCAGTCCTCTCGGCCCGAAAGCAGTCAGAAACAGCAGATCTAGGAAACGACAGCCGCATGCAGTTCTACCGGCTTCAGATTTGGATCACCAACGGACGCGGCCCTCAAATAGCTCTGATACCATGTAGGAATTTACAGGGTAAGTTCCACAGAAGAATACCAAAAGGACACCGCTCACAACCAGATCTCAAATCAATACACCAGTATTTTTGACGTGGTTAAAACCCTCAGAGTGCAAGGAGGGAAACAGTCCACGGCCTGTCCCAACGTGGGTACAGACAATTTATTAATCAAAGAATGAAAATTTACATAAGCTTCTCTCATGCACGGATTACCCGAACAATGACCCTCCATGCGCTTTAAATAGAACTCATGGACCAATCGGGTGTCAAGCCACGGATCAAGTGTCGGTAATACCGAGGTGAGAGTGAACCGTCGGATCACTACATATCGTGACCGTCGGATTGTAAGTTACAAAATGTACAACGGTAAAGAAACACACTTTACCTAACTCTAACCTAACTCTATACTAGACCAAGTTGAACTTAACTATATCCTATGTGTCGGAATATCCTAACACAAACCCTATTACACAACTCAATTGAAGATCTAGCCATTGTGTAAATGTACAGCCAATTGCTAAATTTAGTGATTAGGCTGTCAAAGAGAGCCCTCTCTGGATTGAAGGGGCTAGCCTTCAATCTGTAAGATTGGTTTGTAAAGGTTACCTTAGAGAGTTTTTTGTTACAGCCAAGAGAAACTTTCTAAGTGATAACAGAAACCAAGGGGCCAACCCCTTGGCCATCACTGGAGAGCCCTCCACTTCATCTTGGCACATCGAGGACTTATCTAGGCCTTCCAACAGCCCCTTTGCACCATTTTCTATCATTTTGGCCTCATTATGAAGGCTTGTTGAGTACTTTTGAGCTATTTGATGGGCTTGTCACCAATTTTATTGTTATATTTCACATTAGAGTCAATTTTAGGGGCTCACTAGGCTAATTAGATCCATTTGAAATATTGGAGGCTCATATAAATTAGAAATGAGCCTCATTTGTTGAACATCATCATTTGGATTAGATATCTTCTCTTTAAAAAAAATCGGACCTGCAATCTTGGACGAAATTTGGAGTTTAAATGCACTTTGATCTTTGGATAGGATTTTGCACTTCTTTCTTGGAGCTTCTTTGGCATTTTCATGATGGATGGATATGTTCTCTTTGCCTTGTAAGTGGTTTATGATGTTATTTTTTGTTATAATAAATAATGCATGGAATATTTCTCTTATAAAGATTGTAGATGCCCTAATTTATGCGAATTTGTTTGGAGCATTGAATTTTTTTTTTTTTTTGCATGCATTACTCATTGGAAGGCATTGAACGAATGAATGTTCCTAGGGGAATAATGTGCATTTAATTCCTTGAAACTCCATCTTGTTTTTGTCTTTCAAGTATAACGTATCTTGAGGGTGTTGTGTTGTTGCGTAACACATGATAGCGAAGTCCCTCTAGGCCTCCTTGAAAAATCGAAGTTGCCTCATCAAAGTCATTTTACTCAATCTTTCCCCAAGGAGTAGGCACTAGTCTAATCCTAGGTGATCACCTTCACTTTTCGTTCCTTTTCACCTTTCCTTTAGATTCTTCCCTAAACCTAGAAGGTCTCCTAGGGCCCAGTGTGAAATGCATTAGGGTGGCCTCCTTAAAGAGAGGGTTGGTATACTACTGCGTTGGCGTCTTCTCTAGGTGCCCTCCAATTTTGAAGCAAATCCCGTGGCTAGATTTGGAAAAACCTCAAGCCATAGCTCCAACATCAAATTCTTCTCCTACGCTCCTTTGATTAGCGGCTTTCTTAGGGTCAGTTGCTCTTGTAAAATCATTGGAATTTAATCATTCTTTGACCCTTATCATCCTTGTTGGACCTAGGTACCTCATTATCCTTGAAATTTGCAAACCCTAGGACTTGCTTGGATTCTCCTAGGTATCTCTTGTGGTCCCAACATTTGCGTGTTTATTATATCACAAAACCTTAAGATATGTCCTTATCTTCCCTTAGGAATCCTTGATCTAAGTGTATCACTTGTATTGTCTACTCTTTCTTCCTAGGTCTAGGCCTCCTCCCATAAGCCTTTCTTGGAGAACCCTTATCTTCCTTCTAAAGCAAGCAAGCCATTATCTGAGCCTCTCACCATACCTAGTCATTGACCTCATAACTCTAGTGATTTCCTTCATACCGGGACTCCTCCCATTGATGAAAGTCCGTAAAGAGCAATGGACACTGACTGAGGTGACAATGGGTATTTGTCCCATTGTTGTCATTTGGTCTAGTAGTTGTCCCTTAGGTACCCCCCTAGGACCCCTGCTAGATTGTATGGCAACAGGTATCTGCGTTGGTGTCTCCTCTAGTGGTCCTCCAGTTTTGGAGCAATTCCCACAGTCAGTTTGTGAGAAAACTCAAGCCCTAGCTCTAACTTTGGAAGCTCATCTTCAGCAACATAGGTTGAGAGGTCTTCTTAAGGGTCATTTGTGTTGGAAAATGTAGCTAGTTTCCGTCTTCATAATTGTCAATATACTCATGTCATTATGTATATCTTATGTTACAAGAAAAAGAAGAAAGAAAAATATTATTTTAAGCATGAGCTTCATGCTCAAATTTGATGGTCATCTAGGTCAAGCATGTTCTTCATGCTTCTAGGGTTTGTCATGTCAAAAGAATATTTTTCTCGAGTCAAAAGAGTCTTTATCATTTGTAAAAAACCCTATTAGGAAAGTTGTAACATGTAAAAGATGTTATTTTGAGTCTAGAAAGTCCAAAAATGCCTCCAAGCACAAGTCGGCCTTAGCAGTGACAAGTCGGCCTAGAAGAGGCTATTCGACCTCCTGGAAAGCCTATAAATAGAAGCAGCGTCGACATCATTTAGCACCATTTTCAATCTCTCAAGTAAGTGTTGATTTGGGGTAGCATCGGATGTGCTCTAGCCACGAAAATTGGTGTAGAGGCTAAAGCACATGAGATCTCCGATACCCAGAAATGGTTTGGGCCGAATCTAACCAGTTTGGGAGATATTAAAATAATTAATATTTTTAATGGAGTCCCTAAGTCTAAACTTAGGGAAAATAAAACATTAAAGTGAATTAATATAAAACTGTGTTAGAAGGGTCCAAAAGTAATGGATCAAGCCAGAATTAATCTTAGCCGTTGATTAGGGACTTAACCTCGACCGTTGATTTGTCAATGAGAAAAGTATATAAGGAGGCTTGAGGGTCACTTGGAGAACACACCGAGTTGATCAAGAATTCGATTTTCTGGGGCAGGGCTTGCTGAGGAAATCGAAGGAGTGATCAGAGTTGCAGCTGAGGGGCAGTGAATACAGTAGCAGAGAGGCAGAGATAGTACTGGGAGCATCAGCGCAGAAATCAGGAAAGGGTTGACGTAGAGCCAGCTAGAGGCCACGCAGAGGCAGTCAGAGGCCACGCAAAGGCAGCCAGGAGCTGCGCAGAGCCTGAGGAGGGCCAGCGTGGGAGACGCAGAGGCTCCAGAGGCTGACGCAGAGCCCCGAGAGGCTGACGCAGAGCCCCGAGAGGCTAACGCTGGGCCAAATAGGCTGGCGCTGGGCCAGAGACGCTGACGCAGACCCTAGAGGCTGACACTAGGAGATTTCGTGGGACAGATTGGAGTTGAAGAGCTGGATAGGGTGACGCAATCCCTATCAAGGTGACAAAGAGCAGCAGAAGTGCTACAGTGTTGTGGGATCGTTCATCCAGTGATTTAGACGAAATATCTGTCTCCAACTAAGAGGTACTACTGCCAAGGGCATTCTCTGTTGGGTGAGCCATTTCTGGCACCCTGGTTGTATTCTAAAACTGCATAATAATAAAACCCTCTGAATAGTTGCACTGGTTTTCCCGCATTGAATTTTTTCGGGGACATTAGTCCAAAAAAAATAGTGTCACTAGTGTGCTTGTTTCTTTCAGTTTATGATCTGTATGTGTTGATACTGTACTTGTATTTATTTTCAATATTTACATGGTAAATAACTTGTTAAGTAATTAAACAAGTAGGAAGAAATAAATCAGATAGTACAGGAAGAATTTCTAAGGGATAGACTCGAAATTCCAACATGGTATTAGAGCGTGGTTGCAGATCATAGGATAACTGAAGGCATCAGCCGAGTAGAGTAGTAGCAGCGGAAACAGCTGTCCCGAGTGACAGAAGTTGTTCCTAGCAGAAAGCAGCAAGAAAGGGGTGACGCAAAGAGCCTGCGTCATCAGTTCGAGCCAGGAGGAGGATCAGCATTGAGGCAGAGAGGAGCAGACCTGACCTACGCAGTGCCTGATCATCTTTCTCAGCCAGGAAGGATCGACGTTGTGGCCAGGAGGTGCAGATTGTACCGATGTTGGGATTGCGCAAAGCCTAGAGGCTCTAACCTTCATACTACTAGTGCATAAGAGGTTGTGGGTAAGTTGCGAAGTGAAGCTGGTGGGGTACTGTGGTCAGAACAGTACCTAACAGGGAAAGACCAAGGAGGAGGGAGTTGTTGTCGAGGATTGGCAGAGGGATTTCCAGAAGGGAAATTGAGGCTTAGAGGGAGTCAAACCGAGAACTTCCAGACGGGAAGTAGAGAGACTTGAAAGAGTCGAAAGAGGAGCAGCGAAATGGCAGTGAATGGGCTAAGAGATCAGGATAGACTGGATGGAGCTTCAAACTTCGTAGTCTGGAAGGCCAGGATCTTGTCCATTCTAGACAAGTATCGCATCAAACACTTCGCCTTGAAAACGATAGCGATCCCGGTTGACCCAGCTGAAAATGACAAGTACGAGGAGGCAATGGCCAGGGCAAAGTGCATCATCCTTGATGGTGTCAAGGATCATGTGGTGCCACACATTTCCAAAAAGGAAACAACAAATGAGATGTGGGAGGCCCTGAAGAAATTGTACCAGCATACTTCTGTGCAGAGGAGGATGTTACTTGAAAATTAGCTGCGGTCATATCAAATGCAGAAGGGAGAGCAGATAGATGTCTTCCTCGGTGGATTGAAGGAGATCCGTGATCAACTAACTTCCATAGGGGCCACACCGGATCAGGAACTAATGGTGAGGACCGCATTGAACACAGTCTCAAAGGATTGGGAGGTATTTGTCCAGAGCATACTAGGCAGGACGAGCCTTCCAGATTGGGAGGAACTGTGGGCGGCTCTTTGTCAAGAAGAGATCAGACAGGTGTCCAAGGCAGGGAGTAGCGGAAAAGGGGTCAGAATCAAGGAGGAAGAAGAAGATGCGGCTCTCACATTTGCGGGAAAGCAGGAGAAAAGAAAGAAGAAGGACCTCTCCAAGGTCAAGTGCTTCCATTGTGGGGAACTGGGTCACTATGTGAACCAATGTCCTAGGAAGAAGAGCAAGGGAGAGGCTTCTAAGACCAAGGTTGCGCCAGCTAAGGCAAAGAAGGAAGTGGAGACTGATGACGACTGTGCCATGAGTGCTCATGCACCTCGAGAGAAGAGGTGGGGAGACATCAAGCTGTAGTCAGACAGACTACATACGATGAGGGGCAGAATCCTCGAGGTACCCAACCTCTTGAATTATGCCTTGCTACGGGAGCCCCGAAGAGGTGTAGCAGGACTGGCAGATGTCGGTAGAGACGGATGCGGATGGAGCGACAGAGGGTGCTACAATGCAGGAATCCCGAGACAACATGAGGCAGCAGTGCGAGATGCGTGGAGTTGTTACAGCAGCGCAAAGGTCAGTAGAGGGAGCACTTATCAGTGACAGAGGGAGCTTCAGCATCAGGAGTGTTTTTAGCCTGACAGAGATGTCAGAATTGGGAGGATCAGTTACTTACTTCTTAGTAACTGAGTTGCAGTGCAGTAGTTAGCAGTGGCAGTGCTATGGGCAGCACGATGCAGCAGGATGAGAGGGAGCTGCCGTACAGATGCAACAGTGGCAGTGGCAAGGCCATGGGTAGCAGTACATGATGCAGCAGTGCAAAGGATGTTGGGCAGCAGGCCTAGCATCAGCATAGGGACTGATGTTGGATGATCAGGGTGATGCTCAGTGAGGAGTATTACTAGAGCACAGTCCTCGCTAAGAGGGAGTGTTGATTTGGGGTAGCATCGGATGTGCTCTAGCCACGAAAATTGGTGGAGAGCCTAAAGCACATGAGATCTCCAATACCCAGAAATGGTTTGGACAGAATCTAACCAGTTTGGGAGATATTAAAATAATTAATATTTTTAATGGAGTCCCTAAGTCTAAACTTAGGGAAAATAAAATATTAATGTGAATTAATATAAAACTGTGTTAGAAGGGTCCAAAAGTCATGGATCAAGCCAGAATTAATCTTAGCCGTTGATTAGGGACTTAATCTCGGTCGTTGATTTGTCAAAGAGAAAGGTATATAAAGAGGCTTGAGGGTCACTTGGAGAACACACCGAGTTGATCAAAAATTCGATTTTCTGGGGCAGGGCTTGCTGAGGAAATCGAAGGAGTGATCAGAGTTGCAGCTGAGGGGTAGTGAATACAGTAGCAAAGAGGCAAAGATAGTACCGGGAGCATCAGTGCAGATGCTGGGAGAGGGTTGACGCAGAGCCAACTAGAGGCCACACAAAGGCAGTCAGAGGCCACGCAGAGGCAGCCAAGAGTTGTGCAGAGCCTGAGGAGGGCCAGCGTGGGAGACACAGAGGCTTCAGAAGCTAACGCAAAGCCCCGAGAAGCTAACGCTGGGCCAAATAGGCTTACGTTGGGCCAGAGAGGCTGACGCAGACCCTAGAGGCTGACACTGGGAGATTTCGTGGGACAGATTGGAGCTGAAGCGCTGTATAGGGTGACGCAGTCCCTATCAGGGTGATAGAGAGCAGCAGAAGTGTTGCAGTGTTGCTGTTGGATCGTTCATCCGGTGATTTAGCCGGAATATCTGTCTCCAACTGAGAGGTACTACTACCGAGGGCATTCTCTGTTGGGTGAGCCATTTTTGGCACCCTGGTTGTATTCTAAAACTGCATAATAATAAAACCCTCTAAATAGTTGCACTGGTTTTCCCGCATAGGGTTTTTCCGGGGACATTAGTCCAAAAACAACAGTGTCACTTGTGTGCTTGTTTCTTTCAGTTTATGATCTGTATGTGTTGATACTGTACTTGTATTTATTTTCAGTATTTACATGGTAAATAACTTGTTAAGTAACTGAACAAGTAGGAAGAAATAAATCAGATAGTACAGGAAGAATTCCTAAGGGATAGACTTAGAAATTCCAACAGTAAGAAGTTCGATCTAAAGGTGGGAAAGAGAAGGAAACAAGAGTGAAGGTCTAGAAGAAGAGAGCATCTCAAGGAGAAACCAAAATCTGAATTTTGTGACTATCTTTCTCTCACACCTGCAAAGGGTCTAAGGTTTTTGTTGCAGCTTCAAGGCTGAAATTGCAGATCGAGTTGCACGTCCAAAACTTTGAAGGAAAGATCAAGGCTTAAAGCCAAAAGTCTAGAAGAGACGAAGTCAAAAACGAAGGAAGGAGACCAATGTTTGTTCTCTTCTACCCACACGTGTAGTAGGGTTTCTATACCTATTGCAGGATGAAATTGCAAATTCGAAGTTGGGGGCCTGTTACCCACCATCCATGGGTAGTCACCATAGGAGAACTTTTTTCTCCTAGATGGTCCTGAGCCGGCAGCCACCAGATAGCTTGATGTGCAACTATCTCCGCCACCTGAGCCATCCATATGCTTCCTCGCCCATCTGTTGTGATCGTATGTTTGAAGGTGGGCCTTCAAACCCTAAAGGTATGTCTTTTCATTATATAGTTGGGTATTTTGTTTACTTATCATGGGCACTTTTGGGCATGGACTAGTAGGGGGATTCGGCGAAAAGAGTGAGCTTGGTTTGTACTCGTCTCCTCTGTCCAATTTGATGGTTAACCTTGTATCTAGTCCCATGGGATCTCCTTTATTGACTATTAGCTTTAGGGGTGGCACTACAATGGAAAACCCTGATTTTGGTTGTGTGGTCCTGCTTCCCAACACCATATACATCACTCCCCTCCGCTCATTATAACCCCATTCACCATATTTCCCATCCGGGTCCACATTTGTCCATTGGGTCCACAAGGAGTTAGCCTCCCCTTCCCCTTGTCCACACTTTGGGTCGGCTTGGAACGATGCCCCAGAGGTTGATGCAACTAAAAGAAAAGAAAAAGCATAATTTGGCCACTCTCAACAAGAAATGTACCATAAAATGCAAAAGATGGTCGAGACATACAAATTTAGCACGTGGGCAAAAGCCAAACATGAGCTCTACCCCTATCATCATGGCCATCACCCTGGTTCCTAGGGCCCCTCACATTGGCCCCTTACCTCATTTAGGAACCCATGATTGTCATAACCCCTGGTGGGCAATGAACTGACCCACCTAAAGGGGGTATTCACTGCTATATCCTACATATCGTGCTCTCATCCCCTAGAGGCTGGAGCAATTACAAAAGAAAAATATATAAAAGGAAAAAGGCATATGAAGAAGAGTGGAAAAACAAAGGTCGGGGTAACCCATGTACCATGATTTCTCCCTCCTACACTCATATACCCAAGTGTAGGCTTCCCTTATCTTAGCTACCCTTGTCCTACGGCATGTGGCTTGGATCCTTCCCCTAATGCCCCACTCCATTCCATCATTATTTAACATACCACCTACCATTTGATGGATGTACCATGGACATGTCACCCCCTTAGAGGTTGAAACCACCTAATAGGGTCCTTGGTTAACCTTCATCTTAAACTTGGAGACATATGTATGTTCTAAAGCCCACTATGGAAGGGCAAGCCACCATGAAGTGTCCACTTGGTTCCATGATTTGCAAGTTGATTTACTCAATTGCACTCATGTTTGGTTGCACTGGAAGGTGAGGGGACGCATTGGATCTTATACAGGATTGCAGGTGGGTCTTCGTCTAGGGTTTGGTTTCCCTATACGGGGTCCAAGCCCTCCATAGGGTTATATTGACATTTCTAGGGTGAGTGTTAAGAGCAACGGGTCTCCACCATAACAGAGAGCAGATTGCCACTTCATGTGATCCTTCAGTTCCACCTATTCCTTGCTCGTGTTCCACCTTTTTGGACAATGATGATGCGCCTAGACCACCTTGCCCAGCTAGCTCCACTCTTGCACCACACTTGGTAGTTAATCCAAGGCCCAGATGAGGATGTGTCTCACCGCGGGAAACAATGGGAGGGCTTGCACCATTCTTCAAGCCCTTACATATGGGATGTTAGTGTCAACCTTTGTAGCCTTCCTCCAATGATCAAATATGCTCTTACAAAGTGGTTTTAAGGTGTCAAGGTCAATTTTGTCATTTCAAAGAGTCTTCAAGCAAAATTTGGTCACTAGGCATTAGCTCTAGGGTTTGCTTTCACTCCTAAAGTTGTCCAAATGTCGGTCCATGTCATCATTCTGTTGAGTCTATCATCATTCATAGGGTTTTCATTATCATGTCAGTGTCTAATGAGTCATTTTACACCTTGTTCATGCTTCAGTTGCGCCTAGGCAAGGTCATTTCCCTCTCCTAGGGTTTTGGAGGTAATTTCTCTTGGATGGTCAAATCATTAGCAAAACTTGTATCCAGATGTTCATACACTTTCCCCTATCCTTCATGTACCTTATTAAACACTTCCCATCCCTTAGATCTGCCAAATTCCTCATTTTCGCACAAACCCTAGTTTCTTGCTACAACCTGGCAATTTTCTAGGTTGGGCCTGTGTTTTGCCCTTTTAGACCCCTTCCCCTCACTCGATCTCTAAGATTCCACTTTCCCCTGCTTCCTAACATCCCTCCCTACTTCCAAAAATTTCCCCAAGAATTTAGAAGCCCCTCATCCCCTTCATTTCGCTTCATTTCCACAAAATTCCTTGTTTCACACATCGGGATAAGTTTCACTCAAAAGATGTTTCAGAGCAATCAAAGATGAATTTTGGAAAACTGAGAGAGGTTTTTGTTCACAACAGGCCAAGGAAGAAAAACCTCCTTCACTTTTTACACAGGTGTCATGGTTTTAGAGAAATGTCAAAAATACCGTTGCCTCAGGAGAATCGAATGCACCTCTGAAGTGACCTTGGGAAAATCAAGTTTTCTCCTAGCTTGGTTGGCCAAATGACTTTCTTGATGAGTCAAATGATAACTAGACACAAAGATCTTTCCAATGAGCTATCATGAGCTCAATTTGGAGTTGAGGAAGGCATTCAAAAGTTGACTGCAACAGCACTCTGCCTTGAGGCAGCCTCATTTGGCACATTTTGACCAGTCTTGGGAGATTTGATTTTTGACAGGGTAAATGAACTCCAAATTGAAAAATTCCACTTGGGTTGGAAAGTAGACTCAAAGACCTTTCCAACGAGCTATCCTGCACCTGATTTGGACACCAGGAAGTGCCCCAAAAGCAGGTGGAAAGGCGCGCTACGCATCAAGGTTTTTTGGCACAATTTGTTTTTTGGGCTCAACGCGTAGCGCGCCGCGCGCTACCCTTAAAATTGGGAGGTTTAAATCACGAAAGGTTTGCATTTTTGGATTTTTCATGATGAAATACACCTGCTCAGCCACTGCCAAGGCATTTCATCAAAGTTTGGGTCCCCAAAAGGTCAAAAAACATGTGAAAAATGACCTCACTGCCCATTTTTGGACACACAAGTAGCAGCCTTGGGAGAATGAACTTTTGGAGGGGCAAATGGACACCAAATTGGAAAATTCCACTTGGGTTAGAAAGTAGACATCCAGGGCTTTCCAACAAGCCAACCTTAGCTCAATTTGGATGCCGGGAAGTGCCCCAAAAGCAGGTGGAAAGGCGCGCTACGCATCAGGATTTTTTGTACAGTTTTCACCTTCCAGCTCAGGAATTCGGCCAGTCTTGACCAGTTTTGACTTGTGATGGGATTTTTCACCCTCCTTGATGTAATTAATGGAACTTTATGTTGACTTGACACTTATTTACCTATTCTAGATGATTCATTCATAAAATAGCAAAAATTTAATGAATGAATTGGTTTCCTAGCTTATAGAGGCAAGTTGTTTTGACTGCCTAGATTGTAGTGCTTTGTTTAGAATTGGTTGAAACAGCTCCTAGGATGATGAGCTCGACCCCTAGAGGCAAGGGAATGTGTTAGCTTGCCTATATTATGTATTTTCTTAGTCATTTTCAGAGGTTGGAGAGGTTGGACTCTTGGGAATAGCTTGATACACTATTGTACATATTTTATCTGCAATTTTGGCAAAGGATAGACCAGGGTTTTGCAGCACTATTTGGGATTCATGTGGCCTTATGTGTTGATGGTGTGTTTCTCTCAGTACTTGTAAGTTGTGTATGTGTACCACTTTCCTTATTTAATCTTCTGCAATTAAACAAATGAAGTGTTAAGGTAGAATCCATAATTTTGCTATGCTCTGCCTTTAAATTTGTTTAATTTTCCATGTTTTCTTCAGTTTAAGGAGAATCCTTGAGACTTCCTTACTCTCCTTAGCTCCTCACCTGTCAGGACTATTCATTCACTCACTTTAAAGGCATCAAAACAATCGCCTATCTTGCCCCAAGTAGACCTCTGCAAAAGCTGTGCCTCATCCCCGCACCCAAAATTGCCTTTCCCTTGAATTCAACAAAACTTCAAAAAATCAATTCCATAGTCCTTGTACTTCATACCTAGCCTAAAATTAGTCATCAATTCAGTCATCTCGAGCCTCTTTGATTACCTTTTGCCGAGATTGACCGGAGAGAGCCCTCTCCTGTCCTCGTAGGGCTAGCTACGAGGCTGAGCTTGGTTTGATGTTGCCTCGAGTTTTGCCTTCCTCAGCTTGAGGCAAATTCGAACGCTAACATAGTGGCGACCATACTGGGAAGAACAAATGGTTTGCTGGTTGATGTCATTTGTTTTATAAGCTACAGACGGAGCCTGAAGTTATGCCAGGTAGCCTTCGAAACGCTTTTGCTTTGCATTAGCGGAAGTAGATAAACGCTGCTTCAGTCAATCTCCGGTCTAGCTTGTAAACGTGACATTTAACTTGTTAATTACCCCAGTACATGTATCAAGTTTAGATCTGATTGTTGATGGTGGACAACGATCAGACACTGGCAAGGCTGAAATCATTCACCTGGCGACTCCTTTCATGAAGAATCCAGCAACCTGTGCTTCATGGTGACTTCACTGCAGAGAGATCAGTAGCTGTGAGATTTTCAAGATGGACCGAATCACAAGAAGATATGCTCCCATGAGCCGAGATCACATTCCAGGTTTTCCGAATAAGATGCCCAAGGTAGATTGGTCAAGGAATCTGTCTACATTTAACGATGATGGTAAGAAGGATGCTGCTTTACATCTAGTTAGATTTCATATGCATACTCGCAAGTTGAAGGTGGATTTCCCTGAAGATTGCTTGATGAAGATATTCCTGGCCACTCTGGAAGGTTGTTGGGTCCCTATAATACTAGTGATTACCCCATTACTATTGTAGTTATACCCCTTATTTATATTGTTGTGCCCCTATTACCCCCATATTGTTATTTCTGTGCCCCATAGAATCCCTCTATTGTTATTTTTGTGGCTTTATATTATTATTGTTAGGTCGGCTGGATTACATGGTGACTCCTTAGACTCCTATATATAGAAAAGAGGTTTTGTCATTTGTATCATCCAAGAATTGTTCATTTATGTAATGTAAAGGAGGTTGCCCCCTCGAAGAGGCTGAATTCTAAGTCGTGGATCTCTCTTTTCTATCTTTTTGTGAGCTGGTTTCATAACATTTGGTATCAGAGCTTTGGATTCTAGGGTTTCGCTGCTCCAAATAGGTCATTGTGGCATTTTCGCTATAACTTTTTTTCTGTAACGTTTCAGAAGTCGCAAAAAAAACCCATTTGAGAAGAATTGGCGCTGAACTTTGGGTCCGAATTTCAGAGATTTTAGCGCGATATTTTCGGAGATATGATCTGAGGAATTTGGCCTTTTTACAGACTCCTGAATTACATTCAAAACAGGTGACCTGGAGAAAATCGTCATAACTCTCTCTCTGAGGATCGGATTGAAATTTCGTAAAAAGGTACAGAAAGAGGACGGACTGTAGTTTCTTGTGGGTGAGTTTCAGATTCAAAGGTTGAAACAGTGACTCGTGGCACGTCGTACAAGTTCGCTCTACTGAACCAGTCTAAAAGCAAGTCACTGTGGGAGATTTCACATAACTCTTCCTTGGAGAATCCAATTTGGCTCAGACTTGTGGCATTGGAAAGAGGACGCAGAAGGATACTACAGATAGCAATTTCAGAACTGGATGATCCGAAATTACAGAGATACATCAGATTCAATATCAGGCTTCTATAAAGTGAAAAAAGGTGTGTAGTTTTTTTTTAAATTTTTGTGTAAGCTTGGTTTAACGGAATTCAAAGGGCATAGTAAAGCATTATTATCGGTAACTGATGCCCCGAGGAAAGAAAATGCAAACACCTAGTAAGGAACCTGAAAGCTCTAGCATGACTCATGAAGAAGAGGAAGAAATGCTACATGATATATCAAAATTACAAGAACAAGTGCAACAAATGTCACGCTAACAAAAGCTAACAGAAGCTAAGATAAGTGGCGTGGAATATAAGATAAATGGCGTGGAATCTAAGATAAAGGGCATGGAAGCTAAGATGGATGGCATGGAAGCTAAGGTGAATGGCATGGACGCTAAAATTGATGGCATGGATGATAAGATGGATGAATTGAAGAAGTTGCTACAAGAAAGGGTCACTAATGGTGAAAAGGTAGTAAAGGAAACTCATGATGAGAACAAAAGAAATGTTAATCATGATTCCATAGACTCTAATGTTGGATCGAAGACTCACTATGTTCCAAAAATCGATATGAGGAAGTTTGATGGAAAGGATCCCGCCACATGGATATTACAGATGAAGCAATTCTTCGATCTCAATAATGTGCAAAACCCACAAAAGGTACGTACGGCAACTTTATATTTGGAACCAAATCAGTTTGTATGGTATCAATGGCTTTGTTCTCGTAAACAATTTATCACTTGGGCAATTTTTACAGAAGAATTGATAGCACATTATGAGGATACAAAAAGCAACACTTTTTTTAGCCAATTGATAAGTCTCAAACAAAAGGGTTCAATAATGGAGCACATTGAGGAGTTCCAAAAATTGAACATAAGGGTAAAAGATATTCCAGAGGAGCATAGGATTGATGTGTTCATAGGGTCTTTAAAGGATAATATCCAACATGATGTGCGCCTTTGGGAACCTGATTCATTAGAGAAGGCATTCAGATTAGCAAGAAAAATAGAAAGCAAAATTATGGCAACTAGGAAGCATACCGTTCACAACTATAAAGACGGAAGTGTTGTTGCCCATAGTCTTCCACAACCTACAAGGTTGACACCACAACAATTGGAAGAAAAAAGAGCAAAAGGGCTTTGTTACAATTGTGATAGCAAATACACAAAAGGTCATAAGTGTGGTGAGAAGAAATTATTCTACATAGATTATAAAGAGGAAGAAGAAAAGGAGCAAGGAAGGTCAAAAGAAGAGGATATATTCCAGGAACAAAGCCTAGATGAAGAACAAATAAATCCGACCATATCTTGTAATGCATTGGCGGGAATCACCACTCCTCAAACCATCAAGATACAAGGACAAATCAAGAAAAAAAGGTAATAGTGTTGATTGATTCAGGAAGCACCCACAATTTTATTCATTGTAGGGTAGCAAAAGAATTGAATTGCTTCCTATATCCAGCACCAGAGTGTCAAGTGATGATTGCAAATGGAGGAACAATAAATTGCTCTGGAAAGTGCCATAATATCAAGCTATCCATGGGAGAATATGTATTGACTAGCTCAATGCTTTCCATTCCAATGGGAGGTGCGGATGTTGTACTAGGAGTCCAATGGCTACAATCCTTGGGTACAATAGCTTTTAATTTTCAATAACTTTTCATCAAATTTTCTTCGGAAGGAAAGGAAGTTGAATTAAGGGGTATTACAGGGAAACCAGGAAAGATAATCAGCTCTCATGGTATGACAAAGCTTCTAAGAAAGGAGCAAAGAGGTGTAATTGCACAATTATGCTCGCTAGATGTTTCCACATTGGAATCATCTATTTCTCCAGATCTCCAAAAAGTCTTGGACAATCATTCCAAGGTATTTGAGACTCCCAAGGTCTCCCACCTATGCGTGATCATGATCATGCTATTCATCTGATTCCAGGAAGTGTTCCTCCAAACATCAGGCCGTACAGATATCCCTATGTCCAAAAAAGTGAAATTGAGCGTATGGTTGCAGAAATGCTAGAGGCTGGTATAATTCAACCGAGTCAAAGTTCTTTCTCAGCTCCAGTAGTATTGGTGCACAAGAAGGATGGATCATGGCGCATGTGTCCAGATTATAGGGAGCTCAACAAGCTCACTATTAAAGATAAGTTCCCCATTCCTGTTATTGATGAATTACTAGATGAATTGCATGGATCAATTTACTTCACCAAGTTGGATCTTCGTTCGGGATATCATCAAATCAGAATGAAGGTTGAAGACATTCCAAAAACGGCATTTAGAACTCATGAGGGTCATTATGAATTTTTGGTCATGCCTTTTGGCCTTACCAATGCACCTTCAACATTTCAAGGTTTGATGAATTCAATTTTCAAACCATTCCTTAGAAAATTTGTGTTAGTATTTTTTGATGATATACTAATCTACAACAAGTCTTGGAAGGATCATGTTGAACATGTTGACAGGGTGCTACAACTATTGGAGGAGAAACAATTATATGCAAAAAGATCCAAATGTTTCTTTGGAGTCCAGGAGGTGGAATATTTGGGTCATATTGTATCTCATGAAGGAGTTAAGGTAGACCCTAGCAAAATTAAAGCCATTAAGGAATGGAAAATCCCCACATCCATAAAGCATCTGCGAGGATTTCTTGGGTTGACAGGGTATTATCGCAAGTTTGTTAAGAATTATGGGAGAATAGCAGCACCTCTAACAACATTATTGAAGAAAGATTCATTTTCATGGACTCCGGAAGCAACAAAGGCCTTTGAAAATCTTAAAGAGGCAATGTGCCAAGCACCGGTCTTAGCTACACCGGACTTCACAAAAACCTTTATTGTGAAATGTGATGCTTCAGGAAATGGAATTGGTGCTGTTCTAATGCAAGATGAAAGGCCCATTGCTTTTGAAAGTCGTCCAATCAACGGAAAGTTTTTAAGCAAAGCTATTTATGAGAAGGAAATGTTGGCAATACTCCATGCACTTAAGAAATGGCGACCCTACCTAATGGGAAGACACTTCAAGGTAAAAACGGATCATGATAGCCTTAAATACTTTTTAGAACAAAGATTATCCTCTGAAGAGCAACAAAAGTGGGTCACAAAGATGTTGGGTTATGACTTTGAAATCATCTACAAAAAAGGGAAGCAAAATGTGGTGGCAGATGCACTCTCAAGAAAGGATGAGGATGTGGAAGCATTGTTGTGTGCCATTTCTATTATCCAACCAGATTGGATAAACGAAGCAAGGGAGGAATGGAAGAATGATGAAGAAGTATGGGCACTTATTCGAAAGATACAACAAGATTCTAGTACTTCTGATACATTTAGCTGGAAAAATGATTTGTTATGGTACAAAGATCGCTTATACCTCTGTAAGAATTCCCAGCTAAAACAAAAGATTCTTATGGAATTGCACACTTCTCCCTTAGGAGGGCACTCAGGATTTTTAAAAACTTACCACAGGGTTAAGAAGGAATTTTTTTGGGATGGCCTTAAATCAGATATTCAAAAGTTTGTGGCAGAATGTTTGGTTTGCCAGCAAAATAAAGTTGAAACAATTAAGAAACCAGGTCTATTACAACCTTTATCCATTCCAGGCCAACGTTGGGAGGAGGTTTCAATGGATTTTATCACAGGTTTACCCAAGTCTGAGGGAAAGAGTGTCATCATGGTGGTAGTTGACAGACTTACCAAGTATGCACACTTTTGTGCATTATCACATCCATTTAAAGCCAGTACAGTTTCTACTGCATTTATGGAAACAATTCAAAAGCTGCATGGAAACCCAAAGATTATTGTAAGTGACAGGGATCCCATTTTCACTGGAAATTTTTGGACAGAATTATTTTCCTGTCTTGGTACTCAGTTAGCTCATAGCTCATCTTATCATCCTCAATCTGATGGGCAAACTGAGATAGTAAACAAATGTTTGGAAGGATATCTTCGTTGCTTTGTATCTGATAAACAGACACAATGGGTCAAATGGTTGCCTCTGGCTGAATGGTGGTATAACACTTCCTTCCATACAGCAACAAAAATGACCCCATTTATGGCACTTTATGGGTATCAACCACCATCCATCACATCATATTTAAGAGAAAATTCTAAGGTTCAGGCAGTGGAACATCACATCAAACATCAACAACAAGTCCTCCAACTCTTAAAGGATAACCTCGTGTTGGCACAAAATAGAATGAAACAACAGGCAGATCAACATCGCAGTGAAAGAAGTTTTGAAGTAGGTGATTGGGTATTCCTACGGCTACAACCATATAAGCAAATGTCCCTAAAGCAAGCTAAGAAGGATAATAAATTGTCACCAAAGTATTATGGTCCATACAAGGTGTTGCAAAAGATTGGTACTATGGCATACAAATTGGAGCTTCCTGCAGCTTCTCGATTGCACCCAGTCTTCCATGTTTCATGTTTAAAGAAGGTTATAGGTGAAAAGCTTCCAATTCAAACAATATTGCCAGAACTTGATGAGGAAGGAAAAATTATATTGGAACCAGAAGCAGTCACAGAAACAAAAACTCGACAGCTACGAAATCGATCAATTTCAGAGTATCTTATCAAGTGGAAGAACTTATCCGCTGAAGATTCCACATGGGAGGATGAGAATTTTATGCAGAAGTATCCAGAACTACTCAAGCATTGAGGACAACACTTTTTTGAAGGAGAGGGGCATGTTGGGTCCCTATAATACTAGTGATTACCCCATTACTATTGTAGTTATACCCCTTATTTATATTGTTGTGCCCCTATTACCCCCATATTGTTATTTCTGTGCCCCATAGAATCCCTCTATTGTTATTTTTGTGGCTTTATATTATTATTGTTAGGTCGGTTGGATTACATGGTGACTCCTTAGACTCCTATATATAGAAAGGAGGTTTTGTCATTTGTATCATCCAAGAATTGTTCATTTATGTAATGTAAAGGAGGTTGCCCCCTCGAAGAGGCTGAATTCTAAGTCGTGGATCTCTCTTTTCTATCTTTTTGTGAGCTGGTTTCATAACAAAGGTGAAGCCCAATCCTGGTATGAAAATTTGCCGCAGGCCTGTATTTACTGTTTAAAGGATTTTCATGCCTTGTTCATTGAAAGATATCAAGCATCTTATCCATCATTAAATTTAGTTCATGACTGTTGCAAACATGCTTCTACTTTTATTGAAAGCCTTGAGAAATATTATGAAGATGATAATTTTATGGATGATGAGATCATGGAGGCTCTGTATGAGAATCCATTTCAGCAACATGAAGAGAAGCAACATGAAGAGAACCTAGTGGATACCCATCAAGATGATCAGGAAATTTTGCAGCAGAATCAAGATCAGCAGGTTGAAGATGGCCATATGGCTGAAAATGATGAAAGAGAAAGTGTCGTTTCAGATCTGCCCACAGAAGAAGACAGCGTGCAGGGTAGTCAAGATTCAATTTCAGAATGTGATGCAGTCAAGTCAGCTATTTCAGAACTAGATTCAAATTGTAATGACCAAGCATATCTTGTGCTGAAGCCCATCAAAGAGAGCTCTGCTGTTGAGATCATAGACAGAGTTTTGGATTCAGATGTTCATGAAAAGCAAGATGAGATCTTCATTCAAGTAAGTGAAACAGTTCCTTTGGATGAATTTATGGTAGATGATAGAAATGTCATTTTTGCACTTCAAGAATCAGCTGAAGTTTCTTTCCTTATGATTGAAGAATGTAATAAGGAACTTGATAATTTGGTTGTGATATCATATGAAAATGACCTACCATATTGTCAGACTACAGAAGATCAGAGCATACAGGATTACCTTTCAGATTCTTCATATGTTTCATGTGTTGAAATGCTTTTACAAGAGGAGATCTGCTCATCTACCTGTTCAGAGTTTTTTGAAGCCCAGGAGCATACTTTTACTGAAGTACATGATAAAGACAGATCAGAATCAGAAGAGAAAGACACCTTGTTTCTTCAACAAGAGGTAAATCTTCATGTTTTTCAGGATCTGTTGGCTAGTTGAATTGTTTATTGATTAAACATTCAAGTACCACATTAATTGTCAACCTGGGAAAGTCTTTTTATTCCAAAGGCTACCGCGTACTGTATGTACTTAATTTTAAAAGCATTAAAAAGTTGTAGTATACGTAATTCTTACGCTAAGTTATCACAGTACAAATAATTAATTAAGATTACAAATCTGAAAAGCAAAGTAATGGATGCTCTGTTGGCAGAGGATCAGGACCCTATCCTCCAGGTGAGGATGTTCAGCACCTGCCCCTGTAATCAGATTGCTAACACACACTGCACTCTAATTCACCGGTGAAATATCCTCGCACAACTTCAAGCAATGAATGAAACAGAGTACTAGCAAAATGGAAATACCAGAGGTAATGCTACAGAATCCAAACAGAGTACCAGCAGAAAGAATCTATCACACACTCACACACTTGACAGAAAAGTAAATGGGTGAATCTTGTGAGGAAGGTGAGCCCAGTCCCTCTCACAAGATTCCCCAGAACACAAAGGCTAGATTAAGTGCTCAGAACAATCTTCTATTCATCTGCCAAAAGATTCAAGTATAATAAAGTTCAGACTTGCTGATGTCTCTCAAAATCTCTCTTACAGATCACACATTCCCCTCCCTTCTAATGTAGATGTCTCCTCTTTATAGAGGAGACATCTATTACAATAGATTATTACAGTTCATTCAGTTAACCCATTCTATCAAAAATAAGAATTACAGACCGCTGTTACAACAGTATAACAACATATTCTTTCTTAGGTTCTGGCTGTTACACAGCTGGTAACTGTCTTCGACCGTCTTCTTGGGATCTTCGCATTCCTTTGCCGTTTCCCCATGCTGTTCCTGATTTAAGCAATGGTAACTGTGTTCTACCCGCTTTAGATAGCTGCAGATCGTGCCGCGTCAGCGTTCTTCAGATAGTTGCCGGTTGTTATTCCCAGCTGTTGCAAAATAGCCTGCTTTAGATGGTTGCTGTTGCTGACTGTAGCAACTGCGTAGTTGCTGCTTCTGGTGTTGCAGCAACTGCGTAGTTGTTGTTTCTGGTGTTGCGGCAACTGCGTAGTTGCTGTTTCTGGTGTTACAGCAACTATAAATTATAATTCCTGCAGGCTTAAGACAATTACTTGGCAACTTAGTCAGCTTTTCAAAGATAAATATAAAGATACTCACGAATATGCAATGAACAATTAAACATATAGATATGCGGAAAGTTACTTCTCTTGGGGAGATTAAGTCATTATGTAATCAAAGCTTACAACTTATGACTGAAAAGGATAATATTATGGCAAAAATATAAGGTCAAAATAGGTCAATTCTGAGTCCTAACAGGATCCAATGGCAAATTTGTTACAGTCAGTAGTGAAAGTGATTATTGTAGTGTTCAGTGATGAAGGAGATCATGGTCAACTATGTTTTTGGATGCCCAGTTATTAGTTTCTATTGTTGACCAGCAGATCTGATCAGGGTAATCAGTCAAGAAGCCATCTGCTTGATTGGTTACATTGGAAAGCCAATTATACATGATTGTACATATTTCATTAATATGGAGGTGGTTGTCATCATGATTCCAAATCTTGATGGATTGCTGCCGTTTTTCCAAAAGCTTTGTAAAGTCTTGTTTTAAGTCAGTCATGAGTCATTTGTGTTTGGTCTGTTGAGTCAGTTTTTTCAAGTTATTTCAGTTTGCCATCGAGTCGGTTTGAGTCAAGTTTCAGTTAAGTTTCAGTCGGTTTTCAGTCATGCATTTCAGCTTGAGTTTTTGACTCCATTGCCCAATGGATGAAGGCACTGTCTAGCTCTTCCAGAGATCTGTCGTTCTTGGCACCTCCAAGGAGCTACCATCCCCATTGGAGCCAATGTTAGTGTCAGCCTTTGTAGCCTTCCTCCAGTGATCAAATATGCTCTTACAAAGTGGTTTTAAGGTGTCAAGGTCAATTTTGTCATTTCAAAGAGTCTTCAAGCAAAATTTGGTCACTAGGCATTAGGTCTAGGGTTTGCTTTCACTCCTAAAGTTGTCCAAATGTCGGTCCATGTCATCATTCTGCTGAGTTTATCATCATTCATAGGGTTGTCATTATCATGTCAGTGTCTAATGAGTCATTTTACACCTTGTTCATGCTTCAGTTGCGCCTAGGCAAGGTCATTTCCCTCTCCTAGGGTTTTGGAGGTAATTTCTCTTGGATGGTCAAATCATTAGCAAAACTTGTATCCAGATGTTCATACACCTTCCCCTATCCTTCATGTACCTTATTAAACACTTCCCATCCCTTAGATCCGCCAAATTCCTCATTTTCGCACAAACCCTAGTTTCTTGCTACAACCTGGCAATTTTCTAGGTTGGGCCTGTGTTTTGCCCTTTTAGACCCCTTCCCCTCACTCGATCTCTAAGATTCCACTTTCCCCTGCTTCCTAACATCCCTCCCTACTTCCAAAAATTTCCCCAAGAATTTATAAGCCCCTCATCCCCTTCATTTCCACAAAATTCCTTGTTTCACACATCGGGATAAGTTTCACTCAAAAGATGTTTCAGAGCAATCAAAGATGAATTTTGGAAAACTGAGAGAGGTTTTTGTTCACAACAGGCCAAGGAAGAAAACCTCCTTCACTTTTTACACAGGTGTCATGGTTTTAGAGAAATGTCAAAAATACCGTTGCCTCAGGAGAATCGAATGCACCTCTGAAGTGACCTTGGGAAAATCAAGTTTTCTCCTAGCTTGGTTGGCCAAATGACTTTCTTGATGAGTCAAATGATAACTAGACACAAAGATATTTCCAATGAGCTATCATGAGCTCAATTTGGAGTTGAGGAAGGCATTCAAAAGTTGACTGCAACAGCACTCTACCTTGAGGCAGCCTCATTTGGCACATTTTGACCAGTCTTGGGAGATTTGATTTTTGACAGGGTAAATGA
The DNA here is from genome assembly GCA_031772625.1 of Pinus tabuliformis. NCBI lineage: Eukaryota > Viridiplantae > Streptophyta > Pinopsida > Pinales > Pinaceae > Pinus > Pinus tabuliformis. Next base: position 1,267,763,845 of record CM062809.1, read on the forward strand.
ACTCCAAATTGAAAAATTCCACTTGGGTTGGAAAGTAGACTCAGAGACCTTTCCAACGAGCTATCCTACACCTGATTTGGACACCGGGAAGTGCCCCAAAAGCAGGTGGAAAGGCGCGCTACGCATAGGGCTCAGGCGCGCTACGCATCAGGGTTTTTTGGCACAATTTGTTTTTTGGGCTCAACGCGTAGCGCGCCGCGCGCTACCCTTAAAATTGGGAGGTCCAAATCACGAAAGGTTTGCATTTTTGGATTTGTCATGATGAAATACACCTGCTCAGCCACTGCCAAGGCATTTCATCAAAGTTTGGGTCCCCAAAAGGTCAAAAAACATGTGAAAAATGACCTCACTGCCCATTTTTGGACACACAGGTAGCAGCCTTGGGAGAATGAACTTTTGGAGGGGCAAATGGACACCAAATTGGAAAATTCCACTTGGGTTGGAAAGTAGACATCCAGGGCTTTCCAACAAGCCAACCTGAGCTCAATTTGGATGCCGGGAAGTGCCCCAAAAGCAGGTGGAAAGGCGCGCTACGCGTAGGGCTCAGGCGCGCTACGCATCAGGATTTTTTGTACAATTTTCACCTTCCAGCTCAGGAATTCGGCCAGTCTTGACCAGTTTTGACTTGTGATGGGATTTTTCACCCTCCTTGATGTAATTAATGGAACTTTATGTTGACTTGACACTTATTTACCTATTCTAGATGATTCATTCATAAAATAGCAAAAATTTAATGAATGAATTGGTTTCCTAGCTTATAGAGGCAAGTTGTTTTGACTGCCTAGATTGTAGTGCTTTGTTTAGAATTGGTTGAAACAGCTCCTAGGATGATGAGCTCGACCCCTAGAGGCAAGGGAATGTGTTAGCTTGCCTATATTATGTATTTTCTTAGTCATTTTCAGAGGTTGGAGAGGTTGGACTCTTGGGAATAGCTTGATACACTATTGTACATATTTTATCTGCAATTTTGGCAAAGGATAGACCAGGGTTTTGCAGCACTATTTGGGATTCATGTGGCCTTATGTATTGATGGTGTGTTTCTCTCTGTACTTGTAAGATGTGTATATGTACCACTTTCTTTATTTAATCTTCTGCAATTAAACAAATGAAGTGTTAAGGTAGAATCCATAATTTTGCTATGCTCTGCCTTTAAATTTGTTTAATTTTCCATGTTTTCTTCAGTTTAAGGAGAATCCTTGAGACTTCCTTACTCTCCTTAGCTCCTCACCTGTCAGGACTATTCATTCACTCACTTTAAAGGCATCAAAACAATCGCCTATCTTGCCCCAAGTAGACCTCTGCAAAAGCTGTGCCTCATCCCCGCACCCAAAATTGCCTTTCCCTTGAATTCAACAAAACTTCAAAAAATCAATTCCATAGTCCTTGTACTTCATACCTAGCCTAAAATTAGTCATCAATTCAGTCATCTCGAGCCTCTTTGATTACCTTTTGCCGAGATTGACCGGAGAGAGCCCTCTCCTGTCCTCGTAGGGCTAGCTACGAGGCTGAGCTTGGTTTGATGTTGCCTCGAGTTTTGCCTTCCTCAGCCTGAGGCAAATTCGAACGCTAACATGGGATACAGGCTTGTTCAATCCATTTGGAGACCCATGAGGATGTTTTGTGCCCCCATAGCCACTTGGGGACACCACAGGTTGTTTGCTTGGGTATTGTTGCCGCCTTACACACACCTAAGTTAGTGAGAAAAACCCTTAACCCCACAAGGTGTGGTTGGTAGCAAATTTAAGAGATGGTGTTGTCACCTATTCCCAACTCTCTCTCTGTTTAAGCTCTCTCCTAGGCAAGCTAGGGGGGGTGGTCCCTAAATGGAAAGCTAAGTAAAAAGTGATGTGAGGTTTCTAGGAGATGTTAAGGTTAATTTAGATTACTTGAGATTATGAGCAAATAAGATAAGCAATATGAAATAAATTATATTTCAATAACCATCAACACATGAATCAAAGATAAGCATATAAGACCAGTGCTTTCAATATTGCTTCAAAATGAATAACACTTGCTCCAAAAATGAAATTTTTCAAAGTGAAACACAAGTAACCCTGTCAATCAAATAGATGTTAGAAAAGATCATATCAGTCGCAAGATTTAAAATTGTTTTCAAAGAAATGCTTTCAAAGTATAATCATTCACAATGCTAGAGCATGTAAAGAAGCAATATAAAATAACTTACAAAATGAAACAAGTTAAAACTTCACTTGCAAAATGAAAGATATGGTGGATTGCAGGTGGGTCTTCATTTGGGGCTTGGTATCCTTATATGGGGTCCTAACCCTCCAAAGGGCCACATTGGCACTTGTAGGGTGAGTGTTGAGAGCCATGGGCATCCACCATAGCAAATATTACTTCATGGATCCCCAGCAGCACTCATCGATTGCTTGTGTTCCACCTTTGGGATAAGGATAATGCACTTGGTTCACCATGCCCAATGAGCCCCACAGTTGCACCATACAATGGACAGATGTTCCAAGATGCCTCCCGCTGCAGAGGGAGGGCTTATGTCATTACTCCAACCCTTACAGATGATCTATAGGCATATTCGATTCATTCGGAGACCCATGAGGACGTCCTTGTGCCCCCACACCCACTTGGGAGCACCACAGGTTCTTGTTTGGAAAACAAGGGGCCAACCCCTTGTCCACTATGTTTGGAGTCCATTTCTACATCATGGCACCCCTTGGACTTCATTAGGCCTCCTCAAAGGCCCAACGACTCACTTTATTGATCATTCGACCCTCTTGAGAGGCTTATTCTTGTATTATTGAGCTATTTGGTGGGCTTGTCACCAAAAGTATTGTTATTATGCACATTATTTTATTTTAGGGGCTCAATTAGGCCAAATTAGCTAAATTGAACTCATTAGACATTGTATAAATAGATGAGAGGTGATTCATTCTCTCATCATCACTTGGATTGGGTTATTTCTCTTGTGAGATTTTCGCTATCCCTTTTGGAGGATGAGTTTGGATGTTATGGATGAATTTTGATGTTTGGATATCTCTCTCTTGTCTTGGAGCTTCATTATTGGCATAATTTGATGATTGGATATACTGTTTTGTACATATAAATGCTCTTTTCATACTTATTCTTCTTATTAACTTTGTTACATGAATGTTGTTAGGATTTTCGCTATACAAGTCTGAAATTTACTACTTTTCTATATGAATTAGTGGAAATTGTGATCTTTTATAGCGTTGCATCATGTCATGGGCCATGTATGAATGGGTGAATGTTCCTAGAGATAATTTGTGATAAATACATCTCGATAAGTCATCAATTCTTGCAAATCGAAGTATAAAGTCCTTGAAGCAGTTGCTCTCATGCCCTAATGCCATGCGAAGTTGTTTTAAGGCCTCCTTGATTGGGTGAACTCTTTCCAAACCATAAATTCTCCTTGACTCCATCTCTCCCAAAGGACAAGGCACTAATCCTCCATAGGTGATCACTTTCAATGCTTATTCTTTTCACCTCCATCTCTTTTTAGGCCTAGCCTATATAGGTCACTTAGGGCATCAATTATCTCACAATATAGCCGTTCAAACACTTTGATTTTTGGTCCACAATCTGGTCTCAAGCTCTAGTTGCAGAGGCCCTCCGAATTTGAAGCAAATCCAACAGTGGGATCTCAAGATATAGCAAGCCCTAGCTCAAGGACCATTTTTTGCCCTAGTTTTCCCTTGGCTAGTGTCCTCATTAGGATCATTGAATTCAAACCTCAAAGAAAATTTGTCCTTTGATCCTCTTCTCCTCCCTAATTAGGTCAAGTCCCTCATTGGGTGATCAACTCCATACCCTTGACCTAATTTTGGGTTCACTTGGTCCCGTGTGGTCCCACTTCTTATCAAAGCTAATCCTTCAAAGACCATTTAGAAACCAAGTTTCCACAAGGATTTTGAGGTCTAGGAATCTCCTTTGCAAGTCATACCTTCAAACCCTAGCCCCTAAAATCCTCCTAGCCCTTCCTAGAGAGCCTTTCACCTTGCTTCCCAAGCAAGCAAGCCACATATTTGAGCCTCTCTTGTGAATAGGCTTTTGGGATCACCTTTCATCCTATCATTGATATATTCATTATAGTGATCCTTATTATATCGGGTCTCCTCCCATCAGTGAAAGTCCATAAAGAGCAGGGAGCCTTAGCTGAGGTGACAGTGGGCTATCACTCCATTGTTGCCCCTTGACCTAGTAGTTGCTCTATAGGATCCCATCCTAGGACCCTATCGGTAACATGGCTCACAATGATAATTTAATGGTTTTTTGTCTATGACATGATGTTGATCTAACTTGATCTTGAGGGTATGTTTCATGTGGTTCATCACTCAAGCAGCAAAGATGCTTTGATGGAAGACTTGACACATATCTAGCACCTTTCAAAGGATGTTTTCCCATTGTTGAGAGTAGACATGACCTTGTAGTTGTAACCCCAGTGTTGCCATCATGAGATGAATGTTGGACCTTGATGAGACTCCACATGGTTGTATGCCCTTGCTGCACCTCTAGATACTGAAATGCTCTAGATACTGAAATGTTGTACTAGGAAGCCAAGGAGTTGGCTTAATAGATGATGTGCCCAAAAGGACCTAGGATGCCGCCAAGTTGGCCTTGACCCTATTTGATGGACGTTGCTTTGTTCTAGAGCCCAAATGAGGATAGTTATCACTGAGATGACTCGAGAGGGCTAGCACATCATGCCCATCTGCCAAGGCTTCCCTCAGAGCTTGCCACGTCACCCCCATGTGCCCTAGAAGGGTGATGTAGGCCTTCTTAGAGATGACATCATGATGGAAGAGGAATTTCTTGGAGATTTATTCATGCACTTTAATGATTTCTTAAAGTGAAGAGCACTCATGAGCCTCTTTGTCACTTGCTTGATGGAGATTGTCCATTTTGGGAGGATGACATCATCATCGAGAGTATTTATTCCCACACGTGTGGGCTATCATTTCATCCCATAGTTTTAAAAACCAGAACCAGTGACCGGAACGGTCCACCTGATATAAACCGGGTTTCAAACCGGGATTGGTCAGATCTCAATGAACTGGTCTTTAAAAAATACATGAAATAATTAGTTTTTAATAAATAAATAAAAACTATTTTTAACATTTAAAACCATGATTCCAAACCAATAGAGACAAAATATGCAAGGTTTGCTCATCTATATACCATGTAAAGGTGAATATATCAAAATGGCATTGAGTGCAATACATATCAGCAACAAAATACATAATCAATGAGGCTCTAAATGGCCTCTAGGGTCCGAAAATAATGCTCTAAGCTATGAGGCCACTAACCTACCACAAGTCTACATATTAGTGATCAACACCATGATCACTCCTCATCATGATCAAACTCATCACCACTACTAGACAAGAGTGTTGATTTTTGGGTAGCATCAGATGTGCTCTAGCTCCGAAATTTTGTGGAGGGTCTAGAACACATGAGATCTCCAAGACCCATAAATCATTTGGTGAAATTCCACCCGGATTGTATTTTATTAAAATAATTAATATTTTTAATGGGTTCCTAAGTCTAAACTTAGGAAAATTAAAATATTAATGGGCATTAATGAAAATACGGGTGAAAAGCTTATAAGAGACAAGGATCAAGCCTAATTTTAATCTTCGCCGTTGATTAAAGACTTAATCTCGGTCGTTGATATGTCAACAGGAAAAGTATAAAGGAAGGTTTGGGTCAGTTGGAGAACATACACAGAGAGAGCAGCGCTTGAGCTAATTCGAAATTTTGGGGCATGGTTTGCTGAGAATTTCAGAGTAAGTTTCTAGTACAGAGAGAGGCAGTTCGGCAAAGGGACTTCAGTCCAAGGCCGAGAATACATAGTAGAGAGGCAGCACAGCACTAGGAGAGACAGCACAACTCCATAAGGTTGATGCAGAGGCTAGAGGAGCTAACACAGTCACTTAGAGGCAGCGCTGGGGTTTCTGTGAGGCAGATCGAGCATCAGTTTAGCATATCGATTTCTGAGCTAGGGAGGCTCACTGGGAGGGTGACACAGCGCTTAGAGGAGGTGACGTAGTTCCAACATAGAGCTTGGAGCAGCCATTGCTGCACAGCACTGGGGACAATGCAGTCGCCTGTGGGGTTTGTTCATCCAGTTTCTAGATTTGCCAAAATATTTGTCTCCAAATAGAGGTACTTCTGCCAGGTTATTCTCTGTTGGGTGAGCCGGATTTGGCACCCTAGTTGTATTCAGAAATTTGCTTAATAATAAAACCCTCATATCTGTTGCACCGGTTTTCCCACACTGGTTTTTCCAGGGACGTTTAGTCCAAAAATAAGTGTGTCTTTGTGTGGTTATCTCATTTATTTTTCAGTACTTGCTCTGTATAGTGGTGTAGGCTGCAATGTATTTGCATTAATATTTTCTGAATATTTCTGAAAATAACTTGTTAAAATGAAGAATACAAGTAGGTAATGCAAATTAGTTTACTACAATAGGATTTCTGGTTTGTTAGATTCAGAAATTTTCACATGGTATTAGAGCAATTGCAGATCAAGGAGGACTGAAGCCATTAGCAAAAGGACAGAGGAAAATGTGTGCGTGAAGGCAGTTGTCCCGAGAGACAGCGCAGTTTCAAGCCAAGAAAGCAGAGGAGGGGCAATGTCACATGGTTCGGGTTCGAGTTCGAGTTTGACAATGATTGGGTTTGGTTTGAGTTCGAATTTTTTTATGAGGTTCGCTATTAGGTTCGTCTATATATATAAACATATATTAATTTAAAATGAATTACGGGATAAAATAGTAACAAATCAACATCAATAAACATAAAACATGTTATCACAAACTTGGAAACTGCAAGGATAAAATACAAGCTTGAGTTGTGACATGAAGTTATGAGTTTTGATCTATGGACTTGGTCATTGGCTATGAGGTTCGATGAGGTTCGTCGAACCTCAAAACATTTTTGAAGGTTCGCCAAATTTTGAACCTAAAGGTTAAAATTCGACGAACCTTGTGACATAGAGGAGGGTGACGCAGTCACCAAGGGAGGCTCACGCAGAGCCTGCGTCAGCCTAATTGGGTGACGTTGTTGCTGCAGAGGGAAACGCAATGGTTACTAGGCCAGCGTGGAGACTATTGAGTCGTTTTTCTGGTTGCCATGGCTAGAGGTGCAATGCAGATTTCATCTGGAGTTGCTGGTGGGGTGTTGATTCTGTTGGTGTAGAACAGTACCTAGTGGGGCAGAAGCAAAGTAGAGGGAATCAGTTCCTCAGAAGATTTCTTGCCAAGAAATCTAGATCTAGTGCTGAGCAGCAGCAAAGAGAGATCAGAGAGGGGTGGTTCGACAGTTGTTGGCAGAAGGATTTCTGTGAAGGAAATCGAAATTCAGAGGGAGCTTGTTCCTTAGAGGATTTCTAGCGCCAAAGAAATCCAGATCTGAGTTTTGTTGGGGCAGCAGCGAAAGAGGGAGAAGAGAACCAGTTCGACATTCATTTGAGCAGAGATGGTCATTAACGAACTGAGGGATCAGGACAAGTTGGATGGAGCATCCAACTTCGTCATCTGGAAGGCCAGGATCCTGGCAGTTTTGGATAAAAATCACATCAAGGATTATGCCTTGAGGACGGTTGTTGTTCCAGTTGATGTTAATCCTCTCAAGAAGTACGAGGAGGCTCAAGCGAAAGCAAAGTGCATGATCTTGGATAGGGTCAAGGATCGTGTGATCCCACATATTGCTGAGAAAGACACAGCGAGAGAAACGTGGGAGGTCTTGACCACATTGTACGAGGGAACTTCCATCCAGCGGAAGATGTTGATTGAGAGTCAGCTGAGACAGTTTCAGATGCAGAAGGGAGAAGAAATCGATTCCTTCCTTCTCAGGTTGCAAAGGATCCGTGACCAACTAACTTCTGTAGGGTCTACACCAGACGCTGAATTCATGGTCAGGAATGCCCTTAATGCAGTCACTGAAGACTAGGAAACCTTTGTCCAAATCATCTTGGGCAAGGCTTCTCTTCCAAGTTGAGAGGAGATGTGGGCAGCTCTTCGACAAGAAGAGATCAGACAATTGACCAAGGTGGGAAGCAGCAGCAAAGGGAACATAATTAAGGAGGAAGAGGAGGATGCAGCTCTCACACCAGCGGGACAGCAAGGGTAGCAGAAGAGAAAGAAAAAGGACATATCCAAAGTCAGATGCTTCAGATGTGGAGAAATGGGTCACTTCGCCACGCAGTGCCCTCAAAAGAAGGGCAAAGAAGAGAAGTCTAACTCAAAGGCTGCTCCAGCGCACGCTGACAAAGAGGACGATGATGATTGTGCCATGAGTGCTCATGCACCTCTAGAGAAGAGGTGGGGCGATATTGAGTTGTAGTCCAAAGGACTACAATAAGGGCAGGATCCTTGAGGTGCCCAAACTCTTGGATCACATACGGCTACGGGAGCCCTTACTGATAGTAGCAGAATGACAAGATTCAGTCTGTGCGAGGGATGATAGAGCAACAGTGGCAGAGCTAGAGTGCCAAAGTCTGACGCAGCGCAGTGGAGTGTTGCAGCAGTGCGGGAGGCACAAAGCAGATACAATAGCAGCCCAGTAGCATCATAGGGTCAGCACAGATTAGCAGCACAGGTAGCTTCAGCGTCAAGGGGCATCCAGACTGACTAGCATGTCAGCTTTTTGTGTGGCTTTTCAGTAGCTTACTTCTCAGCAACTGAGTTGCAATGCAGCAGTTAGCAGTGGCAGTGCTATGGGCAGCATGATGCAGCATATTGAGAGTTGTTGCAGTACAGATGCAGCAATTAGAGTGGTAGTGTCATGGGCAGCAATACAGATTACAGCAGCACAGTGGATGAAGGGCAGCAGGTCGAGCATCAGCATCGTAGAGGACCGATGTCGTGGATCAGTGTGATACTTCTGCTCAGAAGTATTGCTAGAGCACATTCCTCGCTAAGAGGTAGCATCGGATGTGCTCTAGCTCCGAAATTTTGTGGAGGGGCTAGAACACATGAGATCTCCAAGACCCATAAATCGTTTGGTGAAATTCCACCCAAATAGTATTTTATTAAAATAATTAATATTTTTAATGGGGTTCCTAAATCTAAACTTGAAAAATTAAAATATTAATGGGTATTAATGAAAATATGGGTGAGAAGCTTCTAAGAGACGAGGATCAAGTCTAATTTTAATCTTAGTCGTTGATTAGAGACTTAATCTCGATCGTTGATATGTCAACATGAAAAGTATAAAGGAAGGCTTGGGGTCAGTTAGAGAACATACACATAGAGAGCAGCACTTGAGCTAATTCGAAATTTTGGGGCATGGTTTGCTGAGAATTTCGGAGTAAGTTTCTAGTGCAAAGAGGGGTAGTTCGGCAGAGGGACTTCAGTCCAAAGGCCGAGAATACATAGCAGAGAGGCAGCACAGCACCAAGGAGAGAGCGCAGCTCCAGAAGGGTGACGCAGAGGCTAGAAGAGCTAACGTAGACACTTAGAGGCAGTGTTGGGGTTTCTATGAGATAGATCAAGCAGCAATTTAGCAAATCTATTTCTGAGCGGGAAGGCTCACTGGGAGGGTGACGCAGCTCCTAGAGGAGGTGATGCAGTTCCAGCGCAGAGCTTGGAGCAGCCATCGCTACACAACACTAGGGACAACGCAATCACCTGTGGGGTTTGTTCATCCAGTTGCTGGATTCGCCAAAATATCTGTCTCCGAATATGTAATATTCGTAATTAGCCATGGCTAATTGGAATATTCAATTTTACTCAATTTTGCCTTCTATAGTTATTTATAAATAAAAAGGTGAAGAAAAGGGGGACATAACTCACCTTTAGAATAAAGTCACTTCCTAGTAGCACAACGTTGTGACTTAAAGGGGAGCCAAGGGGGCCAAAGGACCACGCAGAGATGGGGCCCACGCAGACACTTGGAGGGACTGTGTAGATGGAAAGGAACACGTGGCTAGAAAGGGGCTGCGTTGGAGGAGGTGGGCCTTGGGATTGAGAGAGGCCAACGCTATAAAGAAGAGGGGAGCCTCCTCATTTTGTCATTCGATTATGTTGCATTTGAGCTAGTCACTTCGACTTAGAGCACGCTGGCTATTTAGCCTATCTACAGCACTGTTTAGTGCATCGAGTGTCTCCGTTCGGAGATCTCACCCTTAGCCCCGAGGGACTTCGAGTGCCTGCTCGAGCAAGGTAGTTCCATTAGTATTTTGCAGGAGGAGCGATTTCTGGAGTTGAGGAGGAGCTAAGTATTTTGATGACTGCGCAGTCTTGAGAGAGGAGGGCGCAGTTCTTTTGGGTAGGAGCTCCGGATTGGGTTTTGCGGAGGATTTGAGCTAGGAGATTGAGCAGGGGATCAGCCCTTGCATATTGGAGGATTTTGGCAGAGTTTCAGGTGGAGTTTTGGAGGATTCTATCCAGTGGCAGCGCAGAGCCTTGAGGGACAACGTAGATCCCCAAGGGGGTGATTTTCAGGGGTCGGCTATTTCAGAAAAGCTTTCTGGGATTTTCTGGGTTTCTTGAGTAGAGTCTGATTCCAGAGTTTCAGCATTTTCTGAGGGGAACAGCCCCAAATCCTCATTTGATTTCCAGCAGTTTTGACGCAATTCAGAGAGAGGCCATTCCTTTGCTATTCTGAGTGTATTTCTTCACTTGCCTTGTGCAAGTCGAGGTGCTACCTGTCTGATCACCTCTTGCACTCTTTCCATCACTGAGTATAATAAAATGGCTTAGCATTTCTCTCTACATTTCTTGAGTATCTGCTTATATTTCATGTTCACGTTATTATATATTGTACCATGGTTATTTTTATCACTTTGAATTTCCCGGTCACTATATCATTTGGACGTTTTTGGTTGGAGTTTGCTTGGGTTTGAGGGATATCCCGGAAACGGGATATTACAGTGGTATCAGAGCATAGATCTGGCTCAGCCTGTGGAGCTAGCAGTCTATGACACCGAGGGAGAAGCCCTACATCTGTTACAGAGGTAGGAAATACAGAGATATTGAGCGTAGGTTGGAGAACACCTACGGAGAGGGAGACTGTGTTCGGGTGGTGGACACAGAACAGGAGGAGCCTGTGGTGGACACAGAACAGGAGGAGCTTGTGGTGGACGCAGAGCAGGAGGATCCGATGGCAGATGATGACAGGAAGAAATTTGCGGACATGCTCCTCAAATCAGTGCAGGATCTGTCAAGGTAGATCGAGGTGATGGGGCAGAGATTCACGGCAATGGAGGCTAGACAGCGTGAGAGCCCACGAGTTTTCCAGGTTGGAGAGGGATCGGTTGCATCTCACCATTTGCCAGAGCAGGGTGCCACTCAGCGTGATACTACTCCGCAGGGTGCCACTCAGCGTGATACTACTCAGCAGGTGGCCTCACATGCCCCTATACGCTCTACCATTCCCACATTCCTAGGAACAGATACGGGGGCCGGAGCACCGCAGGAGGCAGAGCCCGGTCATATGGGCGATTATTTTGCGGAATACCAGGCCTATGGGCAGGAGTTCAGGGATGCTCTCTCATTCAGAGACTTTGTTCAGCTCCAGCGGGATAGTAGACCCCGCAACCATCACAGAGGATACCGGCATTATCATGATGGAGACACCCACCACACAGCTAGTAGATTTCACTTGCCTACTTTTGATGGCTCATCAAACAGTTCGGCAAAGTCTTGAGTGGAGAAGCTGGACATCTATTTCTAGCTTAACCAGATGTCGAAGACGGAGGCCATCAAGGTGGCAACATTACATTTGGATGGTGAGGCCCAAGACTGGTGATTCCGTGGGTTGGTTACACTCGGACACTCCACAATGACGACATATGCCGAGTTCACGAGGAGACTAATAGATAGGTTCGACCGGAGGGATCCGGAACAGCATTTTGTTGAGCTGACGAGGCTCAAACAGACCGGAAACCCAGAGACCTACATTGCAGACTTCTTGAGGGTTTCAGTGATGGTGCCCGATCTATCCACGGCACGGAGGATCTACATGTATGTTGAGGGGTTAGCAGAGCCACTTCGGGGTCTAGTCAGGTCCACTAGACCAACCACACTCTAGGATGCTATTAGCAGGACCCAGGACTTACAGGATGCCTTACCCAGGACCCGGACACCTTACCCCCAAAGACAGGCTTTCCAGCCTAAGGGGAAGGATGTGAGGATTCCACCTCCAAAGGGGAATCTAGGACGAGCACAGATTGATGATGATCCCAGGAGGGAGTTGAAGAAGAAGCGGTTGTGCTTTACCTATCAGGAGCTGTGGGCACCGGGACATAGATGTGCTGCTAGCAAGGCACATTTTATTGAGGTCTTCTCCGAGAGCAACGGGGAAGAGGATGAGGAGGATGATGTGGAGGCAGGAGGTAGTCATGCCGCGCAGGATCGCTTGCCACCTCCACCACCAGCAGTAGGTGGTGCAGCTTTTGCACCTACCGGAGGGGCCCTTGCAGCATTGCGAGGAGTCCCCAAGTATTTGACGCTGTGCGTACAGGGGACAGTACGTGGCCAGCGGGTATCAGTTTTGGTTGACAGTGGGGCAACCCACAACTTCATCGATGCACAGATGGTTGAGCGGAGAGGTATACAGACAGAGAGCTTCGATGGCTTTTCAGTTTTGGTCCCAGGAGATCAGACCATGGTGTGTGCTCGTTATGTTCCAGAGTTATCAGTGACGATGGGCACCTACACACTGACTAACCACTTTTTCGTGGTCGATATTCCGACACCAACATGATATTGGGTGTTCAGTGGCTTATCACTCTAGGGAAGGTCACGACAGATTGGAAGACCCTAGAGATGGAGTGGGATGATGAGAAGACAGGGAAGCATGAGAAGATACGGGGACAGCACACATATCCGCCTTAGACTGTTTCAGCTCATCGGATGGAGGCAGTCTGCCGGAAGGGAGACGTAGAGTGGGCAGTGGAGCTGCGTGCATCAGAGGCCGGGACTACAGGGCATGCAGTGCACCTAGAGATACAGTCCATCCTTGACTGGTATGCCACAGTATTTGGGGATATTCTGCCAGGACAGCCACCGAACCGGGTGTTTGAGCACACCATTGAGCTTGAGCAGGGCATACAGGCAGTGATTACTACCCCCTATAGGCATCCCAAGGCCTATCAGGATGAGATTGAGCGGGCCATTCAGGAGTTGCTGGCTCTTGGGCACATTCGGCCGAGCACGAGTCCTTTTGCTTCTTCCGTGGTGTTGGTGAAGAAGAAGGACGGCACATTGAGGATGTGCATTGACTACAGGGCCCTAAACAAGAAGACCCTGAAGAACAAGTACCCCATACCCAGGATCGATGAGTTGATGGATGAGTTGAGAGGAGCCCGGTTCTTCTCAAAGATTGATTTGAGATCTGGGTACCATCAGATTCGCGTGAGGGAACAAGACATTCCCAAGACCGCCTTCAGGTGTCACTATGGGCACTTTGAGTTTTTGGTGATGCCCTTCGGGCTAACCAACGCCCCAGCTACATTCCAGTCTTGCATGAATCACATCTTCCGCAGTCACTTGAAGAAGTTTGTGTTGGTATTCTTTGATGATATACTCATTTACAGCAGGACTTGGGAGGAGCATCTCCAGCACATTGAGACAGTGTTGTGCCTCTTGGAGGAGCAGCAGTTCTATGCCAAGCTCTCCAAGTGTGAGTTTGGATTGACGGAGATGTTGTACTTGGGACACATCATAGGGGTGGACGGAGTGAGAGTCCACGAGGAGAAGATTAGGTCCATCAGAAATTGGCCGAAGCCGAGGAACGTGACGGAACTTCGGGGATTCATTGGTATTTGTACTTACTACTAGAAGTTCATCAAGGGTTTCTCACAACTTGCTGCACCCCTGACAGATTTGACGAGGAAGGGGGCATTCAATTGGTCGGATACAGCGCAGCGAACCTTTGACATGCTCAAGGATGTGATGAGCAGCTGCTCAGTGCTTGTATTGCCAGATTTTTCACAGCCATTTGTTTTGGAGTGTGATGCGTCGGGAGAGGGGATCGGCGCAGTATTGATGCAAGGGGGTCACCCTATAGCCTTTGAGAGCCGAAGCTCCTTCCGCACGAGAGGTTGTATTCTATATACGACAAGGAGATGCTGGCCATCATGCATGCATTGGCCAAGTTCCGGCAGTATTTAGTGGGTAACAGGTTCAGGGTGAGGACTGATCACAACAGCCTCAGATTCTTTTTGGAGCAGAAGCAGCTACAGGAGAGGCAGCAGAAGTGGATCAGTAAGATCCAAGCATATGACTTTGACATTGAGTATGTCAAGGGTAAGAACAACGTGGTAGCAGATGCCCTTTCACGTAGACCAGCCACGTTGTCTCTTATGAGCTTGGACACAGACTGGAGGGCTCGACTCTTAGTAGAGTACTCCAAGGACAAATTTGCATGTGAGGTTCTGGATGGGCAGGTGGCAGATGATAGGTACAGGGTGATCGATGAGATCATTTACTATAGGGACCGGATCTTCTTGACTGAGGGATCTCAGCTCAAGAAGAAGATACTCCAGGCATCAATGATTCACCTTTGGTCGGCCATCAAGGGTTTACCAAAACCTACAGGGCCATTAGAGAGAGGTTCTCATGGAAGGGCCTCAAGGAGGACGTACTCCAGCATATCTGAGAGTGCGAAGTTTGCCAGAGGAACAAGGGGGAGATGAGCCATCCCGCAGGATTATTGCAGCCTCTTCCCATTTCGGAGGGGAAATGGGAGTGTATTTCGATGGACTTCATTACAGGGTTGCCCATGGTACAGGGCAAGGATTACATCTTTGTCGTCGTTGATCGACTGACAAAGTACTCACACTTTTTTGCCATATCCGCACACTACACAACAGCATAGGTGGCTGAGCTGTTCTTCAGAGAGATTTTCAGGTTACATGGTCTTCCCAAGACTATCACCAGTGACAGGGACAGCCGTTTCATGGGCAGATTTTGGCAGGAGCTTTTCCAGTTGGTGGGGACGAAGTTGACACCGAGTACCAGTTATCACCCACAAACGGACAGGCAGACAGAAATAGTTAACAAGTGGCTGGAGGGCTACTTGCGTAACTATGTCAGTGGGCAGCAGCGAGCATAGTTGAAGTGGCTGCATCTGGGGGAGTACTGCTACAACACTACACATCACATGTCCATTGGTATGTCACCCTTCTATGCTTTGTATGGATATCATCCCTTATCTTTTGCTGACATGATGTTTGGTGCTAGCAAGGCTCCGAGAGCCAAGATTTGGATCCAAGAGAGTAAGGATATTCTCCGAGCTCTCAAGGATAATATGGCTACAGCACAGAACCAGCAGAAGCCGTATGCCGACAGGGGTCGGGTGGAGAGAGTGTTTGAGGTAGGGGACTTGGTCTACCTACGGTTATAGCCATACCGACAGTCGTCACTAAAGCTGAAGGGGGCTGAAAAGCTCAAGCCCCTCTTTTATGGGCCATACAGGGTGATACGCAGGATTGGACAGGTTGCATATGAGTTGGAGCTGCCCCAAGGCAGCAAGATTCATAACGTCTTTCATGTATCATGCCTGAAGAAGGCATTGGGACAGCATGTGACAGTGACAGATGAGCTACCGCCCACGGATGATGAGGGGCATTTGGTGTTGCAGCCAGAGGCTATTATTGATACCAGGGAGAGGCAGCTACAGAGCAGGACGGTCCGGGAATTCTTGGTGAGGTGGAAGAATTTACCGGATGAGGATGCCACTTGGGAGAGTGAGAAAATTTTACAGCATCCATCACTTTAGTTGCTTGAGGACAAGCAACATTTTGCCGGGGGAGACAGTAATATTCCTAATTAGCCATGGCTAATTGGAATATTTGATTTTGCTCAATTTTGTCTTCTATAGTTATTTATAAATAAAAAGGTGAAGAAAAGGGGGACATAACTCACCTTAAGAATAAAGTCACTTCATAGTAGCACAACGTTGTGACTTAAAGGGAAGCCAAGGGGGCCAAAGGACCATGCAGAGATGGGGCCCATGCAGACACTTGGAGGGACTGCGCAGATGGAAAGGAACACGTGGCAAGAAAGGGGCTGCGTTGGAGGAGGTGGGCCTTAGGATTAAGAGAGGCCAACGCTATAAAGGAGAGGGGAGCCTCCTCATTTTGTCATTCGATTATGTTGCATTTGAGTTAGTCACTTCGACTTAGAGCACGCTGACTGTTTAGCCTATCTGCAGCACTGTTTAGTGCATCGAGTGTCTCCGTTCGGAGATCTCACCCTTAGCCCCGGGGGACTTCGAGTGCCTGCTCAGGCAAGGTAGTTCCATCAGTATTTTGCAGGAGGAGCGATTTCTGGAGTTGAGGAGGAGCTGAGTATTTTGATGACTGCGCAGTCTTGAGAGGGGAGGACGCAGTTCTTTTGGGTAGGAGCTCCGGATTGGGTTTTGTGGAGGATTTGAGCTGGGAGATTGAGCAGGGGATCAGCCCTTGCATATTGGAGGATTTTGGCAGAGTTTCAGGTGGAGTTTTGGAGGATTCTATTCAGTGGCAGCGCAGAGCCTTGAGGGACAGCGTAGATCCCCAAGGGGGTGATTTTCGGGGGTCGGCTATTTCAGAAAAGCTTTCTGGGTTTTTCTGGGTTTCTTGAGTAGAGTCTGATTCCAGAGTTTCAACATTTTTTGAGGAGGGGAACAGCCCCAAATCCTCATTTGATTTCCAGTAGTGGCAGCAGCACGGCAGTTCTCCAGCAGCTTGGACGCAGTTCAAAGAGAGGCCATTCCTTTGCTATTCTGAGTGTATTTCTTCACTTGCCTTGTGCAAGTCGAGGTGCTACTTGTCTGATCACCTCTTGTACTCTTTCCATTACTCGGTATAATAAAATGGCTTAGCATTTCTCTCTGCATTTCTTGAGTATCTGCTTATATTTCATGTTCACATTATTATATATTGTACCACTGTTATTTTTATCACTTTGAGTTTCCCGGTCACCATATCATTTGGACGTGTTTGGTTGGAGTTTGCTTGGGTTTGAGGGATATCCCGGAAACGGGATATTACAGGATAGAGGTACTTCTACTAGGTTATTCTCTGTTGGGTGAGCCGAATTTGGCACCCTAGTTGTATTCAGAAATCTGCTTAATAATAAAACCCTCATATCTACTGCACCAGTTTTCCCACACTGGGTTTTTCCGGGGACGTTTAGTCCAAAATAAGTGTGTCCTTTGTGTGGTTGTCTCATTTATTTTGCAGTACTTGATCTGTATAGTGGTGTAGGCTGCAATGTATTTGCATTAATATTTTCTGAATATTTTTGAAAATAACTTGTTAAAATGATGAACACAAGTAGGTAATGCAAATTAGTTTACTGCAGTAGGATTTTTGGTTTGTTAGATTCATAAATTTTTACAAAGAGATCATCAACATGAGCTACATAAATAATATGGCTCAAAGTTGAGGACTCCTAAAACTCCTCGACAACTTTAGCAGTAGTAGTAGCAAAAAGAGACATCAAAACTACAAATCATTGATCAACATGGTCACTCATGAAACTCATCACTGATTCAGCGCTACTAGAAATGGGATCATCAACAAGAGATACATAAACATCATCTAGCTCAAAGTCTTCAGACTTGGATTGCTCAACGTTATAACATGATAGAAATTGAAAAAGTTTAACATGCCTAACCAATGATTTCGATTTGAGTGAAGGGTTCTGTTGTAACATGCATTTTTGTTGCTTGTAGTATTCATTTTTCATTCAAGAACTTGAAAATATTTCAAAAAATAGATAAAAGCAAGAGGAAGAAGCGATAATGGTATATCGGAATTCGCTAAAGGAACAAGTAAGAAAAAAGAATCGGCCCCGGTAGAGCCAAGGATCAAATCAAATCATAATATAAATGGTTATATGTAGCCATAACCAATATATATATATATATATATATATATATATATATATATATATATATGTTAGTGATGCGATTAAATCGCAATCGCAAATCACAGTGGGCAGTTATAACATAGCACCTCAGCTTTGGCCGATTGCGATTTGTGATAGTCGGACCCGAAACACATATATATTATGTTTTAAAGCCCCGAAACCACAAGATACTGAAGAAATGGCACAAAGTCAAAGTGAGTGGACAGATGAAGAATGAACACACATGAACCGTTGGATCTTGGAGATCAATGGATAAGGTCGAAGGAAATGAATGATCCAGATAAAATCACGTAGATTGGAATCAAGGAATGAACGGCGGAGATTAACCAGAAGCATTGGTGGAAGAGAAATCCGAAGGTGCGTCACCGCTGTCGATGGTCGAAGATCTACGGTCATCGGGCGCAAACAAGTCCGGGCGTTAACCAAGATGAAGGGCGGATTTAAAACTATAAGCGAGATTTCGCGCGAATGCAAAGTGGTAAACAGTATTTAGAGGAAAGCGCCTAATTCCATTCAATGGTTGACACGTAGCACTAAAGGAGAGAGAAAAAACCACTCATTTCGGGCAGGTAACTCTCGTGCAAATAGCCCACCCGAAATTGATATCAATCGTCGGATCCTGGGGTTGAAATCTACGATGGAGAATGGTTGGACCTGAAAATATATGCATTATGTTTTAAACTCTTGGCGCATCCGCCTTATCGCGTATTGTAAAGGTTTACATTGATATAGCATTTGAAAGGGTCGATTGCGATTTGCAATGCAAATTCAATGGAGCGTTGAACGGGAGGATCCGACGGATTAACAGAGCAAGCCAACAGTTATCATCCTCTTCTAAATTCAGTTATTCTCCTGTTATTTCATGTTCTTTGAGGTGTCTTTTACCCTCTGTAAAATTCTGTAATAGTTTTACTTTAGATAACTAGAGAAGCAGTTAAATAATATGACAGTTTCAGAAATCAACAACTATTCCGCAACGTATAAAAAGATGAAAATTTACAAAGAAGAGGTTCGAATTTTGGAGAACCCAGAGACTAGGCCATTGTATTACTGATATAATTGTTGATTAATGAAAGAAGCAGAAGTTTCCATGAATTGTTGGGTATAATTTTATAACTTCTCTATCATGTGTCATCTTATGTTTTCTTCTTTCAAGTATAGTAATGAAGTTGTAGGTCTTTATTTGCTTATGTAGATAAAGTTAAAATTCCTTAAAAGAGCGCTCCTATACTTGAAGTTTTCACCTTCCTTTCTAAGTTATAGATAATAGTTTTTGTGTAAGGCAACATATAAATCTTTAACTTCTTCAAGGGTCGCAGATAGTAGTTTCTGTGTCAAGCAGCATATTGTCTATGATTCAGTTCTCATTTTCATAATTCTTCTAAGTGACGGATAGTAGGTTCTGTGTTAAGCAGCATATTATCTTAAACTTCTCCTTCAAACTTTCTTCATTCATCATTTATACCTAGCAACAAATGGCATTCTGAGATTTTCCGGTCACATATGTATTAAGGGTTAAAGACCAAGTTTTCCAGGTCCTTCATTTGAGAATACAACAAACAATAAAGTGACAAATAAGTGACAACAAACAATAATTATTAATGTCTTAAGCACAATTTCTCTACAGCCAGGAAATTGGTTTCTTAAGGTACAACATTAATTGGCGTCATTGCCGGAGAGAGAAGACAAGAACACTTTTCCCTGGGTTTTCCAATATTTTCCTCTAGTTGTTCAATGAGGAGGAAATATTTCGTTGTTTTGAATCAAAGCAATAACTTTGGCTTCAAAAAGACCCCATACAATATCAAACACTTCACAACAAAAGGTTCAAGCTCTTTCAGATCCTAAAAGGCTAGTTTCTAGGAGGGTTGGAAAGTCTAAGATCCCAATTACACCAATTCCTACATTGTCTGCATCAGTGAGCAACTTATCCGAACATTCATCTGATAAAGAGTCATCTTTTTCATCATTTCAGGAACCTAACTGTCAAGAGCAATCTTTAGAGTCCATTACTTTTCATTTACCTGCTATAATTATTCAACCTGAACCAATATCCACATTACCACCTCTGCACATTCCATTTACCTTTCAGTCAGGTTCCACTTCTGTTGGTAATCAAAGTTCAATAAACATGGCAGCACCTGCATTCTTAATGAATAGGTATGCACCTCTTCAACTACCACAATCGTTCAATCAAATGCCACAGGATTACCTCAAAACTCTTCCTCGTTTTTGGGCAGGGAAGATGAACAAACAGCAGAGAATCATGTAGTAGTATTTTGTAAGTTTGCAGAAAACCTAAATGTTGAACATTTAGATGTTGTTCTAAGACTTTTTGTTCAGTCCTTAGATGGAGAAGCAAGGAAATGGTTCAAAGGACTTCCCAATAATACTATTCCTTCTTGGGGAGATATGGAATGTTTATTAATTCAGAAATGGGGAGAAAAAAGAGACCATGGGTATTCATTAACAGAGTTTAATGCCATAAAGAAGAAGTCTAATGAAACTGTAGTCGAATTTGTCAGAAGGTTTAACAAATTGTACAATAGTCTTCCAGTGGAGATTAGCCTCCTACTGCTGGTGCAAAAATAACTTTTGCAGGGGCTTTTGAATCAAATTTTGGATTCACAATAAGGGAAAGAAGAGCTCCAACCCTTGATCAAATCCAAACAGATGCATTAGAGATAGAAGCAAATTTGGCCGCTGCAGGAAAAGCACCAGAGACACAGCCTATTCAAGACAAGGGAAAGGCAAAGATGGAATCCTCTCAAAGTCAAGCATTGGAGGATATGTGTAATGTAATTAGAACTTTGTCAGATAAGTTAAATAAATTAGAGTTTGAAAATAAGAATTCTCAGAGACAAACACAGTATAATAAGAACTTTAATCCCCAATACAGAAGACAACCTTTGCAAATCTTGCAAAGGGAAAGAAAAGATCAAAATCAGATTCAAGCACCATTATATATAGAAGTAGATCCTAGTGAAGAACAGGAGCAACCTGAAGATCAAATTTCTACATTATATGCAATAGATGAAGATGAACTTGGTATCAAAGGAGAAAAGTATTTATATGATGAAACAGATGCCATTCATGATGAAATGAAATTGATGAATATTGGAAACAATTTTCTGATTTTATGCAAGCTGAACTACATAAGAAGTATGACTTGAGATCGAAGAAAAGATCAAGAAGTCAAGAAAATGAAAGTGAGCAGCAAGTTTCAACTTCCTCACCAAAGGCAACTCCACAAGAATCTCAGCCTACAAAACAAGTGAATAAAGGAAAGCAGCAACAGAACGCAAATGGCAAGGCACAAATACTTCAAGGTGAGTCTTCTCAAGATCAAACTGAAAAAATTTCTTTGGAGAAACTTGTTTCAATTCCTCAAGTAATTCCAGTCATGAAGAAAGGTGAAGATGAGAACGAAAGAACTGCTAAACAGGGTCACTTGTTTAGTCTTACTAAGGAGTTGGAAAAGGAAAGAATACAAGTTCCCCTTACAGAATTGGCAAAAACACCAATTTATCAAAAGGAGATTGCTGAGTTTATTAATTTAAAAGAAAATGAGAGCATAAATGACACTGTAAATCTGCAGGAAGAGAACCAATAGTGGTAGTGGTTTTTGGTCCACATGTAGAGGAAGTATACTCTTCAATACCTCCTTTTTATATTTCCTTATTGGTTCATGATTTCCTCCTACATAATTGTATGTTTGATTCGGGAGCTTCACACAATCTTATGCCTTTGTCAGTAATGAAGCAACTAAATCTACAAGTTACCAAACCTTATAGGGACTTGTATTCTTTTGATTCGAACAAAGTCAAGTGTCTGGGGGTTATTAAGGATCTGGCAGTGTCACTAGCCCAAATTCCAGCTAGAAGCTTGGTCATGGATGTAGTAGTAGCAGATATCCCTGCTAGATTTGGAATGCTTCTATCTAGGTCCTGGGGGCTAAATTGGGTGGTGTTTTGAAACTAGATTTTACATGTGTTGTTATACCGATTTTTGGTGGGAAAGAGAGGAGATTGTACAAAGAAACTAGATTTGTAAAATCAATTACAAAAAATGGAGCAAGTAATTCACCTGTATATAGCCAGGAGAATGATGATTTTGCTTGTTTCACACTGCATGATAATGTAGAGCTGGTTGAAGATAATCAGAAGCAGCTTACTTCAGCCAATGTAATTACAGAGCTGCAAACTGAAGGAGTGTGGAAATGCTTCTTTGATGGAGATTATTCCAAGGAAGGAACAGGTGTTGGTTTTCTTCTAATTGCACCTGGGGGTAATATGTTCCCTTTTTCCTTTAAATTAAAGTTTGAGGCAACAAACAATGTGGTAGAGTATGAGTCCTTGATTATTGCTTTACAAACAGCTAAATAGATGGGAGTTAAGTCAATTTCTGCTTTTGGAGTTTCGGAGCTTATTATTAAGCAAATAAAAGATCACTACCAAACAAAGCACCCTAGGCTTAGAGCAAACAGAAATGAGGTATGGGATTTGATTCAGAATTTTTTTGAAGCTTTTAACATTCAATTCATTCCAAGAGATGAGAATAGATTAGCAGATTCATTAGCTGTGGCTGTTAGTACTTTCAAGCCTCCTATTAATCCAAGACTAAGATACGAGATAGAGATGAGACACAGACCCTCTGTTCCTGATAATGTTAAGAATTGGCAAGTTTTTGAGGATGATCAACAGATTAAGGAGTTTTTTACTATGGTTGAAGAGTTCCAGGGCACAGAAATTGATTAGGATGAGGAAGAGACAACAGAAATTGCAGAAGTCAGTGCTTTAAAAGATTCAATAGCAAATCAGAAGATCTTTCAA
Organism: Pinus tabuliformis; assembly: GCA_031772625.1. Taxonomy (NCBI): domain Eukaryota; kingdom Viridiplantae; phylum Streptophyta; class Pinopsida; order Pinales; family Pinaceae; genus Pinus; species Pinus tabuliformis. The sequence continues at coordinate 1,267,786,537 of CM062809.1, forward strand.
TTGAAAGATAATATTCTGCCAAAAGGACTTGTTCCTCTTGAAAGGCTTTTTAATTCCATTGATGTGGCTGTTGACTCAGGGAAAATTTCACAAGATGAACATATTCAGGATCACAACATTGGAACTCAGGAGAATCCCAGGTTAGTAAAATTATACGGTGGAGTTTCACCTAATTTTCAAGAGAGATATATTAAACTTTTCAAAAATTATGTTGATGTCTTTGCATGGTCCTATGAAGATCTCAAAACCTATGATGTAAATATTATTCAGAACAAGATTCCTTTGAAGGAGGGAATTAAACCCTTCAAACAGAAGCTTAGACAGATAAATCTGTTGCTTCTACCAGCAATTGAAAAGGAGGTCAAGAAGTTGCTCGATGCCAAAAAAATAGTTCCACTCAAGTATTCTGATTGGGTGGCTAATTTAGTGCCTGTGAGAAACAAAAATGGAGAAATAAGGTTATGTGTGGATTTCAGAAATCTCAACAGGGCTTCTTTGAAAGATAACTATCCATTGCCTAAAATGGATCATGTGCTGCAAAAGGTAACAGTATCTTTTAGAATGTCAATGCTAGATGGATTTTCTGGTTATAACCAGGTGGTTGTGGATAAGGAGGATCAGAAGAAAACGGCATTCACATCTCCCTGGGGAACCTTTATGTATGCCAGAATGCCTTTCGGATTGATGAACGCAGGTGCTACATTTCAAAGGACTATGGACATTGCTTTTGTTGGAGATAAGTTTGTAGTAATATATTTGGATGATATTACTGTTTTCTCAAAGTCTGATGAAGAACATTTGTACCATTTGAAAAAAACTTTTGATAAATGTAGAAGATTTGGACTTTCCTTAAATCCCAAGAAATCCATTTTTGCTCTAGAAGAAGGAAAAATATTGGGGCACATTGCTTCCAGAGATGGAGTAAAGATAGATCCGGCCAGAATACAAGCTGTGCAAAGAATACCATTGCCTAGGAGTAAAAAGGATATTCAAAAGCTTCTGGGAAAGATAAACTTCCAGAGAAGATTTGTATCCAACCATGCAGAAATTGTAAAAGAAATTACTAATATGCTAAAGAAGGAGAATGAAGTAAATTGGACCAAAGAAGCTAGAGAATCATTTTCCAGGATTAAAGAGCCATTACAGGCAGCTCCAATCTTAATCAACCCTAATAACCAAAAGCCTTTCCAAGTTTTTTCATTCGCATCATCAAGTTCAATAGCTGTTGTCTTACTACAGAAGAATGATGAAGAGAAAGAGCAGCTAGTTGCATTCTTCAGTAATATTCTTAGGGATTTTGAGCTGAAATATAATATTCTTGAGAAACGGGTGTATGTTTTGGTAAAAGCCCTGAAAGCTTTTAGAACTTATGTGCATCAGTCACAAATCATTGCTTATGTGCCAAACACTGCAGTGAAAGATGTATTACTACAGGGAGATGTAGAAGGCAGAAGAGGAAAATGAATAGCCAATATCCAAGAATATGATTTGGACATAAAACCCACAAAGTTGGTGAAAGGACAAGGATTGGCAAAAATGTTGACATAATCAAACTTTCATGCATTGGGAATCAACTTGCTGGCACCTGTGGATGAAAAAGCAACTGAAGAAAGTGAAGGAAAGCAAGATCCAGGTATGAAGATCAGGTATAAATTTTTGTGTTTAGAATGGTATAAGCATATAATTCATTATTTCTGCTTTCTTTCCTGTCCCCAATCCTTAGATAGAACAAAGTATAGGGCACTAAAGATCAAGGCACAACCATATGTGATTGTGGAAGGCAGATTGTACTGGAAGGATCCTACTGGAATTTTATTGCTATGTTTAACAGAGGATGAATTTAAGAAAACAATCAAAGATTATCATGAGGGGTTATGTGGAGGACATTACAGTGGGAAAGTAACTGCACATAAGAACCTTCAGGCAGGATTTTATTGGCCTACTTTACTTGGTGATACATATAAGTTTGTTAGAAGTTGTCAGAAGTGTCAGCTTTTTGCCGAGAAAAAGAGATTAGCCCCTTTACCTTTGATTCCAGTTTCATAGAGGAGCCATTTAGACAATGGGGATTGGACTTTGTTGGAGAAATCAATCCACCTTCAAAATGGGTAGAGGCTATACCTACTAAGAAAGCAAATGATCAGATAGTAATGGAGTTATTGGAGGAGAATATTTTTAGCAGGTTTGGATGCCCCATCAAAATTATAACAGACAATGCTCAAGTCTTCAATTCAAGTAAGTTTATTGCTTTTTGTCACAATTATAATGCTACTTTGTCCCATCAACGTCTTACCATCCGCAGGGAAATGGATTAGCTGAATCTACTAACAAAACTTTGATGAAGATCCTTAAGAAAACAATTGCAGAAAATCAAAGAGACTGGGATTCTAAGTTAAAGTTTGCTCTGTGGGCTGCTAGAGTAACTACAAGAAGATCTACAGGGAAATCACCTTTTGAATTAGTATATGGAACTCAGCGTCTATTTCCAAGTCAACTTGTGAAACCAATGATTGCAATGATTCAGGAGGCGAAAGAAGAACCAAATGCTTTGATAAGAAGAATGAATAAAATGGTGGAGCTGAGCGAGAACAAGGACAAGGTAAGAGACAACTTGATTATGTATCAATCCAAGATGAAAAATATTTTTGACAGAAAAGCCAAGGAAATTGATTTTAAAGTTGCAGATTTAGTATTGAGATGGGATACCAGAAGAGAAGATAAGGGTAAACATGTGAATTTTGATCCTCCGGTATGGCCCTTTTAGGATTGCTAAAGTAAGATCCAATAATACCTTCATTCTTGAGAATCTTGATGGTGAAACTCTACAGCTGCCTGTCAATGGGCAATACTTAAAGCATTACTTCCAGTTCTGAGGAATAAGCATCATTTCATTGTAAATACCGGAGTGAAATCAATGTACAAATGCCATAGAATTTAAATTTATGGGAAGCAATATATGACTCCATGCCCAAAGTGAAGGCACTAATCTGCGAGTCTTAACGCTTTTGTGGCAAAAGCACTATCCCTAGGTGGAGCCAGATGTTGTAACATGTTTTTGTTGCTTGTAGTATCATTTTTCATTCAATAACTTGAAAATATTTCAAAAAATAGATAAAAGCAAGAGGAAGAAGTGATAATGGTATATCGGAAATCGCTTAAAGCAACAAGTAAGAATAAAAGAATCGGCCCGGTATAAGCAAGGATCTAATCAAATTCATAATATAAATGGTTATATGTAGCCATAACCAATATATATATATATATATATATAATATATATATATAATATATCTGTTAGCGATGGCGATTAAATTGCAATCGCAAATCACAGTGGGCAGTTATAACATAGCACCTCAGCTTTGGCCGATTACGATTCGCGATAGTCGGACCCGAAACACATATATATTATGTTTTAAAGCCCCGGAACCACAAGATACTGAAGAAATGGCGCAAAGTCAAAGTGAGTGGACAGATGAAGAATGAACGCACAAGAACCGTTGGATCTTGGAGATCAACGGATAAGGTCGAAGGAAATGAATGATCCAGATTAAATCATGTAGATTGGAATCAAGGAATGAATGGCGGAGATTAACCAGAAGCGTTGGTGGAAGAGAAATCCGAAGGTGCGTCGCCACCGTCGATGGTCAAAGATCTACGGTCATCGGGCGCGAACAAGTCTGGGCGTTAACCAAGATGAAGGGCAGATTTAAAACTATAAGCGAGATTTCGGGCGGATGCAAAGTGGTAAACAGTATTTAGAGGAAAGCGCCCGATTCCATTCAATGGTTGACACGTAGCACTAAAGGAGAGAGAAAAACCGCTCATTTTGGGCGGGTAACTCTCGTGCAAATAGCCCACCCGAAATTGATATTAGCCGTCAGATCCTGGGGTTGAAATCTACGGTGGAGAATGGCCGGACCCAAAAATATATGCATTATGTTTTAAACTCTCGGGGCGTCCGCCTTATCGCGTATTGTAAAGGTTTACATTGATATAACATTTGAAAGGGCTGATTGCAATTTGTGATGCGAAGTCAATGGAGCGCTGAACGGGCGAATCCGAAGGATTAACAAAGCAAGCCATCAGTTATCGTCCTCTTCTAAATTCAGTTATTTTCATGCTATTTCATGTTCTTTGAGGTGTCTTTTACCCTCTGTAAAATTCTGTAATAGTTTTACTTCAGATAGTTAGAGAAGCAGTTAAATAATTTGACAGTTTCAGAAATCAACCACTGTTCCACGATGTATAAAAAGATGAAAATTTACAAAGAAGAGGTTCGAATTTTGAAGAACCCGGAGACTAGGCCACTATATTCCTGATATAACCACTGATTAATGAAAGAATCAGAAGTTTCCATGAATTGTTGGGTATAATTTTATAACTTCTCTGTCATGTGTCATCTTATGTTTTCTCTTTCAAGTATAGTAATGAAGCCGCAGGTCTTTATTTGCTTATGTAGATAAAATTAAAATTCCTTAAAAGAGCGCTCCTATACTTGAAGTTTTCACCTTCCGTTCTAATTATAGATAATCGTTTCCGTGTAAGGCAGCATATTATCTTTAACTTCTTCAAGGGTCGCAGATATAGTTTTTGTGTCAAGCAGCGTATTGTCTATGATTCAGTTCTCATTTTCATAATTCTTCTAAGTGACGAATAGTAGGTTCTGTGTTTAAGCAGCATATTATCTTAAAACTTCTCCTTCAAACTTTCTTCATTTCATCATTTTATACCTAGCAACAAATGGCATTATGAGATTTTCCGGTCACATATGTATTAAGGTTAAAGACCAAGTTTTCCAGGTCCTTCATTTGAGAATGCAACAAACAAATAAGTGACAACAAACAATAATTATTAATGTCTTAAACACAATTTCTCTACAGCCAGGAAATTGGTTTCTTAAGGTACAACAGGTTCATCTCCTCAACCTTATAATGTCGTAGAAAAAGATTAGCATGCCTAACCAGTTGTTTTCCTTTGAGTGGCGACTACATTCTAGTTAAGGCCATGGTAGAGGAGTTCAACAATCAATACCACCAACATCGACAAAGTTCAACAATCAATACCACCAACATCAAGGTTCTTAAAGCGCTTAATGCTTTTGATCAAATGCCAATCTCATACCCTCACGCATGATAGAATCAAATGGAAACATTGCAAACCCCAAACCATGAAATCCTGAAAACCATTAAGTCTGCTGAATTTTGAGTGAAATCTAAAATTCTAGTTTCTCCATATGAAATCCAATGAGGTCGAAACCACTCTCAAACATCCTACGTCATTTCATGGTAATGTTAAAAATTTAAGTAAAAGGATGAAAATTTAAGTAAATTTTTCATTTTCATCATTTTACTTTAAGAATTTAACCTTACTATTAATTGCCAACATTGCTAGGGTTGCAATGTGTCAGGAAAATGAGAGGGTAGTCATGCTTTTCTTGGAGGGGCTATTTTTGGAGGAAAACAACCCCAAATTTCCCTCAAAACAGCTTCAAAACTCACAAAACTACATTCTGTGGGGTTTATAGCTACGCTGGCAATAAACCGATTGGTTTGGTCCAGTTTTTGTGAAATTTGGGCAAAATGGACCCTTCAACCGGGTTTTTGGCCGATTTGACCCATTCGACGTTTTTAAAACTATGTTTCATCCTCAAAGAAAAGGTTATAAGGGATGCTCACTCGACAAGGTTACAAATAGGTCGTACAGTGCACGCAAGTGGCGCAAGGAGCACACATGGAGAGCAAGCAACAGAAAATCGCACAAGCCGCAACAAGGCAATCGAGCACAGGTTAGCAGTTGCAACGCACGAGGCAAGAAAAGAGGTGTTACAAGATGTCAGTCGCGAGGGGTTGAGGATAGTCGTCCCCAGTGTCACAAGTACCCACAGTTAGTAGTGGACATGTTACCGCTCAAACTAGCACGAGGCATAAAAGGGACTTCTAAAGGGACAATTGCTAGAGCAAGGGCAACTATGGAGGCTTAGCCCACTGTCACCTCAGCTAAGACACCCTACTCTTTATTGAAAGTCACTTGTGAAGGATGAAATAACCAATGGATGTGAAAGGACCTTAATAATCCTTTCCTAGAAGGGGGGAGGGGTTAAGAATAGAGCTTACTTTCTTTTTAAGCAAGGTACAAAGATTTCTAGGATAAGGAGGTGAGGATTTGAGGGTTAGGTTAGAGAATATGCTTGTAAAGAGTTTCCCATCCAAAATCCTTATTGACTTGACTTCCGAAGGGTTCTTGAAGAATTGATTTTTAAAGGTGTGGGACCACACGGGACCAAGTGACCCAGCCTAGGTTAAGGGGAGAGAATCTAGCAACCAACGATGTTCTTAACCCAGACAAGGAAGGGGAAAGGATCAAAGCAAGAATTTCCAATTAAAAGTATCAAATTGATCCTATGAGGTGCTAGCGTAGGGAATACCAGGGCAAAGTCTGATCTCAAAGCTAGGGCTTGGGTTATCACACAACTCCATCGTTAGAATGGCTTCAAAATTGGAGGAGGCCTTGAGGACACACCAGCGCAATAGAGGCTAGGAGATTGAACATTTTCTTGGGCTATTTTGTCAAAAAAGTGATGCCCTGGGTGAACCAACTTGGCTAGACCTAGAAGAGAGAGGGAAAGGTGGTGAAAATTGTTCTTTGATTGATCACCTATTGGAGGACCAGTGCCTTAATCCCTTGGGGATAATGGAGTCTAGAAGAACGATGAGAAAGGAACTTGTATTTCGGTCAAGGAGACCTTAAGGACTACTTCGCTTAGCCTTTAGGGAAAGAAGAAGAGACCTCAAAGATTTTATACTTCGGTTGCAAAAGAAATGGCTTATCAAGATAAATTCACTAGTGGAATTATCCCTAGGAGATTTCATTCACATACATGGCCCAAACATTGAGAGATGCTATATAGAAACAATAATTCCACAATTTTGCAATTATGCAATGCAGCAATTAACCCTAGTATAGCGAAAATCCCATTCAATGCATATGACAAAAGTAAAACAAGAATAGCATTAAATGTGTGTACTTACATGTAATATAACATATCCAACTA